>CM065802.1:200190595-200790595 GCA_033398695.1 Orobanche coerulescens
CCCCCACACGACGTGTCGGGGTAACCGCTATCGCTAATATGATTTTAGTTCCCAAAATTGTTCCAATATTAAGCAAAGAGTTGTTTTACTTCAAGCCCCCTACGTGACGTGCCGTAGCAAATCGGAAGGTGCTATTCAAACACGCCACGAGGTTTCTAACGCCTCGATAAACAAATTGAAATCACGATTTATATTTTGGAGACACTCAACAAAATAAGAAGAAAGTAACACTCACAATTTTGATAAATTTCAAGGTATTTTTACAAATGAAAATGAGGGTTATTTATAACCAAAATTCCTACAACTATTACAATATAAAAATATAAATAAAACTTATAAAGACTAAGGGGGTGCTTGGTAGGATGTTTTTGAGGGTGGGTAATGGTAAAGGTAATGAAAAATAATGCTTGGTGCTCTATAATGGAATGGCTCATTACCCAATAGTGGGTAATGGACCATTACCCAATAAATTGAGGGGAATGCTTTTTTCTCCATTTTCCTTTCCCCGCTATTATCATTACCTTTCCCTTTCCCTTTCCCGAGTTTGAACCAAGCACGCCCTAAGAAATTATAAATTCAACATTCAAAGCTCCTAAAATCTGATTTATGACTAATCAACCCATAAGTTAAGGATAACACATTTTTAGGGGGACAAAAATCAAAACCAAGACTTAAGTTTTGAAAATAAGAAATCAAAGTTAAAAAAATATGTTGTTGTTTTAGTGGCATAAGGGCTTTCGGATTTTGATCTTGGTATCTTCTAGATGATTGTAGTACTGCCTCTTAGCTTTCCAAATCCACCTGAATCGTCTCAATAGGATATCGGATGTGAAAGTTATGACAAAAATACGAAGGTGTATCGTATCTGAAAGTTCCAACTCTTGCTTTCATTCCCATTTTTACCACTGCAAATATTTGATTTTGATGTCATGATGAACATAAAAATTTTAGGACATTCTCTTAGCTTTCCGATGGTATAAATACGAGCTTAATTGGACATTGTATGTAGGAGATACATCTGAATTACGAAAGCTTCTTCAGTTAGGCTTATCGCTTGAAATGACATCAACACTTTTGATCTAACATGTGACGGCTTCAATTACACAAATAAAGATGTTATTATATTTTTGATCATCGATCTGATTGAAATGATTTTGCACGAGCATTGTTAATGAATTCTTTATCGCATTTGCTCGTGATCTTGTTATTGGTCCCACGGGAATGTATAGTTCTTCTTCCCTCTGACCAACTGCTTCTTGATTCACATCATTCCCGTCCTCAAAAGGATTCGTCCTCGAATCTGAAAATTCAAAAGGGCTTAAATCATCAACATTGAAGGTAGCAGAAACATTATATTCACCAGGTAGATCCACTTTGTAGGCATTATCATTGATGCGTTCTAAAATTTGGAATGGTCCGTCTCCCCTCGGCATCAACTTCGACTTCCTTTGTGCGGGAAACCTCTCTTTCCTCAAGTGAATCCAAACCCAGTCACCTGGTTCAAAGAATACTTGCTTTCGTCCGTTATTATTTATTCGGACATTATGCTCGTTGCGTTTCTTAATTTTTTCTCGAACCTTTACATGCAGTTGTTTGATCATTTCAACCTTTTTCTTGCCATCGATACTGCTCATGTCATCTATAGGAATAGACAACAAGTCTAAAGGAGTTATCAGATTAAAACCATATAAGATTTCAAATGAAGAAAATGTAGTGGTAGAATGAACGGTTCGGTTATAAGCAAATTCAATGAATGGTGAAGATGTTTCCCAATTTTTCAAGTTCTTGTTAACAACAGTTCGTAACAATTGACCAAGTGTTCGGTTAACTACCTCGGTTTGGCCATCAGTTTGGGGATGACAAGTTGTCGAATAAAGCATTTTTTTCCCAATTTCTGTAACAGCCCCAAGATATTCAAGATATATTACAGCGCTGTGGATCCCTACGTGGGACCCAGCAGGCAAAAATAAGAAATACCGCTTGTCTAACCATCTCGGTTAGCGAGAAAACACACATCACCCAAACGCAAATTAAATAAAACACCCGGTACAACTGGTAAACCACCCATCACCGAAAATTACAAATAACATTTGTATACAATTCATCTCCCAAAACAAAACGCCTAAGTACTCGCGAGTACTAACTACCAGTTTACAAATTTGAAAGCAAACATTTTAAAATAGACAATTGAAATAAAGAGATTGATTTGCACACATCAACAACCCTGACCAACATCCCGTACTACTCCAGTGCCCACTCGACTGGCTGAACGCAACCTGAAATTTATAACACGAATTTCCCCAAAAACGGGCCCCCAAAGGGGTTAGCAATTACACTAGTACAAGTAATCAAGGCAAACCATTCGCTTACACATCTCATAGTACATGCATCAAATTATTTCAAAACAAAATCAAGACATGTCTTTTCCCGGAAAACAAACAGTCAAGTATCACAGTCGAAAACCGCCTAGGACCGGGGTTAAACCACTGGTCCCATCCGAGGCCTCTATGGACCCTCCAGGACTGGCCATAGTTTAAAAAATCACGCACATGCATCGCCTAGGACCGGGGCTAAACCACTGGTCCCATCCGAGGCCTCTATGGACCCTCCCGGACTGGCTAGCCAACAAGCTCGTGAATCAGGAGCGAAATCACAGATTCCTCCGAGGCGCCGTCGGACCCTCCCGGAGTGAGCAAATCACACACATATACATTACCATTTCATGTTAAGCATAAGGGTTTCACGAGAATACTTGCCTTGAGTAATTGACGACGAAACAAATGGAAAGGAAAATCAACCACGATCGCTAGGAACCGACAACCCCGAACCTAACGATTCGAAGAATACAATCACTGCCAAATCTACAGGACTACGAAAACGAAATATGACTGAAACCCAAATACGATTCATGTAAATTCGTACAAAAACAACAACGAAGGCGGGTCACAACCGAACCCTCTTGATTTCATAAATACCGCGAAATTTACCATGAACTCGTAGGGGAAACATGAATACCACCAAGATTAACCACATACATCATGGATTAATCAACAATAAGGAACGAATCGGACATTAAATCTGTAACATCCCCAATCCACTCAAGGATATTACACGCCGTAGACCCTTTTCTCAAGGATCTACCAGGCTGGTAAACAACGTCAAACATCTCAACAATGCCTTTAAGGCTAGAATGACTCAGTAAACCGATTTGGTCTTTCAATAAAATACATACAACTCAAACACATTACATGCCCATGCAGGGGTCGAATACAACACACTCCCGTACAACGGGAAAGAAATACTGCAGCGGAAATAAAATACAACTAAACCAATACGACATCAACGGGTCCTCGTGTGATTAGTATCGTTCATCTTTCATCATCCTTCATGCCGACCCTGTGCTCTGCTCCAAAACCAGAATGCAATACAGACATCCACCCCCCGAATACTCGGGGGTTAGCAAAACTCCACTGTTTTGCTAGTGCAAGTATAAAATACGAAAACGAGCCATACATATCATATCCACGGGACATGTTAATCATAAACATACTTCCCGAGGTAAATCACTTAATCAAAACGGTTAAATCGAAAGATAGGGGTAAACCCGATATACATCTTGTGAAAACATTTTACGATCTCGGGAGTTTTGAAAACATTTGGGATTTTAAGAATTCTAAGCCTTTCGAAAACATTTAGGGACACAGCCCAAAAGTCATTTTCCCAAAACATAAATTCGATAACAACAAATGGGGTCCACGACCCGATCATACCATAACAACCTGTTTCCACAGATTATTCGCGTCCCGTGCTAGCAAGCCACGGACCTCAGATGCTCCCGTAGAACAAACCCGAGTGAATAACCCACAGGGAAACTATATCAAATCACATGTCACCGTAACCGCAGTCACGTGACTACAAGCACATATACGTACATAATCAAACCACAACCATAAGTTATCTCGGCATCACACTAACAAGCTACGAACCTCGGAGTCCCCGCAAGACATACCCGATGATAACCCATCAGTTATCCCGGCATTGGGCTAACAAGCCACGAACCTCGGAGTCCCCGCAAGACATACCCGGTGGATAACCCTACGGTCACGCCCGACCCATACTAGCAAGTATGGATCCCGGAGATTCAACAATCCTACCCGGAGGCACATCACATACAACAATCACATAACAATGAGCAGAACATCCAGCCAAGCAACACTTAAACATCACAACCTCCTTTCAAAGGAGTAACAACTAATATCACACATATTACGTTCTTACCGAACAAGTACACATAACATTACGTAATTCCCGGTAAAGGATTACGGTCTATTAAACTCACTCAAAGTGATCATAGCATCTTTCAACATACAAAACCAACACACATATTCTGAGAACACATATATTCACGAAGTACACGAATTATCGTTGAAAGACAACATTTCTTGAGAACATACCGATCCCGTTTTACGTTCATTAAACAGTGGGCTTCGCATAAAATCATTTATCAATAATTATGCCTACGAAACATGAAACGTATGGACAAGATACTTGCCTCGGATAACCACAAACGCGAAGAACCGATCGAAGTAGGTTGGCACGAACCGACTACGAACTCACCGACTCCGCCGAACGACAACCCGCGATAAAAAACTACGAATGACAACAATAACAATGAAAATAAATTCCAAAGTACGACCCAAAACCACCGAATTAAAGGGACGAATGACAAAAGTTCAAGGGTTTCCCCCAAAATGGCCGAGAACACGAATCGACCCGACAAGAACATGAAAACAGAATTTCAATCCGTGGGATATGATCAATACGTATAGATAACGACAATAGAACCAACAATCTCGGATTGAAATCACAAAATCGAAACAAACCCCAAAATATATCAAATAGGGTTCTAAAGCCTTACCTTGATTCGGAGAAGAATGAAGGCTAGATGATGTTGGACATGAAGAAGACCCACCGAGATGATTACTACCATCAAAGACCGACGAAAGCTCGTCCAAAAATCCACTCCAAATCGCCAAAAACGCAGCAGGGAAGAGGAGAGGGAGAAATGACCTAAAATCGGTCAACCCTCAAATATATAAACCTGGGCTAAGCTAACGTACGTAAGCTATCAACCTTAACGTACGTTAGTGATGTTACGTACGTAAGGAACAATCCTTTACGTACGTAAGAGTTGCCCCTGGACTAAAATCTGGACAAGCTAACGTACGTAACCAATTATGTGTTACGTACGTAACGATGGCAACGATAGCGTACGCTATCGATGAAGAATAGCGTGCGTTAATCCTCTGGCAGTACAGAACAGCTGCCAGAGGTTAAATCCAAAAAAGAATCGCGGAACGCGACGAACAAGAATTACTACGGTCGAACAAGACAAGTAGTACAATAATAAAAACACGAATTCAAGTTTAAAGCAAACACATGATCCTGACACTCCTGAGGAGGGTAAAGCGAGTACGAACACAAGTACCCAAAACTTTGAGAAATTACAAAATGGCCCAAACGTCCGAAAATCACGATACGACAACGAATAACCAAACCAAAGCTCACAACGCGTATAACAACCTTAAATGAACTTACGAGAAACCCGAAACAACAGTTTCGAACGAGATTCACAAGAATCGAACTCAAGCGCGGAGAAGTCGCTTAAGGACACAGAACTCAACAAAATTACACCGAAACGAACTCGGATGACAAAAAGTGTAGAATTAATCATTCTCAGAATAATGAAACGGTCATGAGGGAGTCATCAAAACGGACTTCCGCCGAAAAAAAAGAAATTACCGGAAATAGAAATTGCGGATATTACATACTACCCTTCTTAAAAGAAGTTTCGTCCCGAAACTTAAAACAAGTAGGGAGAAGTAATATCCCACCAGGAAAACTCAACGAGATACACCAGAAATGCGTAACTTACGCCCAACGGCGAAATGTTACTAGCAACGCGAAGGAATATACGGTGTGAAAA
Source organism: Orobanche coerulescens (assembly GCA_033398695.1). Taxonomy (NCBI): domain Eukaryota; kingdom Viridiplantae; phylum Streptophyta; class Magnoliopsida; order Lamiales; family Orobanchaceae; genus Orobanche; species Orobanche coerulescens. The sequence continues at coordinate 200,196,582 of CM065802.1, forward strand.
CACGCTCCACGACGACCAACACAACGCCACCGGTAGAAACATAGTAAAACCAACAAGTGACAAACGTCATCAAACAGATAATACAATCAAGTCAATTATCCGAACAATCCAACGATCGAACCACAATGATCGAGATAACGACAATCGAACAATCATGTTCGAATCATGACGAACAATAAAACTCAAACAACAACCCCAAAGTTCACGCCTCGACTCGAGACAATATATATGATTCGGTGAAAATAACAAGGTGTGCATTCGCATAAGATCCACAGGAAATGGAATAGCAATTGAAAAAAAATCACAACGACAAATGGATTATTCCGAAACGATACCACACTTGTTCGATCAACTAAAGCAAAAGACATGACAAGTTCAGGAAACGTCAACGAACATAAACGAGTCGACAGAGTCGAAAATACAGAAGTTCAAAAATCTGCTCCACCTCGAATAAAAAGTTTATCTCCGAAATTCGAAACAATAAATGTTGGTCCCCAGAATGATGAAGACTATCCTCACTGTACCAACACGAGTCTTTTCTAGCGCGCTTTGTCTTCACTCACGCGCACCTGGGAAACTTCCCAGGGGGTCACCCATCCCATAACTACTCCAGGCCAAGCATGCTTAACTTTGGAGTTTCTATGAGATGGCTACCAGAAAAGAAGATGCATCTTGTTGGTATGAGTAGTCCAAATCAATTCATTTAACCACTTTCTAGTGCAGATCTCACAGTGTCGACCGCAAGCCGCGCCGCGCATTTTTATGCTAATGCGGGCGGGATCTCCGACCAAGCCCAACAATCCCCTCCCGATTCCGCCAAAGATTTCACCCCATAGTCTGGAAACCTCCGCGAACTAGATTTGATCACACAGCTCTCTAGCGGCTAGATTCATTCACACAGTCCTCCAACACTTGACATCAGCATATGTTCCACCTCCGTTTACTTCCGCCGGTATCTCGGGCCCAAAGATACTAGATTTGATCACATAGCCCTCCAAAGACTGACAACCTCCACCGCACCAAAGATCTCGCCTCCGGCCAAGTGGCAATATTTGCTGCATGCCCGCCTCTCAGTTCCAACATTCTGGCAGCCTCTACTTTAGGATACTCCGAGGGAATCCGCACCCGTGACCTGCTCCGATACCAATTGTTGGTACCCAGAATGATGAAGACTATCCTCACTGTACCAACACGAGTCTTTTCTAGCGCGCTTTGTCCTCACTCACGCGCACCTGGGAAACTTCCCAGGGGGTCACCCATCCCATAACTACTCCAGGCCAAGCATGCTTAACTTTGGAGTTTCTATGAGATGGCTACCAGAAAAGAAGATGCATCTTGTTGGTATGAGTAGTCCAAATCAATTCATTTAACCACTTTCTAGTGCAGATCTCACAGGTCGAATCGCAAGCCGCGCCTCGCGCATTTTTAAGCTAATGCAGGCAGGATGCTGACCGAAGCCCAACAATAAAGTAAGGTAATAACATGACATACAACTGATAGGCCACTCCCCTCGGGGCTACTCGGAGCCAATCCTGATATCGGTTCTCAAGTCCGTGCCTCGGAAGTCTCGGTAACCATCTCGCAAAACTGAACTCGGTGTCCGTCGAGCCCGCACTTGTAACACGTTACTGGCGGAGAAGGACAATGTGCACGGACATGCCCCGCCACATTGCAGTTAAAACACCTCCTGGCTTTACCAGGAGTCAAAGCAGATGACTTGGAACTCTCAGTCCCAGGCAACGAGCGACGGAGCTTCACAGCGGAAAGGCTACAACGTTGCAAACTCGAAACACCAACTCCTGCACTGTCCACAAGGTCATCAGACTTTCTTTGCTTCTTCGACTCGGGCACACGCTCCGACTATAATGAAGCTAGTTCACGGGCTAAGGCTCGATCTTGATAGTCCCTCAACGAAGTGCAAGTGAGTCCCGACATATACACACGAATCTCTAGCTTCATTCGTCTGTCAAAATGAAAGATCCTCTCTTCCTCAGTTCTCACTCGATCTCTCACATAACTGAGTTGTTTGCTATAGTCGATGATAGCCTGTGATACTGAAACATCTTGCAGTTCTGCCGAATAAAATTCGTGAATCCTCTGCTCTCTAATCGGTTTCGGACAGAACTCAGCTTCCATAAATGCCTGGAACTCCGCCCACGTGACATCACGATCAGGAGGCTTAACAGCCTCCCACCAATTAGCGGCATCTTTGTCAAGAAGGTATTGCGCAATAGGTACCTTCCGCTCTTCAAGACAATCGACAGCCTCAAATATCTTTCCCAATTGGAAAAGCCAACCATCCCAGCCCAACGCATACGCAACACCGGCGAATCGGGGGGGATTCATACGAATTACCTCCCGAAGCCACTGATTTGCACTAGTATTCTGAGTCACATCTGTAATGCGCTGAACTGCCTGAGTCAACTGAGTCATCTGGGTAGCTACCTGTTGTAAAATAGTAGCGACACCGGTACCGGCATCATCACCGGCAGCATGATCTCGACCACGCGTCTGATTGCCACGACCACGACCTCGGCCCCTCGGCATATTGAATAAGTAATTACTCAGCACCACAGAAAAATCATAACACATACCACATATAACGATTTCCATCGTAAAGCAACATGCATACTAAAATCATAGCAACGATGGTATCGTTCAGCAATCTCAACGACCCGAACGATAACCAGCACATAATCACAAAACATCATGGAACAATCACACATATATACGAACGTACCAACCCAAGCTTCAACAGCTCACACTCGTGTGTCAACATGCAAATCACCACGAGGCGATAAACAATAAATATCAGTTCACACCTCTCACAGAGGGCTAGTATAACAATTGCGTGGCAACGCCTCAACGTTCATGCCACCAATTCGATCATACTCGGGAGCTAACATCATAACGACAATGCGAACATCATACGTACATTCCGAGACCGCAAACGGGAATTGATAGGTTCTAAAGAAAACGAAAACCACATTTTGAAAAACAATTTGGAAAACACCAGTTGATCTTGAGTATCACATTTTCAAAAAGTTGTACAAACACCATTATCGAGACTTTGAAAACCATCTTGCATTTGATAAAACGAGGACACTCTCCTTTAAATTGAAATTTTCAGAAATATTCGACACTTGGGTCTAAACAACTGCATTTCTAAAAATAATTGAAAATATCTCAAAATATTTTGGTCCTCGACTGGAATAATTTTGAATCGTACTGTGGCACCTTGAAAGTACCACGAGAAAATAATTCATTTTAAAAGTACGTCTCGAAATCTATTTTCTAAGATACTCAAGGTTTTCAAAGATAATTCAATGGGCTAGAATGCCCGAAAGTTTCAGGTAATTACGCGAAACATTATAGCGCCGTAGGTCTCGCACCGGAACTCACCAGGCTAAAAATCATTTACAACGTCAAAAAGGCCGATGACGGTAATATTTCAAAAGCTTACAAAAGCCATTTACAAAATACTAAATACCGTCATAAGAATTTTGCCAAAGCGATCAAGGCCATAATACCAAAACTCGGTTAAGGGAATCAGTTTTTTGAAATAAAACTCAGTCGGTAAAATACCGAAATCCATTACAAAAGAACTCACGCAGCGGATAAAAGAAATAAAGTCAAACATGCACAATCCAGCAACACTACTCCTCATATGAACGAAATATGAGGGTCAAATAACCACATATCAAGAAATCAAAATCCATAAGAGGATTCCGTCACTTAACAAATAATCATAAAAATATCTCGTGTCACACGAGGCTCAACACAAGGAAGGGAGACTTACATCCACAGGTCGCACGAAGATGATGATCGCCCACGATACTAATCACGACCAACAAACTCAGACGACGCGTCGCGACACGACTCAGTCAGACAAAATCCGACGAGACAAAACTCAACAGACACCACTAAACCCGACAGCCTAGGTTTTCACAACCTAAGCTCCGATACCATTTATGTAACACCCCCAATCCACTCAAGGATATTACACGCCGTAGACCCTTTTCTCAAGGATCTACCAGGCTGGTAAACAACGTCAAACATCTCAACAATGCCTTTAAGGCTAGAATGACTCAGTAGACCGATTTGGTCTTTCAATAAAATACATACAACTCAAACACATTACATGCCCATGCAGGGGTTGAATACAACACACTCCCGTACAACGGGAAAGAAATACTGCAGCGGAAATAAAATACAACTAAACCAATACGACATCAACGGGTCCTCGTGTGATTAGTATCGTTCATCTTTCATCATCCTTCATGCCGACCCTGTGCTCTGCTCCAAAACCTGAATGCAATACAGACATCCACCCCCCGAATACTCGGGGGTTAGCAAAACTCCACTGTTTTGCTAGTGCAATTATAAAATACGAAAACGAGCCATACATATCATACTCCACGGGACATGTTAATCATAAACATACTTCCAGAGGTAAATCACTTAATCAAAACGGTTAAATCGAAAGATAGGGGTAAACCCGATATACATCTTGTGAAAACATTTTACGATCTCGGGAGTTTTGAAAATATTTGGGATTTTAAAAATTCTAAGCCTTTCGAAAACATTTAGGGACACAGCCCAAAAGTCATTTTCCCAAAACATAAATTCGATAACAACAAATGGGGTCCACGACCCGATCATACCATAACAACCTATTTCCACAGATTATTCGCGTCCCGTGCTAGCAAGACACGGACCTCAGATGCTCCCGTAGAACAAACCCGAGTGAATAACCCACAGGGAAACTATATCAAATCACATGTCACCGTAACCGCAGTCACGTGACTACAAGCACATATACGTATATAATCAAACCACAACCATAAGTTATCCCGGCATCGCACTAACAAGCTACGAACCTCGGAGTCCCCGCAAGACATACCCGATGATAACCCCATCAGTTATCCCGGCATCGGGCTAACAAGCCACGAACCTCGGAGTCCCCGCAAGACATACCCGGTGGATAACCCTACGGTCACGCCCGACCCATACTAGCAAGTATGGATCCCGGAGATTCAACAATCCTACCCGGAGGCACATCACATACAACAATCACATAACAATGAGCAGAACATCCAGCCAAGCAACACTTAAACATCACAACCTCCTTTCAAAGGAGTAACAACTAATATCACACACATTACGTTCTTACCGAACAAGTACACATAACATTACGTAATTCCCGGTAAAGGATTACGGTCTATTAAACTCACTCAAAGTGATCATAGCATCTTTCAACATACAAAACCAACACACATATTCCGAGAACACATATATTCACGAAGTACACGAATTATCGTTGAAAGACAACATTTCTCGAGAACATACCGATCCCGTTTTACATTCATTAAACAGTGGGCTTCGCATAAAATCATTTATCAATAATTATGCCTACGAAACATGAAACGTATGGACAAGATACTTGCCTCGGATAACCACAAACGCGAAGAACCGATCGAAGTAGGTTGGCACGAACCGACTACGAACCCACCGACTCCGCCGAACGACAACCCGCGATAAAGAACTATGAATGACAACAATAACAATGAAAATAAATTCCAAAGTACGACCCAAAACCTCCGAATTAAAGGGACGAACGATGAAAGTTCAAGGGTTTCCCCCAAAACGGCCAAGAACACGAATTGACCCGACAAGAACATGAAAACAGAATTTCAATCCGTGGGATATGATCAATACGTATAGATAACGACAATAGAATCAACAATCTCGGATTGAAATCACGAAATCGAAACGAACCCCAAAATATATCAAATAGGGTTCTAAAGCCTTACCTTGATTCGGAGAAGAATGAAGGCTAGATGATGTTGGACATGAAGAAGACCCACCGAGATGATTACTACCATCAAAGACCGACGAAAGCTCGTCCAAAAATCCACTCCAAATCGCCAAAAACGCAGCAGGGAAGAGGAGAAGGAGAAATGACCTGAAATCGGTCAACCCTCAAATTTATAAACCTGGGCGAAGCTAACGTACGTAAGCTATCTACCTTAACGTACGTTAGTGATGTTACGTACGTAAGGAACAATCCTTTACGTACGTAAGAGTTGCCCCTGGACTAAAACCTGGACAAGCTAACGTACGTAACCAATTCTGTGTTACGTACGTAATGATGGCAACGATAGCGTACGCTACCGATGAAGAATAGCGTGCGTTAATCCTCTGGCAGTACAGAACAGCTGCCAGAGGTTAAATCCAAAAAAGAATCGCGGAACGCGACGAACACGAATTACTACGGTCGAACAAGACATGTAGTACAATAATAAAAACACGAATTCAAGTTTAAAGCAAACACATGATCCTAACACTCCTGAGGAGGGTAAAGCGAGTACGAACACAAGTACCCAAAACTTTGGGAAATTACAAAACGGCTTAAACGTCTGAAAATCTCGATACGACAACGAATAACCAAACCAAAGCTCACAACACGTATAACAACCTTAAATGAACTTACGAGAAACCCGAAATGACAGTTTCGAACGATATACACAAGAATCGAACTCAAGCGCGGAGAAGTCGCTTAAGGACACGGAACTCAACAAAACGACACCGAAACGAACTCGGATGACAAAAAGTGTAGAATTAATCATTCTCAGAATAATGAAACGGTCATGAGCGAGTCATCAAAATGGACTTCCGCCGAAAAAAAAGAAATTACCGGAAATAGAAATTGCGGAAATTACAAAATCGAAACCCCCCCAATTTCCCAAAAATAGGATTATAAGAGATTACCTAGTATCAAAGATGAAGAACACAAGTAGATGTTAATCTGCACCAAGGATTCAAAGAAGATGATAGCCGAGATGATTGGAAGAAGAAAATGCCCCAAAATCACCTCTAGATCGCTCAAGCCGCGGGGAAGAAAGAAAAGTGAGAAAATGGACTAGTCTGGGTCAACTCTCGGGTATATATAACCAGACGGTTTAGCGTGCGCTAACGGCTTATGGTTAGCGCTACAACCAACTAAAATCGTCCGTAACTCGTGGTTACGACTGTTAGCGTGCGCTACCCGCAAATAGCGTGCGCTAACAGTCCCCCAATAGCGTGCGCTACCTGTTCGTCATCCAGAGTCCAGAAATATTCTGCCTCAACTGGGACCCACCAGGATAAATAAGAAATATCGCTCGTCCAACCATCTCGGTTAGCGAGAAAACACACATCACCCAGACGCAAATTAAATAAAACAACCGCTACAACCGGTAAACCAACCATCACCAAAAATTACAAATAACATTTAGTTTACGATCCATCTTCCAAAACAGAACGCCTAACTACTCGCGAGTACTAACTATCAGTTTACAAATTTGAAAGTAAACATTTTAAAATAGACAATTGAAATAAGGAGATTGATTTGCACACGTCAACAACCCTGGCCAACATCCCGTACTACTCCAGTGCCCACTCGACCGGCTGAACGCAACCTGAAATTCATAACACGAATTTCCTTAAAAACGGGTCCCCAAAGGGGTTAGCAATTACACTAGTACAAGTAATCAAGGCAAACCATTCGCGTACATCTCATAGTACATACATCGAATCATTTTAAAACAAAATCAAGACATGTCTTTTCCCAGAAAACAAACAGTCAAATATCATAGTCGAAAACCGCCTAGGATCGAGGCTAAACCACTGGTCCCATTCGAGGCCTCTATGGACCCTCCCGGACTGGCCATAGTTAAAAAACTCACACACATGCATCACCTAGGATCGGGGCTAAACCACTGGTACCATTTGAGGCCTTTATAGACCCTCTCGGACTGGTTAGCCAATAAGCTCGTGAATCAGGAGCAAAATAACAGATTCCTCCGAGGCCCCGTCGGACCCTCCCGGAGTGAGCAAATCACACACATATACATTACCATTTCATGTTAAGCATAAGGGTTTTACGAGAATACATGCCTTGAGTAATTGACGACGAAACGAACGGAAAGGAAAATCAACCACAATCGCTAGGAACCGACAACCCCGAACCTAACGATTCGAAGAATACAATCACAACCAAATCTACACGAGTACGAAAACGAAATATGACCGAAACCCACCTACGATTCATGTAAATTCGTACAAAAAAAACAACGAGGGCGGGTCACAACCGAACCCTCTCGATTTCACAAATACCACGAAATTTGCCATGAACTCATAGGGGAAACATGAATACCACCAAGATTAACCACATACGTCATGGATTAATCAACAATATGGAACGAATCGGACATTAAATCGAAAACCCCCAAATTTCCCAAAAATAGGGTTCTAAGAGGTTACCTTGAATCAAAGACGAAGAACACAAGTAGATGTTGTTAATCTACACCAAGGATTCAAAGAAGATGATAGCCGAGATGATTGGAAGAGGAAAATGCCCCAAAATCGTCTCTAGATCGCTCAAGCCGCAAGGAAGGAAGAAAAGTGAGAAAATGGACTAGTCTGGGTCAACTCTCGGGTATATATAACCAGACGGCTTAGCGTGCGCTAACGGCTTATGGTTAGCGCGCGCTAACTAGCCAAAACTGGTCCAGAACCTGCGGTTCTGACCTGTTAGCATGCGCTACCCAGAAATAGCCTGCGCTAACAGTCCCCCGATAGCGCGCGCTATCGAGCTATATCGTGCGCTACATGTTCGTCATCCAGAGTCCAGAAACATTCTGCCTCAACTGGAGTACCGAATTAGCATGCGCTTTCACACACCTAGCGTGCGCTAAGCCTCAACCATAGCGTGCGCTAATCCACAGACTTAGCGTGCGCTAAATTGCTCGTCCAGAGAGCAGAAACAACCTACTGCCACTGTTGTACTCGAATCATTAGCGCGCGCTACTGGGCGAATTTAGCGTGCGCTACAGAATGAAATTAGCGTGCGCTACACAACGAAATTAGCGCACGCTAACGAGTGCATACAGTAGTACAGACATCACTCAAAGATGGAAAACGGTAAATTCTTCCCCGGATAAAAACAACGCGCACCCGACACCAAACAACGGACTGAAAAAGACATACGAATGACGAGTTAGAGTCAGAACCTAAGCACTAAAATAATACATGATTCCGACTACCCAAAGGTTCAGAAAATGACAACGATAGTAATTGCCCCATAACTTGGGGAAATTACAAAACGGCCCAAAACATCCGAAATACATGATACACGATCGAAACACCAAATGAAAGCTCACAACATTCATAATAACATAAGATGGATTTACGAAAATCCCGAAACGGCAGTTCCGAACAACGATTACGAGAATCGAACCAAAAAGCGACGGAAACGACAATAGACGCGGAATTGGAAAAAATAAGTCTGAAACAAGCTCGGATGATAAAAGGTCCAATATTAAATATTCTCAAAATATCCATACGGTTACAAGCGAGTCACTAAAAATGAAAAATACTGGAGAAAGAAAAAATGCGGATATTACAATTTCGCCCACAAAACTTTCCAAAAATGGCTAAGAACTTTAGTATCCCGATCACACACTATGCTTTTTGTCATTCCATGTAAACGAACAACTTCTTTGAAAAATAAATTTGCAATATGTGTGGCATCGTCAGTTTTGTGACATGCAATGAAATGTGCCATTTTGCTAAATCTATCAATTACGACAAATATCGAACTACAACCAGATTTTACCTTTGGTAACACCAACACGAAGTTCATAGAAAGATCAACCCAAGGCTCGTTAGGAACCGGAAGTGGCATGTACAAACCATGTGGTAAAACTCGTGATTTTGCCTTTCGACAAATAATGCATGAATTGACAATTTTATAAACATCATGTTTCATTTTATGCCAAAAGAAGTGTTCATGCAATATTTCAAAAGTTTTGGCAGTTCCGAAATGTCCCATTAATCCCCCACTATGTGCTTCCCTTGCTAACAACTCCCATGTCGAACAAAAAGGAATGTAAAGTTTATTTTCACGGAATAAAAATTCATCATCCGGGTAAAATTTATCCACACTTTTTGTTTCACAAGCAACATATGTTTCGCCAAAATCTTTATCTCCCACATAAGATCCTTTCAAGAGCTCAAATCCCAATAATTTACAAGAAAGCGTATTAAGTAATACATACCTTCTTGACAACGCATCGACAACGATGTTCTCCTTACCTTGTTTATACTTGATGATGTAAGGAAATGATTCGATCTCCTCTAACCATTTGGCATGTCTTTTACTCAACTTATTTTGTCCTTTGAGATGCTTCAATGATTCATTGACCCGTGTGAATCACGAACTCTTTCGGCCATAAATAGTGTTGCCACGTACGTAAAGCTCTAACCAAAACATACAATTCTTTATCATATGTAGGTAGTTCAACGTCGCTCCTCCACGTTTCTCGCTAAAGTAAGCAATCAGCCTCTTTTCCTGCATTAATACCGGTCCAATTATTACTCCTGAAGCATCACACTCAATTTCAAAAGTGTTAGAAAAATTTGGTAATGCTAAAACAAGTGCGGTCATAATTTATCCTTTAATGTGTTAAGCGCATTTTCTTGATCATCACCCCAATGAAATTTAGCATGTTTCTTTACAAGTTCATTTAACGGGGCTGCAATCGTGCTAAAATCTTTAACAATGCGTCGATAAAAACCTGCTGAACCATGAAAGCTTCTTACCTCAGATACATTAGTCGGTTTAGGCCATTCTCGTATGGCCCTTATCCTTTCTTCATCAACTTTTATGCCGTCAATACTAACGACTTAGCCAAGGAATATAACCTCACTCATGCAAAAAGTATATTTCTTAAGACTAACGTATAATTGTTCCTTTCTGAATGTAATTAAAACCAATCTTAAATGTTCAACTTGTTCGTCTATACTCTTGCTATAAATGAGAATATCTTCAAAGTATACGACAAAAAATTTTGCAATATAAGCACGGAAAATATGATTCATTAGCCGCATAAAAGTGCTCGGTGCATTTGTAAGACCAAAAGCATTACCAACCATTCATATAATATGTATTTAGTTTTAAAGGCCGTTTTCCATTCATCCCCTTCTTTCATACGAATTTGGTGATAACCTTTCATTAAATCAATTTTACTAAACACATGTGAACCATGTAATTCGTCCAACATATCATCTAACTTTGGAATTGGATGTCGATACTCTACCGTGATATTGTTCACCGCTCGGCAGTCGGTGCACATTCTCTAAGTCCTGTTTTTCTTTGGTACGACAATTATCGGAACGGCATAAGGACTCAAACTTTCTCGGATGTACCCAATACTTAATAACTCCTCGACTTGCCGCTGAATCTCCTTAGTTTCTTCAGGATTATTTCGGTATGCGGTCATTTTGGAATGACGGCTCCTGGCACAAAGTCGATTTGGTGCCCGATCTCTCTTTTTGGTGGTAAACAGGGTGGTAGCTCATCCAGAAAAACATCATTGAAGTCATGCAATAGAATATTTATAGTACTCGGAACATTCCGGTTTTTATCATCGTCAAGAGTGCAAATTCATTTGGTAAGAAGTAAGTAGTTGCCCCTCCTCAACTTTTTTAACGGTTTCTTTTGCACTTATAAATAAACATTTTTTTTTATTTTTTATTTTTTTTCTTTTTTCTCTCTTTTCATTTTCTTTTTCTTTTTTTTGTTTCTCTTTTTCTTTTCATTTTTCTTTTTCTTTTTCATTTTCTTTTCCTTTTTCTTTTTCTTCAACTTCTTTCACTAGTCGAATTTGATCCTCACGGACTTGTATTTTCGTCATGGGAACTAATGTGATTTTGCTCCCATCTTTCTGAAATGAGCAACGATTCTTCTTCCCGCTAAGTTGGGCATCTCAATCGTAATGCCATGGTCTACCCAACAAAATATGACAAGCGTGCATTGGTACAACGTCACATAGGATATCATCATGGTATTTTCCGATTGTGATGGTTATGGGTACTGTTTATTGACCCGAACCTCTCCGCAATCATTTAGCCAATGAAGTCTATAAGGCTTAGGATGTCGCCTTGTTGGTAATTTTAACCCCCCGACTAGCATCGCACTAGCCACATTGGTGCAACTTTCATTATCAATGATCACATTACAATTTTTATTTTTCACAAAACATCTAGTGTGAAAAAGATTTTCTCGTTGTTCGTTGTTCTCTTCCTCCTTTGCCTTCACATTCAACACCCTCCTGTTGTGTCAAGATTTATACACCTCAACAGGCGATCGGCACAAAGACCAGGCGACCGAACCGGAGTCAAATGAACCACGGCACACCTGTAGAACGGATATCCCCGATCAAGTCCAAGTGCCGAGCGATCGACATCTAAGGCGATCGTCTCTTGGCACCTGACGATCGACTCTGGTACCCGGCCAAGGACGACCGCCTCATGCCCCGTATAATGCCAGCATCCGCCAAATCTGCGAAGATCGAATCTCGGGAGAAAGGCCCACGTACAGATCCGGAAAAGGCGCTGTAGGATAAGGCCCTTTGACCCCAGCCTGTCACCATCTTCTCACCTACCGACAGACTCGTCGAAAGGTGCAAAGTGGGACCTCCCGAGACAGCGACTCAGGACACGTGCAGACCTCTCATTGGTTCGCACAGCTGGCTGCCAGCAGCAGCCGCGGACTTTAAGGCAACCAGCCCATGTGCTAAAAGACGATCGCCCCCTTATTATAATACAGGAAAGGCGATCGCCCGTCGGTAAAAGACATCCCAGCTCCTCCTATAAACAGAAGGCATCCTGTACTAGGAAAAGGGTCTGCCTTTCGCGCTGCTCCACTGTCGGATTCTCACCCTTGGCTAATCTATAGACTTCGGACATCTCTCAATCTATCACTCTCGAAACCTCTTAAACCAAAAGACGGTCGGCAGAAACGAGAATAAGAACTCAGAGAAACTCTAGTTCTTCCGGCAATCACCAGCACTCAGAAGCTAGATAACTAGGGTCTTTTACATTCTTTGTAACTGTACTCTTACATTAATATTTGTACTCCAACGTATTCGTATTAATAACATCTCGCGAGAGCATTCAAGCGCGGGCCTAACACACCCGGCAAATCTTGTGTTATTTACATTCCCTCGGACGTGCTCTCGCATTTTGTTTCTTGTTCATCCATTACAGCAATATCATCTCCGGATAATATTTTGGGTAACAACAATTCGCGCTAGAGGGAGGGGCATCTTAACCTTCATTTTCATTCCTACCATCTCGAAGAACACTCACTATTCTCCGGGGCATATACTTGAAGAAACACTCACTGTTCTTCAAAGAAAAACCTTCAGAATCATGTCATCTGCCACCACATCAAAGAGAGCCACTCTCCGATCCGCCGGACGCCTTATTCTGTCTCAATCCGAGCCCCAACCTACAGCGGAGGGTAGCCGCGGCGGCGCGAGACTCTCGATCCCACCCCGAGGGATGGCCCGAGCCTCTCGCTCGATCAGTTCCAAACAGCAGAACAGATCGAGGAGGCCATGGCCATCCTGCGGTAGCGACGGAAAGCATGCAGTACGCCCGCAATTACCCCATCAGCCATCCGCCGCGCGGGCAAACGGAAGCTCAAGGGGTTACTTGTCGAGCGACCATTAGGAAGCCCCGATTCACGAGCTAAAGCACTCGCGAGGCGGGACGGTTCCATTTTCAGCCGCCTAGGCAGCGACCCATCATGGCGGCCGGGGCATTCTGGCCCCAGCCATGAGACGACGGAGCCCGAATCCGTCACCAGGAGTTCAGCGTACCCAACTCCCAGAAGGCAGACCAGACATCTGGCTCCTCCTCGCCGAAGAACCAAGATCGGCGACGACCTCATCGCCTATCGTGGATCCAGGTGATCAGTATACAATCGCCTCGGCTCCCGCTCTGAGAGCCAAACCACAAGCGACCAAGCTACGGCGATGGCCGCGATGCAACGCCAGCTCGACGAGATGAAGGCGCTACTAGAAACTGGGGCAGGCGCCAAGAGAATGATTGCCGAGCCGAGCGATCCGCTCGCGGTCCAAATCGAACTTGCCCCCGTGCAGCCAAGGATCGCTCCACCTCAAACACCTTTGTACGAGGGGAGGTCGGACCCCGAGACTCACTTGAGCAAGTTCTGGATCTACATGACCGGATGCGGGGCATCAGATGCGACCAGATGCCGAATGTTCCTGTTAACACTGGGCGACCTGGCCCATAGGTGGTACATCTCATTGCCACCGCGATCCATCAATTCCTTCGAACAACTGGCGAGTGACTTCGCATCATACTTCGCCGCCAAGGTCGCTCAACCAGAAGGTCCCCACTGCATGATGAAAATCAGGCAGGGGGAAGAGGAGTCCGACGAAGACTACATCGACCGGGTGGATGAGATAATCATCAATGGCGAGCCCGTAAACAATGAGATCTCCCTCTACTTAGTCCCATGGGGATTCAGTGGTCTTTCGCCCATGTTCAGGCACCTTACGAAGGACATCCCCCCGACCTACGCAATCTTCCGCGCCAAGGCCGCAGACTTTTTGGCCAAGCGGAGGTTTCTCGCCCTTCGCCAAGACGAGGGGGCAGAGACGGCGATCGCCAAGTCCAACAAGGCGGTCGCCAAGCCACCCGAAGATTTCAGGACCTTCGAGGATGTGGAAGCCCATCTCTATCACAACCTCAATCTATCTCCGGCTCATATTTTCTACGACATCCAGGGGCACGAGCGGCTAAGCAAGCCGAAGGCGGTAAGGGACCGCGGTCATCTGGACCGCAAAAAATTTTGTGCTTACTACAAGAGTCCCAGCCATAACACCGATCAATGCCGCGACCTCTTCAGACAACTCTGGAGATTGTTCGAAGAGGGCAAGCTGGACAGACTAATAACTTAGCCGGAGCCCCGGGACGAAAGAATCAAATGCCGCGATCGGTGTCAGAATGATGATCACCAGTCTTCCAACCCGATCGCCAGAGTCAAGCAACGTCTCTAAAAAACTGGAGGACTCGCTCGCCATCTAAAGTTCATAATCCAACATGATGGACCTAGGCACGAGATCGCCTCCCCCAGCACAACGTATACCGTCGAGGATCGCCATCCAACATGACGATCTGAGGTAGAAGAGTGCAGCCATGGTCCTGGAAGTCGATAGAACCGACAGCTTCGTCCATGCAAAGTTCCTTTGGGCTGCGATCGCTCGCCCTTCGTTTAAATACGAGGCGGGCGTAGCCGAAGGATCCTCCAAACAGATCTGTGGACACGTTCGCCCGTCCTCAAAGGTTCATCATCTAACTTGGTAGACCCGGACAATGCGACGCGTCCCGACCCCGTCACAACGTATACCGTCGAGGATTGCCATCTAACATGACGATTCGAGGTAGAAAAGTGCAAACAAGCCGCGAACGTGGAGTCGATTAATCCGACGACGCCCCGTGCAAGGACTCCTCCAGACCAAGACCGCTCGCCCTTCGTTTAAATACGAGGCGGGCGCAGCCTAACGGAGGACCCTCACAATAAAGTGAGTCGCGAGACAAACCTACATGTGGAATGTCCCTCGCGCACAAGACACGGTCATGGAGGTCGGTCCATCGAACTCCGCGACCGTGCACGGTTTCTCAAGGTCGAAACAATTGGCTTTCCACAAGGGATCTGCAAAATTAAAAATCGCAAGTATAAGACCGAAGATAGCTTGCCAAACGATCAGGTCGCCCAAATCCGAGACCAAAGTCCGCTCAACGGATCGCCTGTCTTTATCCTTAAAACGATCGCCAGTGGAACCACCTCACCCCATGTCTTCAACATCGGAGCAAGCTGGGGGACAATTGTTGTGTCGAGATTTATACACCTCAATAGGCGATCGTCACAAAGACCAGGCGACCGAACTGGAGTCAAATGAACCACGGCACACCTGTAGAACGAAGATCCCAGATCAAGTCCAAGTGCCGAGCGATAGACATCTAAGGCGATCGTCTCTTGGCATCTGGCGATCGACTCTGGTACCTGGCCAAGGACGACCACCCCATGCCCCGTATAATTCCAGCAATCGCCAAATCTGCGAAGATCGAATCTCGGGAGAAAGGCCCACGTGTAGATCCGGAAAAGGCGCCGTAAGATAAGGCCCTTTGACCCTAGCCTGTCACCATCTTCTCACCAACCGACAAATCCATCGAAAGGTGCAAAGTGAGACCTCCCAGGACAGCGACTCAGGACGCGTGCAAACCTCTCATTGGTTGGCACAGTTGGCTGCCAGCAGCAGCCACAGACTTTAAGGCAACCAGCCCATGTGCTAAAAGACGATCGCCCCCTTATTATAATACAGGAAAGGCGACCGACCGTCGGTAAAAGACATCCTAGCTCCTCCTATAAATAGAAGGTATCCTGCACTTTGAAAGGGTCTGCTTTTCTCGCTGCTCCACTGTCGGCTTCTCACCCTTGGCTAAGATATAGATTTCGGACATCTCTCAATATCTCACTCTCGAATCCTCTTAAACCAAAAGACGGTCGGTAGAAACGAGAATAAGAACTCAGAGCAACTCTAGTTCTTCCGGCAATCATCAGCACTCAGAAGCTAGATAACTAGGGTCTTTTACATTCTTTGTAACTGTACTCTTACATTAATATTTGTACTCCAACGTATTCGTATTAATAACATCTCGCGAGAGCATTCAAGCCCAGGCCTAACACACCCGGAAAATCTTGTGTTATTTACATTCTCTCGGACGTGCTCTCGCATTTTGTTTGTTGCTCATCCAGTCCAGCAATATCATCTCCGAATAATATTTTGGGTAACAACACCTCCTAATGACAAGCGCGGGTGCGAATTCTAGCTCTCCTTCATCACTTATTTCTTTCCCTTCTTCCTCCTCTTCATCATCTGTTTCATATTCTCCGTCCTCCCTAAGTATCATTGCTCGTTTATTAGTGCATTGGGATCAATGTGTCCTTGCCCGTGGCATCGAAAACACTTGATGTCCTTGTTTCTCGTGTTTGTGTTTTCTATGGATGTAGATTTGATTTTGGGTTTTGCTCGACTAGTACTCCCCACCTCGAACTTCCCCTTCACGGTGCTTATATCAAAACTGTCCTTGGGTACGTCTCGATTTCCTGTTTGAGGCTTCCAAGGAGTTGTGTACCCCGTGGAGTAAGTATTATTGTCTCCTCTTCGCAAGTTCCTCTCAATTTTGATTGCTGGATATACTATGTCCTCGAACTCAACATTGTAATATCCGGAATTTCTACTACTGTTGTTTAATATTATTTTATCCGAGTTATATTGTACCGCGTGGAGTCTGTACAGTATGGATAAAATAAATGAAGGACTGAGAGATCTGTATTGGTATAATTGTCGTACTTAGTCGATAATTGCATTTGAGGATATAGTGCATCGTGTATACGTATCTAGTATGTCGAGACGTTGGACAAGAATAAGCTGAAAATGGCTTAAGTACAGCCACATTAGCGCACGCTACGATGTATACTTGGCGTACGCTAAGGCACAAGGATTACGTACGTTAATGAGTACAGTTAACGTACGTTAAGATGCTAAGTGTTACGTACGCTATGTATAAGGCATTACGTACGTAACGAGAGGAATCGAACAACTCAGGCTATGGCTGACAGGTGGGACCCGTGGTCGGCAGCTTTCGGCGAAGAACGTGCTTGGTCGAGTCAACTCTTGGTTAACGTACGCTATGGGTAGTGCATTACGTACATTAAATGAGGATTTACTGTATCAAGTCAACGTACGTATTATGTACGCTACGAAGGAAATATTACGTACGTAAGAAAGGGAACGAAATAGGTCAGTGAGTTCTAGAATGATGTTACGTACGCTATGTTGGATGTGTATCGTACGTTAGAGAGCATTACGTACGTTAATGTTAAGTGATAACGTACGTAATGAACAATGCAGCTCATAAAATGAAGATCAGCTTCTCATTTCTTCACGAGAGAAAAATCTTTCCTCCTCCAACCTTCTTCCCTCTGAGCATGTTAGTGAGATTTAATCTCTTCTATCTTGGTTATGAGCTTGGAAGCATGGATTAGAAGCTTGGATATGAAGATATTGATGATTCTTGTAGAGTTTGATTGTGCTATTCATATTCTTAAGGTATGTTGATGAACTCTACACCTTGATTTCGGATTATTGGTATTGTTATCCGTATTTGCTTCGTATAATGATGATTAGGGTGTTGTTGTCATGATTCTTGAAGTTATGTGAAGTGTATATTGAAGGATATGATGATACATGACTTGAATTTCGAATTGGATGATTATCTACCTATTAAAGGATATCGAATTACGTTGTTTTGATGGCTATGAACAAGGTTTCGAATCATTTAGTGTTCTTGAGGAACTCCTTGATGAATATAACATAGCAAGATGATCATATGTTGAATTATCGGTATCTTTAGGTATGAAGATCGAATGTTCGTTGATTGTAGTGGTAGAATTTGTATGTTCTTAATGAAATATGAATCATGATATCAATTTGGAATCCGGAAAGATTGTGATTGATCACCAAATATGATTTCCTTTACATTCGTATCCGTAATCGTATTTTGGTCATGAATTCGTAATTGTTTGAGTTGAATTGTTCGGACTTGTGTGTAATCGAGATATTGTGAAATCTTGGGTTTGTTGATCGGTTATATTGACCGTTAATATCGATTAGCGGATTTTGGTTCGTATTGTGGATATGAGTTCGTAACGGTTTGGGTTATACTACTTAGTTTTGTATATGATCGAAGTGTCGTTGAACCGTTGTGATTGATTGGTTGGATATGTCGGTTATTGATTGTTATTGAACTTGTTATGCATCGAATTATGGTAATAGGTTGAGAATATTGATCGGTGATTATAATCGTGCCTAACGGTCAAGTTTGAGGTGTTAGGAATACTTGTTAGATTTTGATGATGTCATTAATATAATTCAAATGTTTATTACTTGGCAAAAATGTAAGGAAGAACCAAATGAGTATCTTCCATAGGTCAAATTGTGTTAAGTTAAATACTTGGCAAAATGTAAAGAAGAACCAAATGAGTATCTTCTATAGGCCAAATAAATTAGGCTCAAATCGGCTAAGTACAAAGGTACAGCTAAGTACATCAGAGAAGTACAGCCGAGTCAAGTCAGAGAAGTTCTGGTCAACAAAAATTCACCATAGATGTTTTGACCAGACTGCAGTAAAGTGACTTCAGACAAGTCATCTGATCAGGCGAGTCTCAAACAGTCACCGACAGAGAAGTCCAATCTGCAGTGAAGATGACTGTACATCAGCCAACTTGATCAGCCAAGTACTCCAAGTCCACGTCAGCATGCGTTGAAAAGTCAAATATTACGGAAAGTCACATGCAAGCGTGAAGAGTCAAATTGGAGAGATTCCCGCAAGGATATGAATTGAATAATTCATCCAGGCCTACCACTGAAGACTTTAATCTTATTGTATTCAAAAGATTCGGCGCCTCACATGCAAAGTCTTCACAACGGTCTAAAAGATGGATTAAAATATGGGAATCCAGCCTTGCAACGTTCAGAAAAATAAACAAAGAAGTCTATTTCTCCAACAGATGGATTTGTTACAGGATTTGCAACGGCTATGAAGAATTCTCAAGGATCAACACCTATATATATCCGAAGATTTGAAGATGAGCAATACGGTGCGAACAAAAATCTCAAGCAATCAAAGCATTCAAAGCAATCAAAAAGCGAACTATAGCATCGTGAAAAGAGCAGTTCTCAAAGTTCATATTTGAAGAAGCTCTTAGTTGGAGAAGACAAAAACTCGTGTCTTTAATCCTGAGTTCGGGGTACTTCACTGGTTGAAGTTGAAGACTGTAAAGGCATCCAAGGATCGCGGATCAAGAGGTGCAAGGCAGTCAAGGGAGTTGCAACGGCAAGGATTTCCACTGGTTGGAAGATGTTGTAATTGGTTGAATCACTGTAATCTTTATAAGTGGTTGATAATTATAGTGAATTCATCTCCAACTGGTTTGGAGAAAAGTGGATTAGTAGAGGATTACCCCACCTCTGAGACCACTATAACTGCCTGCGTACTTTACTGTTTTATAGCATCATACTTTAACTGCTGCATTCATTGTTAAGTGTTTCATTGGTTGTTTTGTATTCGTCATCAGCTGACTTCCGCACGTATTGAGTACAAACGACTCTAAGTCATTTGCATATCTATCAGCTGAGAAACTTACTCTTCGTGAAAAAGAGTTTAAGAGTTTGAATAAGTCTATTCACCCCCCCTCTAGACTTATTCCTGGACGAGTTGTGACCTACAAGTGGTATCAGAGATGTTGGTTCATTTATCTCACGAACCAGATCCATATATCGAGGATATATATTTTTTTAGATCTCATTGTAAAATGGAATACATGCATTCTAGATTACCTGTGTTTTCAGTTGACAAGTATGATCTTTGGAACATAAGGATGCAGGCACTCTTATCCTCAATCCATGACGACATGTGGTGCATCATAGAGTACGGTCCATTCATCTTCGAGAAGGACAACACTCCCGAGGAAATTGCAGCAGGGAAGCCAGAGAAGATCCCAAAGAAGAGGACTGAGCTGACCCCAGAAGAAAGAAAGCTGGACAATCTAGACAACCGTGCCAGAGATGTGCTATACCAAACTCTTGACAAATATACAATGGTCAAGATCAAGAATTGCAAGAATGCAAAGGAAATCTGGGACACATTAGCCTTAATGTGTGAAGGAACGGAGCTGATAAAAGAGAACAAGTTGTCAATCGCTATCCAAAAGTTTGACAACTTCAAAATGAAGAATGGAGAGTCTATCGATCAAGTAGACACAAGATTCACAGAGATCATTAATGAAATTAATTCTCTGGGTAAATCTTATGGCAACAGGGAAATGGCGCTGAAGGTCCTAAGATCTCTCAATCCTGAATGGAGGATGAAGGCAGTGGCCATGAGAGAATCCAAGGATCTTAATAAAATAAAGATCCAAGAGCTGTTCTCCGACCTGAAGGCTTATGAGTTCGAGCTCCCAAGTTCATCATCAACCGAGCCTGCAGAGAAGGGAATAGCCTTTGCAGCTGAGTCCCCCGCCAAGAGCTTATCTGATGTAAAGCCTCCAAATCCATTAGATTTTGAGGAAGAAATGGCGTTCATAATGCAAAGGTTCAGCAACTTCCGGAAGAACTACTCCAAATACAAGAAGAATTATAAGGAGAATCCCAGAAGAAACCAAAAAGCCGGAAGCTGGAAGGTGGAGTGTTACAACTGCCATAAGACAGGACACATTCAAATCGACTGTCGTGATCTTAAGAAGGACGAGAGCAAGAAGGAGGTGAGCAGAAAAGAAGACCGAAGGAAGACCCTCATCGGAGAAGATCAAGAACATGTAGAGTCAAGCAGCGGATTCTTCTCTGATGATGATGAAGAGTATGATTGCCTGATTGCCAACCTAGCTGATGAAGAGGTAACATCAAAACCCTCTGTTTCAAATAATAGTTCAGCCATGTCACAAGATATGGACTTGCACGGATCTGTAAATCAGCTACTCAAAGATTTTGAGACACTAAAATCTGCACATCTATCTGTATCAGCCAAGAAGACTCAGCTGCAAGATGAGAATAGGCAGCTGAAAAATGATTTTGAAAAACTCAGCCTAGAATTAAATAAAGTCAAATCTGATCTTGAAAACCAGGCTGCAGTTAACTTGAAAAACCAGGCTGATGTCACTACAGCTGAGATAAAACGATTAACTGTTTTGAATAGTGAAAAATCAGCTACACTTGCTCATGTCAAAGCCGAATTTACTAAACTGACTCAGGTAAGTAAGACTCAGGCGCAGGATATAACCTCCCTGAAAGCGTCTCTAACTCTGGACGAATTGTCTACTAATAAAATGCCAATATATTCCAGATCAGGCCTTGGATATGATCCTCACACTCCCTCTAGTTCTAAAACCACTTTCATCAAGAGAGAAACAATTGTCTCGTCTGCTGAGCCTATATACAAACCGGTAATTAAAAATAGGCAACAGCCAAGTCACAAGTCTAGGCTGCAGCCAGGGTTCACAAGGCAGCCACCTAGACAAGCGACTAGGCAATGGCCAAGACAAAAGCAGCAGCCTAGACAACATGCCCATTATTATCAAAAACTCCCCCAAAATAGATTTCAAAATGGGAGGGGCAAATGGAAACCTCAAGGTTATCCTAACTTCCAAAATGAACAAGTGTGGAGACCTCAAAGATTTAATAAATGGTCTCAGCCAAGGTTTAGAAATGGCCCACACTACCAATATTATGAGGCATATCCGGTATACAATCCTAACAGAGGATATAGACCCAGACCTTACACACCTTATAGGGGTAATAACAACAATTTTCACAATCCAATGAGGAATCAATTCTCCAGGAAACCATCTAACCTTAGAGGACCCACACAGATTTGGGTACCTAAATCTCTGCTTGTATGATTGCAGAAAAGGTGGAAGGACTACTACCACATCTCCACGAACTCAAACTTTGGAGGTGAAGAATGGTTTGTAGATTCCGAATGCTCGAGGCACATGACCGGGAACAAGAAGATGCTGACAAAATATACCAAAGAAAGAGGTCCAGACGTAACCTTTGGAGATAGATCTAGAGGACAAACAAAGGGCTTTGGAGAGCTGCACCGAGGAAATATTGTTATGTCCAAAGTTCACTATGTCAAAGGGCTCAAGTTGTAACACCCCCAAAACCGTATGGGAATATTACACGCCGTAAACCCTTTCCGCAAGGATCTACCAGGCTAAACGTCCATAAACAACCAAATGCTTGCCCGGCCAGGGTCAAACAATATAATAATACAGACCGTTAAGGTCACTTACACATAAACACACAGACCGATGAGGTCACACAACTCTATCAACAGGACTGACTAACAACATTACCCACACAGGGGTCGAAATACAATACAGCGGAAGACTGAATCAACTCTAACAATACAACTAAACTCTACCAACTCTCAACTCTTGATTAGTATCGCAGCTCGTCATCCCCTTGTGCTAATCCTGTGACTGCTCCCCTGAACCTACATGTACCTGGACGTAGAACAGACATCCACCCCCCGAATACTCGGGGGTTAGTAAAACTCCACTGTTTTACTAGTGCAAGTATCAAACCATACGAAATGTAACAAGCAAATAGCAACTACGAATTTAATACGTAAATCAATTATCAAAATGTTCCCAAGAAGTTTTAGAATTTCGAACTCAAGTAAGAGATATTTGAAAAGGAACACATCATCTCGGGGATTTTTAAAGCAGAAATTCTTTTGGACCTCGAGTCCCAATTTACAAAACCTTTTTGTAAACATTAGGGCCTTAGCCTGATTCTCGTTTCAAAGCATACTAAATAATATATCATTATGAGTCCGATATCCATATTTAAAATGTTACCCGAACAATCACTGCTACACGATCATTGTTCGTACACATCATGTACCGAACTCCAGAGGCCTCGACGGACCTTACCCGGACCACACACACTGTTCGTACATATCATGTACCGAACTCCGGAGGCCTCAACGGACCCTACCCGGCCACAAACATCGTTCGTACACATCATGTACCGAACTCCAGAGGTCTCGTCAGACCCTACCTGGATCACACACCTTGTTCGTACACATCATGTACCGAACTCCAGAGGCCTCGTCAGACCCTACCTGGATCACACACCTTGTTCGTACACATCATGTACCGAACTCCAGAGGCCTCGTCAGACCCTACCTGGATCACACACCTTGTTCGTACACATCATGTACCGAACTCCAGAGGCCTCGTCAGACCCTACCTGGAACACACACACATCGACACGACACAACTCATAATCATCAAATATCAAGTCATTCCACATTACATACAACAATGAGCACAATTAATCAATCACATTGATCACCACAAAATCGTACATCCCACACACAAAACACAATCTCAACACTCGCAACAACTATCGTCAATCAACGACACATAACCAGCATAACACACGTTCGGTACACAATACATTGCACAACCGAGTGTACAACCATCCCATATGTACGTCGCAATCCTGCACAAATGGCACAACGCCTAACACGTATACTAATATAACATTATTATCACAAAGCCTTCAAATTACGGAAAACACAACCAACTCAAACGGAACATAATTACGAAGGCAAGCAAAATCACCATACATATCATACGTAATTACTAGTCGCAAGATACAAGTCGTATAATAAGATACTTGCCTTAATAACTGTTACCAAACGCTCCGAAGAACACGGTTCGACCGGGAAGCTCGGACCCCGAAGAAGACAACGAACGGAAGGGTTCCGACTCGAGTTCTTCACAAGAATTCGACCCTAACAACATATAATCAATAAATCATCGATCATACGAGGAAGAATAATGGTAGAACGCTCGAATTCTCTTTGTGACATTTTATCGAACACCTTCAAGGCGTCGATAAAATACTCAATAAAACGACAAATCCGTGGCAATACAACCATGGAATAACAAGGAATTAGATATAATATAGCTTAACAATCATCAATCCATCAATATTCTGAGTTAAAACGGATTAAACGGACAAATCGAACAAAATCCCCAAAACTATATTTTAAGAAAACTTGCCTTGATTCGGTCGATCGGAGCAAGTTATGGAAGGATTAATCGATGTTATGAACTTCAAAACTTCATGGATTTAACCCCTAACAACATCCCTCCTAGGGCTGGGGAAAATACCGAAAATATCGAAATATCGAAAATATCGTATCGAAAAATATCGAAAATATCGAAATTTTCGGTATATCGATTTTTTCGGTACGGTATGATACCGTTACCGGTATTTTCGGTACGGTAACGGTATGAGATTTTGAAATTTTCGATATACCGAGGTATACCGAAAATTTTCAGATATCTGAAATTTTTCGACATGTAGAAAATTTTCGATATCCGAAAAATTATCGATATCGAAATTTTTCAAGATACCAAACTCTGTATAGTATATTGAATTTTTGATATATCTTAAAATTTTCAGATATCGCAAAAGTTTCGATATACCGAAAAATTAACGGTATACTGGCTTGATTTCGTATACCGATATTTCTACAATAACGGTATGTAAATAGGTCATACGAAATTTTCGTATATCGAAAATCAGATACCGAAAATTTCGGTATGGTAACGGTATGATTTTCATCATACCGAAAATTTCGGTACGATATACGGTATGAATAAAAATTTTCGGTATACCGTACCGAACCACCCCTAATCCCTCCATGATCATCAAGGCTCCAGCCGCGGAAGAGGAAGAAACGAGTGAGAAAAATGTAGAAAAACCCGACTACTCTGCCATATTTATACCCCTGCCGGACACGGCAAAGAACGGCAGTAGCCGGGTGTCTCGGCCGTATCGGTAGAGTGCTGGTCCTGCCGACCAGGCGCAAGACACGGCGGGCGCGCCGCTTCGTGGCCGTTTCGCATGTGTCCGGCCACCATGACTCGGTCGATCCGACGGTCGAAAAATCCGAAACTCGGACTTGAACGTAAACCGAAAGCACGGTTACGAAGTACTCGTAAATACGAATCCGAACACCGAGAGAACACCTGACACGACCACCCGAAGGCTCGAAATTCGACAACGGAAAGTAATTACCCAAAACTTTGGGAAATTACGAAAATGGCCCAAAACGTCCGAAAATCACGATACGCGATCGAAACACCAAACCAAAGCTCGCAACATGAATAATAACATTAAATGAACTTACGAAACTCAAACAACAGCTTGACGAGATTCGCAAGAATCGAACTCAAGTGCGGAAAAGTCGCTAAAAAGCACGGAACTCAACAAAATGACACCAAACGAACTCGGATGACAAAAGTGCAGAATTAATCATTCTCGAATGATGAGACGGTCCCAAGAGAGTCGTCGAAACGGACTTCCGCCGAAAAAATAAAATTACCGGAAATCCAAAATTGCGGATATTACATTCTACCCTCTAAAAGAAGTTTCGTCCGAAACTTAAATCAAGTAGGAGAAGCAATATCTCGCCGTAAAAACTCAACGAGATACACAAGAACCGAAAAAATTCGTGCTAACGGCGAAACGTTACAAGCAACGCAAGGGAATATACGGCGTAAAAACACGCCCCACGACGACTAACGCAACGCCACCGACTATGTTTCAAACAACAACGAGCAATTAACGACGCATCACATACCACATCACATGCACACATTTAATCGAAGAAACGTACGCTACAACAAATTGCACCCGACTAAAACGGCTATGCAATAGAAACAAATAGAGTATCACGATAGAAATCATTCCGATTCTCATCAATAAGAAAATGTCCGACGTCAAAACACAAACAATTCAAGATAACGGAAAACGAGAATACCGGACATTACATTCTATCCTTTTTAAAAATAAGTTTCGTCCTGAAACTTAAAATAAAACATCATGGTAGAATACAAACAAAACCAAAAAGTCCACGCAACAAATATCAATTTCTACACGAATTACAACACGAAGTACGATACACAACTACATCACGGGACACCACCAGGCACTCCCCGAGTTGGAACGAAAACCCAATTCCCGAACATCTTGGCAACGGTCTGACAATGCACCGCTCGGTGACCCACTTGGCCACACTCGAAACAGTTGACTAACGGTGAACGACAATTCTTCGCAGTACAAGATCAGGCAACAACAGTCAGACAACCCCGTTCGAACAACAACGATCAAATAACAATGATCGAACAACAATGATCAAATAACAATGATCGAATGACAACAGTCGAACAATGACTCCGAAGTCCCCACTTCAACTCCAGACATTAAAAGAACTGGTAGAAAGTGAAAGATGTTACTTCCAAACAAGGTTCACAAGAATCGAACCGAACTCGGAAAGGTCACGATGACAAACAGGTCGATCTAAAACAAGGTCACAACCAGTTCGAATGATGACAACTGAGACATCAAACAAGTTCAAAAAGTATCGACGAACACGTGCAAGTCGATAGAATTTAGAAGGAGAAACTGCAGAAGTCAAATATAGTACGGGTATTACATCCGACCTCTTATAAAAGAAATGTCGTCCCCGCAACTCACAACAACGGAAACAAGGTAACAACACAAAAAGCATCCGACAGGAAAATCTCCCATGGGTCTCTCAGAGTCGATCCTGATATCTGTGCTGAAGCGCGAACTCCGAAAGTCTCAGTAGCCAATTCGCAAAACTGAATTCGGTGTCCCTCGAAACGCGTCACTGACGAGAAGGACAATTTACACGTGCATGCCCCAGCACATCACGGTTGAAATACCTCGGCTCGGCATACCGAAAATACAAATGCTAGATACAATGGGGCATAAAGTCGCAAAACAATATAGCGGAGATGCCAACTCAGCACAACAAAGAATCACGACGGTATCGTTCGGCGACCTCAACGGCCCGAACGATAACCAGCACCTAATTACAAACATTATGAAACAATCACACATGTACACAAACGTACAAACCCAAGCTTCAACAGATCATACTCGTGCGACAATACGCAAATCACCACAAGGCGATAAACAGTAAACACCAGTTCACACCTCTCACAGAGGGCTAGTACAACAAATGCGTGGCAACGCCTCGACGTTCATGCCACCAATTCGATCATACTCGGGAGCAAACATCATAACGACAACGCGAACATCATACATACATACCCAGCCCTCAAACGGGAATGGATAGGTTTTAAAAACGAAAACCTCCTTTTGAAAATAATTTTGGAAACACCGATTGATCTTGAGTATCACCCTTCAATAAAAATACAATCGTGAAACATCGTTATCGAGACTTTGGAAACTATTTCGCATTCGATAAAAATGAGGACAATTTCTTTTCGTGAAAAACTTTTGGAAGTATTCGACCCTCAGGTCTAAGTAAAAGTGTTTCTAAAACATTGGAAAATATCTCAAAATATTTTGGTCCTCGAGGTAGAAGAATCTTGAAACATATTGTGGCACCTTGGATGTACCACAAGAAAATAATTCATTTTAAAAGGACGTCTCGAAATTTATTTTCTAAGGTACTCAAAGTTTTCAAAGATAATTCAATGGGCTAGAATGCCCAAAAATTTCGTATAATTACACGGAATATTATAGCGCCGTGGGTCCTGCGCCGAACCCACCGTGCTAAAAACCATTTACAAAACGCCAAAAAGGTCGATGACGGTAATATTTTACAATGTCCAAGTATTTCAAAACACATTTTTCAAATACCGTCTGATTGTGTCATTTGAAAATACACGGCCCATTTGTCAAAATTTAACAAATTTTAAAAATCCATATAAACCATGGTTTGACTGCACCACCAAAATATTTTCCAAAAATCGATTTCTACAAAATTCTCAAACTGTAAAGTCCTTCAGGAAACATTCTCAAACTTACCCATAGCGGACAAAAATTACAACATGCCAAAAAAATGAATTTAAAACCATATACTCAAATGGAAACCAGGGTCGCCAATTCAATCAAATGCATCTCGTGGTATCAAGTTTAAACACACAGCAAAATCATTCATCGGAGTTTCTCACAAACTCTACCGTCGGTACCTATTCGAAACCCATCAAGGTTAAAAACTTCCACAACCTACCACCCCACCCGGTGGTTCAAAGATAAAACAATAACGTGCCCAGTTTTATACACATACTATGTGTCACAAGTATTAAACACAACTATATTACACAATACTGTGTAAATAAAATTATGCACCGCAATTAACTCACTAAGATAAAATCGAGATACACAGGTATTACGCATAAAGGAGGAGACTTACATCCACAGGTCGCACGGAGGTGACGGTCGCCCACGATACTAATCTCGCCCGACAACATATCCAACGCGTTGTGACTACGCACAACTCAACTTGTCACCTGACGACTCGAATGATAAGACAACACATTACTCGATAAATCACGACTCGACTCGACCCAACAGCCTAGGTTTCCGCAACCTAATCTCTGATACCATAAATGTAACACCCCCAAAACCGTATGGGAATATTACACGCCGTAAACCCTTTCCGCAAGGATCTACCAGGCTAAACGTCCATAAACAACCAAATGCTTGCCCGGCCAGGGTCAAACAATATAATAATACAGACCGTTAAGGTCACTTACACATAAACACACAGACCGATGAGGTCACACAACTCTATCAACAGGACTGACTAACAACATTACCCACACAGGGGTCGAAATACAATACAGCGGAAGACTGAATCAACTCTAACAATACAACTAAACTCTACCAACTCTCAACTCTTGATTAGTATCGCAGCTCGTCATCCCCTTGTGCTAATCCCGTGATCGCCTCGAACCTACATGTACAGGACGCAGTATCAGACATCCACCCCCGAATACTGGGGTTAGTAAACTCCACCGTTTTACTAGTGCAAGTATCAAACCATACGAAATGTAACAAGCAAATAGCAACTACGAATTTAATACGTAAATCAATTATCAAAATGTTCTAGAAGTTTTAGAATTTCGAACTCAAGTAAGAGATATTTGAAAAGGAACACATCATCTCGGGATTTTTAAAGCGAAATTCTTTTGGACCTCGAGTCCCAATTTACAAAATCTTTTTGTAAACATTAGGGCCTTAGCTTTGATTCTCGTTTCAAAGCATACTAAATAATATATCATTATGAGTCCGATATCCATATTTAAAATGTTACCCGAACAATCATCGCTACACGATCATTGTTCGTACACATCATGTACCGAACTCCGAGAGGCCTCGACGGACCTTACCGGACCACACACCTTTGTTCGTACACATCATGTACCGAACTCGGAGGCCTCAACGGACCCTACCGGCCACAAACATCGTTCGTACACATCATGTACCGAACTCCAGGTCTCGTCAGACCCTACCTGGATCACACACCTTGTTCGTACACATCATGTACCGAACTCCAGAGGCCTCGTCAGACCCTACCTGGATCACACACCTTGTTCGTACACATCATGTACCGAACTCCAGAGGCCTCGTCAGACCCTACCTGGATCACACACCTTGTTCGTACACATCATGTACCGAACTCCAGAGGCCTCGTCAGACCCTACCTGGAACACACACACATCGACACGACACAACTCATAATCATCAAATATCAAGTCATTCCACATTACATACAACAATGAGCACAATTAATCAATCACATTGATCACCACAAAATCGTACATCCCACACACAAAACACAATCTCAACACTCGCAACAACTATCGTCAATCAACGACACATAACCAGCATAACACACGTTCGGTACACAATATATTGCACAACCGAGTGTACAACCATCCCATATGTACGTCGCAATCCTGCACAAATGGCACAACGCCTAACACGTATACTAATATAACATTATTATCACAAAGCCTTCAAATTACGGAAAACACAACCAACTCAAACGGAACATAATTACGAAGGCAAGCAAAATTACCATACATATCATACGTAATTACTAGTCGCAAGATACAAGTCGTATAATAAGATACTTGCCTTAATAATCGTTACAAACGCTCAGAAGAACACGGTTCGGCCAGGAAGCTCGGACCGAAGAAGACAACGAACGGAAGGGTTCCGACTCGAGTTCTTCACAAGAATTCGACCCTAACAACATATAATCAATAAATCATCGATCATACGAGGAAGAATAATGGTAGAACGCTCGAATTCTCTTTGTGACATTTTATCGAACACCTTCAAGGCGTCGATAAAATACTCAATAAAACGACAAATCCGTGGCAATACAACCATGGAATAACAAGGAATTAGATATAATATAGCTTAACAATCATCAATCCATCAATATTCTGAGTTAAAACGGATTAAACGGACAAATCGAACAAAATCCCCAAAACTATATTTTAAGAAAACTTGCCTTGATTCGGTCGATCGGAGCAAGTTATGGAAGGATTAATCGATGTTATGAACTTCAAAACTTCATGGATTTAACCCCTAACAACATCCCTCCATGATCATCAAGGCTCCAGCCGCGGAAGAGGAAGAAACGAGTGAGAAAAATGTAGAAAAACCCGACTGCTCTGCCATATTTATACCCCTGCCGGACACGGCGCAGCATACGGCCCAGACCAGCGCCGGGTGTCTCGGCCGTGTATCGGCAGGCTGCTGGTCCTGGCCCACCCCGCCCAAGACACCGCCCAGGCAGCGCCGTTTCAGGCCGTTTCGCCTGCAGTCCGGCCAGCCATGAC
The DNA here is from genome assembly GCA_033398695.1 of Orobanche coerulescens. Lineage (NCBI taxonomy): Eukaryota > Viridiplantae > Streptophyta > Magnoliopsida > Lamiales > Orobanchaceae > Orobanche > Orobanche coerulescens. The sequence continues at coordinate 200,227,783 of CM065802.1, forward strand.
TCGGTCGATCCGACGGTCCGAAAAATCCCGAAACTCAGACTTGAACGTAAACCGAAAGCACGGTTACGAAGTACTCGTAAATACGAATCCGAACACTGAGAGAACACCTGATTACGACCACCCGAAGGCTCGAAATTCGACAACGGAAAGTAATTACCCAAAACTTTGGGAAATTACGAAAATGGCCCAAAACGTCCGAAAATCACGATACGCGATCGAAACACCAAACCAAAGCTCGCAACATGAATAATAACATTAAATGAACTTACGAGAAACTCGAAACAACAGTTTCGGACGAGATTCGCAAGAATCGAACTCAAGTGCGGAAAAGTCGCTAAAAAGCACGGAACTCAACAAAACGACACCGAAACGAACTCGGATGACAAAAAGTGCAGAATTAATCATTTTAAGAATGATGAGACGGTCCCAAGCGAGTCATCAAAACGGACTTCCGCCGAAAAAATAAAATTACCGGAAATCCGAAATTGCGGATATTACACAAGTATAATCTCCTGAGCATAAGACAGTTTTGTGATGAGAAAAATCTAGTAGTATTCACCATTTGGAAATGTATGGTGATTGATATCCTATCTGGAGAGGTGAAGCTACAAGGATTCAGAAGGAGAGATATCTACATGATAGATTGGAACACAGGAACTCCCAATACCTGTTTTCTATCTAAGATAATAGCTGAGAATGGATGGTTGTGGCACAACAGATTATGTCATCTGAACTTCAAAGTCATCAACAAGATTAGTTCTCAGAAGCTGGTCAGAGGACTTCCAGAGGAAGCATTCAAGAAGGAAGCTCTCTGTGATGCGTGTCAGAAAGGGAAGCAGACCAGAGCATCATTCAAGCCAGTCCAGCCTATAACCCTCACGATGAGGATCTTAGATCTACTATACAAGGATCTATTTGGCCCTATCAAGCCGAGGAATCTAAGTGGCAGAAAGCATGCCCTTGTAGTAGTGGATGACTATTCAAGGTACATATGGATTATCTTCCTGTACAAGAAAAGTGAAACCTTGACCAAGCTACCTGAGCTACTGAGAAAGATTCAGAATGAGAAATCCCTCTCAATCATCAAGATCAGATCAGATAGAGGAGGCGAATTTCTCAACAAGGCGATCACTGATTACAGCGATCAGAATGGAATCCAGCATGAGCTCTCTGCAGCCAGGAACCCCCAGCAGAATGGTGTTGCCGAAAGAAGAAACAGAACCCTAAAGGTCCATGATTGCAGAAGCAGACCTGCCCAAGAGGTTCTGAGCTGAAGCTGTCAACATAGCTTGCCATACTCAGAACAGGAGTATGATAGTAGGGAGACATGGCAAAACTCCCTATGAGGTTTGGAATAACAGAACACCTACTGTTGCTTATTTTCATATTTTTGGTTGTAAGCGTTTCATCCACAACAACGGTAAAACAAAACTAAATGCCTTTGATGCTAAAACTGATGATGGTCTCTTTATGGGATATTCACAAAGAAGCAAGACATATAGAGTCTTTAACAAAAGAACCTTAGTTGTGGAAGAAACACCCCATGTTGTATTTGATGAATCTACTGTTGAGTACATGAAGCAAGTAGAGCTAATTGAGGATAATTTCAAATCCGCATCCCTCGAAGAAGTCATTATACATGACACTGGAATTGTGGACTCATCTGCAGATCAGCCTGAAGACACAACTGTAACTGCTGAAGACCCAACTGCAGATCAGACAGGAACACCAAACCTACCTGATCCAGTTGCCGCTGATAAAGACCCATCTGTAGCTGATAAAGACTCATATGCAGACCAGACCCAACCTGCAGATGACAAGACGGTAGCTGATCCAGTTGCAGACCAAGGAGACCAGATCCAAGCTGATGCAGACAGAGAGGAAATCCACCAGAGCAAATCTACAGGGGGAACAGACCCTGAAGAAGAAGATATCCCCAAGTGGCTCAAAGACCATCCAATACAACAAATCATTGGGAAGCTGACTGATGGAGTTAAGACAAGACAGTCTTCTCTACCCGCAGGAATGGCAATGTTCTCTTGCTTCATGTCCCAAATAGAACCCAAGACAACAGAGCAAGCCTTGGGAGATTATTCTTGGATCAATGCCATACAAGAGGAGCTTGAACAAATGGAAATGAACAATGTTTGGGAACTAACAGACAGACCAGATCATAAGAAGGTTATTGGCACCAAATGGGTGTACAAAAACAAAAGCGACGAAGATGGAGCTATTGTTATGAATAAAGCCAGACTTGTTTCTAAAGTATATGCACAGTGTGAAGGAATAGATTTTGATGAAACCTATGCACCTGTTGCAAGATTAGAAGCCATCAGACTATTCCTCGCATATGCTGCATTCAAGGATTTTGAAGTCTATCAGATGGATGTAAAAAGTGCATTCCTTAATGGAATCCTAGAAGAAGAAGTCTATGTGGAGAAACCCCCAGGATTTGTCAAAGGAGACAAAGTCTACAAGGTGTTGAAAGCTCTATATGGACTTAAGCAAACACCAAGAGCCTGGTATGAAACCTTATCTGTATTTCTTGAGAAGAACGGTTTCTGCAAAGGGAAAGTGGACAAGACCTTATTCAGAGTGAAGCACGAAGGCCACATATTAATAGTTCAGATATATGTGGATGACATTATATTTGGCTCAACCAACCCAGAGCTGTGTGAGAAATTCTCAAATTTTATGCAAGGAGAGTTTGAGATGAGTATGATGGGAAAGCTTAACTTCTTTCTTGGATTACAAGTAAAGCAGATGGAAAATGGAATTTTCATCAATCAAGCCAAATATACCCGAGAACTCATCAAAAGATTTGGAATGGAATCAGCCAAACCAGCAAGAATTTCTATGAGCACAAGTACCCACCTAGATGCAGATGAGAAAGGCATATCAGTGGATTCAACCCACTACAGAGGACTTATTGGATCATTGCTATACCTCACTGCAAACAGACCAGATATATCTTATGCCGTAGGAGTATGCGCGCGATTTCAATCCAAGCCAAAGCAGTCGCACCAAGATGCAGCCAAGAGAATAATTAAATACCTTAAGTCTATAGTCAATGTTGGGACTATGGTATCCTAAGGACGATAACTTCGAGCTATCAGGATATTCAGATGCAGATTTCGCAAGATGCAAAATTAATAGGAAAAGCACTAGTGGAACGTGCCAATTCCTAGGAACCAGACTGATATCCTGGTTCAGCAAGAAGCAGGTTTCTAACTTTATTTCCACCACAGAGTCAGAATACCTAGCTGCAGGTAGTTGTTGTGCCCAGATCTTATGGATCAGACAACGGCTGAGGGACTACAACATCATTGCCAATGAAGTTCCTATCTGGTGTGACAACAACAATGCTATTGCAATAACCAATAACCCAGTATTGCATTCAAGGACCAAGCACATTGATGTCAAGCATCACTTCATTAGAGATCACATGCTTAACAAGAGAGTCAGAGTTGAAAGATTCAGCACAAACTACCAAATCGCTGATATCTTCACCAAACCTTTGCCAGAAGAAAGATTTTTGGAGCTGAGCAGAGAACTTGGTTTACTAGATTGGGAATCTAGTACAGAAGAAAAAGCAAGCTGAAGCAGATCAGACGAAGGACGGACCTAGCTGATCATATGAATCTAATCCTACCTGATGCAGACAAGAAGACGAAGGACAAAGGAACCTAGCTGATCAAAACCACAGGCGAGAAGTCAAAGGAGTTAACTCACCTGATGCAGAGCAGTCAACAGTCAACGGTCAACCAGCTAAGTTTTCTAAACCTAACCGACTTCTAAATATTATATTATTATCTGCTATTTATATAAATAATATCATATTATTTTTGGATCACAAGTGGCATAATACTATATGTTTTAAAAATACACGTGGCAATCACAGGTTCAATCGACCTCCATTGTGACAAATTAAAATCCAACCGTCCATTTTCAAACTCAAAACCTGGACCACCGATTAGAAATTTGAATTTTAAAAAGGGATCTCAAAAGGTGGACCACCGATTAAAATAAATGATTATTTAATTACAGCATCGTTTCATTTTCCTTATAAGGACGGAAAACCCTTTCACTTTACCTTCACCAAAATTTCGAAAACACTAGAGCAAAAACTCCTTCGAACTCTCAATACACTAAGAAATCGTCTATCTTGCAGAAATGGAATCTTACTTTGAAGGCGTAAACCTGAAGGCAGTCAAGGACCAGATCATCTTCTCCCTGGTCGTTGATTTTGAGGGGCTCCTGGAATCAAATCTGGAGAACAACGAAGTGCGCAACCTTATCCGCTCGATGAAGATGAATGGGATCTACCCATTTTTGGATATCAGTCCCAAGCACTTGTTTAAAGAGGATGTTATTGTATTTTTCCGAGAAGCCCGAGTGATTGAATCGGGGATTCGATGCACTGTCGGCGGCATCCAAGTGGACATATCTCCGGAGACGATTGGAAAAGCTTTTGGAATGAAGAATCGTGGCGTGGCGGTCGAAGCCCTCAGACAGAGCGCAACCGATACCTGGCTGAAGATTAAGGCGGTCGACCAATCGGAGAAACTTAAGCTGACCGCCAAGAGAAGTGCGATTAAAAGAGAATATCGCTATGTGTTGGGCATAACTAACAAAATAGTCATGGGCATGGCCGGCAGCTACGACCAACTGTCGTCCGCTAAATTCATGGTGCTGGAAGCACTAATCTAAGACACGCCTATTGACTGGACGGACTACATTTACAGGCAGTTGATGCGCGAAGTCAACAAGGCCGAGTGGCTTGTTGAAGAGAAGAAGTTCAAATCCAAACTGGCGTTCGGAACGCAGCTAAGTTGGATTCTGGAGAAGCTTGGTGTGGCAAAGGGAAATACTGACCCCTTCCACATCAACAAAAGACTTGGTCATCTAGACCAAGAAACTTTGAGAAGGCTAGGAAGCGGAAGGAAAGCAGCCCAGATCTTGAAAGAGTTGTCTGATCAGGGACCTACTTACAAATACCCTGAATCATCAGACGAGTCTGACCAGGCTGCAGCCCGCAACCCACCTGCAGCCCAGTCTGATACGGAGTCAGACAATACACCAATTGCTGTTCGATTTAAGAGAAGGGGACCTGCCCCTGGTGAGCCCTCCGTAATTCATTCCTCACCAGAACCTTCTCCGAAGAGGCCCAGTCGATTGCAGTTCAATGAAGAGGAGCAGCCAGAGCGATACCTCAGCCCTGCAGCTAAGCCTCCTGCACATTTGGAGGACCAGCCTACTCCTGCCAGCCTGGAGACCCAGATCGTTCCCCTTCTCACCCCTCAGTACATTTCTGAAGAAGAGGAAGCAGGTCTAATCATCAACATACCTGAGGCAAATTACAGCTTCAACCTGCTTGATAACAATGTTTTCAACCTATCTATAGAGCAGCTTAAAATGGTAAAACCCCTTGCTCTAAAACACTCCTTCGTTCACATTTATGAGGAGTGTAAAACCTTTAAATCCTATTATTTCACTCAACTACAAACTTTCATTGATGTGAGTGGCTGGGAGTATCCCCAGGCCACTGAAGAAGCGCTGATGAATTTTTTTAACGAATCAGACGCAATTTTGCTTCTTCAGGAAAATTGGTTCATGTCCAATTTTAAAACTCACATGGACCAATTTATCCATACCATTATGTATAGTATATTTGATGGGTCTGTTGATAAAGAAGAAGAAGTTGAAGAGAAAGAAATAAGAATAGAGGAGTTAGTGCCAGAAGAAGAAGAGATTATTGTTATTAATGATGAAGAAGAAAGAGAAGAAGAAAATATCTCAGTTGAAAAACAATCTGGAGAAGAAGAAGTCGAAAAAACTGAGGAATTAGTGGATGAAGAAGAAGAAGGAGATGAAGTTGATCAGAGGGATGAAGAAGAAAAAGAGGATGATGAAAAAGATGATGATAATGAGAAAAAGGATGATAAAGATGAAGATAAAAATGATGATGATGATGATGGTAAAGATGAAGGAGGAGAAAAAGAAGCTGAGAAAGAAAAGGAGAATGATGAAGAGGAAGAAAAGGAAGAAGGAGAGAAGGAATTGGAAAAGGAAGAAGGAGAGAAGGAATTGGAAAAGGAAGAAGGAGAAAAAGAGAAGGAGCCAGAAAAGGAGGCATGCTGATCAGCCTGCAGTCAAAGAAGGAGGATCAGAATTGGGGACCAGCCTACACTAGAATGGGAAGGCAGAGAGTTATGGTATGTTGAATATTTCCTTCCTATCGAAGCTGCACCTATGTGGGGAACTACAAAGAAGAAGTTTATCATAGATTTTTATATCTGGGAGTTACTCCAGGATAATAGTTGCTCCCCACAGCAGATTTTTATTAACTTCATGGAGGAAGAACATCCAAAACTCTGGGCTGTCCTTCTAAAACATGCAAAGGAATGTAATGCATACCCAATGATCCCTCCTTTCAGGCCTAAAGCTCCTCCCACCTTGGCAAATGATGAATTAGCACTTAAAGGAAAATAAAGAAACTTTGTGACGAGCATAAGTTCTCCTCACAAGAAGAGCAAGACTTTTCCGCTCTCGTTGTCAGAAGAAAATATGGTCTTTCTCCTGTTAAGATAAGACCAATTGGAGCTAAACCTATCAGACCTGCCAAACAGCCAATCCGCAGAGGCAGAGGCAGATGATTTGTTTTATACCTTTTTGTACTTGTAAATTTTCTGTAAATGTTTTGATCATTGAAAGACATGTATTTGTAAATCAATACAGAAATTTTTATAACAGTCTTTTGAATAACAATTTCCAGTTGTCTCAAAACTAGACTGATTTTAGTTTGTGTCTTGCACTCAAGTGCAGACTTGTTCATTTGAATAATTTGCTTAAGTTTTGCCATCATCAAAATAGGGGGAATTTGTTAGGAATACTTGTTAGATTTTGATGATGTCATTAATATAATTCAAATGTTTATTACTTGGCAAAAATGTAAGGAAGAACCAAATGAGTATCTTCCATAGGTCAAATTGTGTTAAGTTAAATACTTGGCAAAATGTAAAGAAGAACCAAATGAGTATCTTCTATAGGCCAAATAAGTTAGGCTCAAATCGGCTAAGTACAAAGATACAGCTAAGTACATCAGAGAAGTACAGCCGAGTCAAGTCAGAGAAGTTCTGGTCAACAAAAATTCATCAGAAATGTTTTGACCAGACTGCAGTCAAGTGACTTCAGACAAGTCATCTGATCAGGCGAGTCTCAAACAGCCACCGACAGAGAAGTCCAATCTGCAGTGAAGATGGCAGTACATCAGCCAACTTGATTAGCCAAGTACTCCAAGTCCACGTCAGCATGCGTTTAAAAGTCAAATATTACGGAAAGTCACATGCAAGCGTGAAGAGATAAATTAGAGAGATTCCAGCAAGGATATGAATTGAATAATTCATCCAGGCCTACCACTGAAGACTTTAATCTTATTGTATTCAAAAGATTCGGCGCCTCACATGCAAAGTCTTCACAACGGTCTAAAAGATGGATTAAAATATGGGAATCCAGCCTTGCAATGTTAAGAAAAATAAACAAAGATGTCTATTTCTCCAACGGACGGATTTGTTACAGGATTTGCAACGGCTATGAAGAATGCTCAAGGATCAACACCTATATATATCCGAATATTTGAATATGAGCAATACGGTGCGAACAAAAATCTCAAGCAATCAAAGCATTCAAAGCCATCAAAAAGCGAACTATAGCATCGTGAAAAGAGCAATTCTCAAAGTTCATATTTGAAGAAGCTCTTAGTTGGATAAGACAAAAACTCGTGTCTTTAATCCTGAGTTCGGGGTACTTCACTAGTTGAAGTTCAAGACTGTAAAGACATCCAATGATCGCAGATCAAGAGGTGCAAGGCAGTCAAGGGAGTTACAACAGCAAGGATTTCCACTGGTTGGAAGATGTTGTAATTGGTTGAATCACTGTAATCTTTATCACTTGTTGACAATTATAGTGAATTCATCTCCAACTGGTTAGGATAAAAGTGGATTAGTAGAGGATTACCCCACCTCTGAGACCACTATAACTGCCTGCGTATTTTACTGTTTTATAACATCATACTTTAACTGCTGCATTCATTGTTAAGTGTTTCATTGGTTGTTTTGTATTCGTCATCAGCTGACTTCCGCACGTATTGAGTACAAACGACTCTAAGTCATTTGATATCTATCAGCTGAGAAACTTACTCTTCGTGAAAAAGAGTCTAAGAGTTTCAATAAGTCTATTCACCCCCCTCTAGACTTATTCCTGGACGACTTGTGACCTACACGAGGATGCTCGTGGATTACATTGATCGGGGCCGAGGAACTTACAGATGATGACAAGGGATTGGTGACGGATTCATCGGTATCGAGGCAAGTTATTACTTGCTCAGTTATAATGTTTAATAAATGGTTTCAGTTTCATTTCGTTTATGATGCACATAGCATTGATTATTACTGCAAATTCTGGAGATTTGGATTATATGTTGTCTTTCTGATTCTGGGAGTTAAATCATAATGTATATTCTTTATCTCAGTTATTATTATATTCGAGTATCAAGGTTACGTTGCGATAAATATGAGGATATGAGTATCTATAGTCCATGGCATGTTTGGATCTCCGAGCATTGAGGATAATCGTCGGTGATGATTTGACATCGAGATTTCTCCTGAAGGACTCGGGATAAGTATCTTAGTTTGATTCGGTTTAGTATTGATGATGTTGATCATGCAGGTTGTCATTCATGTTGCTGAACATGAAGTCGTCCTAGTTGTTTCATCATAGTGTCGTTCATGTTTTTGATTCATATGTTGTTCATGTTGATGAACATATTGAGTTGCATATGTGTATGCATAATTGTATTGTTTATGTTGTGTTGATCCGATGGGATCGCGTGATCTATGCTGAGGGCGCTGGATCGGATGTCCACTATGCGTTGGTCCGACAGGATCATCATGAGGATCTATGCTGAGGGCGCTGGATTGTTTGACAGCTTTTTCACCATGCGTTGGTCCGACGGAATCATCATGGGGATCTATGCTGAGGGCGCTGGATCGTTGGATTACCCAGTATTGTGTTGATGGAATCATGTGGATTCGCACCGTTGGTTTTACCATGTGTTGTTTTCTGTATATGTATATTGTTGGTTATCCGCCTCGTGTTGATCTAGTAGGATCATCTTGGGATCTATGCTGAGGGCGTTGGATCATGGTATTTCCATTTAGTATACACTGTTGTTATTGTTTTGAGCATATTGATGTTGTCATATGAGTATGCATTTGTAGGTCTTGTGTTAGGACCGTGTCCGTATGTTGCATTGATCTGATCTCGGATTAGACTGACATGATTGTCGTGGTATTATGCATCTCGAGGTATGTTCCGTATTTCCCTTGGTATTTGTCTTTGATGGACAATTGATTTTCGTGTTGAGATGTGATGACGTTACCCGACGGATTTGGGTTGGACAGAGTTAGTAGATTTCGTAACAATGAGTTATGATGATGTTTGAGAACCTTGGGTACTGTGCGAGATGTGAATTTTGGTAAATTTATGACGATATGATTTCCTTGGTCGTATTCTTATTTTGTATTATCTTTGGTATGTAATTATTAATTTAATGTGACGGTTATCATTGTTGGGTATTATGGCTGACCCCATCGTGGGCTTTCTTTTTAGGTTCTTGGGATATCGAGCTTGTAGCGGTCGTGGAGAGACGAGCTTCCCGGAGGATACTGGCTAGGGCATGTTTTTGTGAATTGAGTTTCCTGATCAGTTGTTGTATACCGCTGCTAGAGTACTTTTAACTGTTATCTTTTCCGCTGCGTGAGTATTTTTTTATGACCTTCTGTTATCTGGTGACTCAGGTTACTTTAGAAAATCTTTTTCTAAACTATTGAGTTTCGGCCGTTTGGCCTTGTCCTTTCAAATGAGATTTTACGACGGTTTTGATAAACGAGTTTTATAAAGTCTTCGAATATTTTAAAAGGTAGTACCGTCGTTGGCCTCTTGGGCATTTGTAAATATTTGTAAATCTTTCTTTTAGCCTTGTGGGTTCCATCTCGGGGCCCACGACGCTATAATATTCCTGGATGGTTCTGGGAGTGCTACAAACATAATGTTGTTTATTAACTTCTTAAGAGATCTCCGCCCTCATGCCATGTAGAAATCTCGCCATTGTGGCCTCACTCGACTCCCTCACATCGGCCCGGATCATTAACATCTCCTTTTCCTTTCGAAAATCTTCGATGCTCCTTGGACCTTGTTTTAAGGATTGAAGACGAGAAAATAGCTCCTTATTATAATAAGTAGGAACAAATCTACTACATATTACAATCTTTAATTCCTCCCAACTATTAATTGGCCTCTCTCCATTCCTCCTTCTATCCGTCACAAGTTGGTCCCACCAAATGCTAGCATATTCGAAAAATTCGGTCATTGCTAACCTCATTTTCTTAGTACTGGCATTGTTGTGGCAGTCAAATATAGTTTCCAACTTCCTCTCCCAGTCAAGGTATGTGTCCGGATCGCTCCTCCCTTCGAAGGCTGTGATTTTCATTTTTATATTTCCCATACTTCGGTCTTCCTCGTTTTGTCCTTCCCTTTCATACCGTCTACCTTGTTCTTTCCGACCTCCTCGACCACGTCCTCCTTGATTTTGGTAAGTTTCATCCTCTGGGAGAGTTTCGTCCTCGTACTCTCTATATGAGATGGGACTCGGATTCCTCGTCCTCTTTATTTTTTATAAATTTTTGATCACTTATTCTTGTCGATCTTGTCTTGTAATTAATTGGGTGAGCATTTCTTATATGTTTTGAAGGGCTTCGTTTCCTTCATTTTTGTCAATATCAGATTTCGACATTTTTTTTTGCTCTTTTTTTTGCCTTTTCATTTTTTTGACACACACACAAATTAATCCTCACAAGATCCTCACGTGTATCGCTCGTGTAATATCCGCAATTTCGAATTTCGGTAATTTTCTTTTTTCGGAGAAAGTTCGTTTTGACAACTCTATCATGACCGTTTCGTCATTCCGAGAATGATTAATTCTGCACTTTTTGTCATCCGAGTTCGTTTCGGTGTCGTTTTGTTGAGTTCCGTGTCCTTAATCGACTTTTTCACGTGGGAGTTCGACTTTGTAAAGTCACCATTAATTCTTGGAAATTCCAAAAATTCTGAATCTTTGCAACATTATATAGAATCAAGTTAGCTTCCAATGGTTCAAACGGTGAGTCAATCGGAGTCCGCATTTAAGGAGTTATGGTCGAAATAGCGAAGATCGCACGGTGCCTTTTTGGTGTTGAAGGGGTCAGCACTGCAGCCGCGGCACACTCAGGCTGTGCCGCGGCACAAAGATAATTCCTGGGCGTTTTTCTTCGCCCAGGGCCGCGGCACACTTGTCCTGTGCCGCGGCACACGGGCTTTTCTGCGTTTTTTAGCAGATTTGCGAGGAGAAAAACTTCATTTTTTCTCCTCTCTTCTTCCTCCTTCATCTTAGGCGATTTGATGGCGATTTTGGGCGATTTGAGTGCTCCAAAACTTGTAGAGATTATCCTCCTCAAGTCTTGTTGAAGATTTTCGACCTCTACTTGAATCCTTCATCCAAATCAAGGTATTGTGGCTTGAACCCTTGTTTTTGTAGATTTGGGGATTTTCCTTTTTGATTTCGATTCCAATCCGTTTTTGATCAATTAGTTGTTGTATAAACGTTGTTTTGAACTTGTTCTACGGATTGGATACTCGTATCTTTGGTCTGCTCGACCCGAGAGGTGATTTCTTTGTTCTTGAAGGGTCTTGAACATTTAATATTCGATTAAATGTTCGAATGAGTTCCCTTTGATAGTTTGTTGGGATTTCCGTTGTTTTTGGCCTTGATTCTCGTCGTAATCATGTTTTATTATTCCCTACGGAGGATTATAGGTGCTCGATGATTCCGATGTTGAATTCCGTTGGTGTTGATGATTCATATGGTGTTTTCCCGTAGTAATTTCGGTGCTATCACGTTCTAGATAGTGTTCGGGAATTTGAGGGCTACCCGGCCGTATCCGTTCACTTTTCCATTTCTCGTGATATCGAGGCAAGTACCTTGTCCATACTATTCTTGTTTTGTGAATATGATAATTGGTGATCGTCTTTATGTGGTTGTTTGATTGTTTGAAATGAGTTTTCAAAACATTCGGTTTAGCCTTGTTAAAGGCTTGCTTTCAAAACACGTGTGTTTTGTGAATGGTGTGGTTTGAGAATGACTATGTGAACTCTATGGATATGTTTGGCGTTGATGTTGCACTTGGTATTTGCGTGTGGACGTATATTGTTTTATTTCGGTGCATTGTGGTTTGACGTGGTGTTTTGCTAAGTGTTTGATGCTCTGGGTGAATTGTTTGAATATCCTTGATGTGATATGTTATTTGTGTGAATGTGTGGATACGGTTGAAGGTCTACGGTGACACATGGCACGTGATCATGTGGTCAGGATGCAACAAGTGATTGATCCAACCGTGAGAGCCTGAGATAATCTACGGTGGCACATGGCATGCGATCATGTGGCCAGGATGCAACAAGCGATTGATCCAACCGTGAGATGTGTGTGATTTGTTTCGCTAGCCATCTCGAGAGGGTCCTTCGAGGCCACGGGTGGGATGTCGGTGGTATCGTCACGGTCCTAGGCGATGCGCGTGCGTGATTATGTTTCGTTGATTTTACGTCCGTTGAGGACACGTGATGTTGGGCTCTGGCCCTGTGAATTATTGTCGGTTTTCTATTTGTGAAAACAAAACATTTGGGCTGTGACCCTATTGATTTTTGGAAAGAGAAGGATTTTAAAATCCTAAATTGTTTTCTATTAAAACTCTCGATGGCATTTTGAACTGTTTTGTAAATTGTTTCCCTTATTTGCGATCTTTCGGTTTTGGAAATGTTTACCCAAACTCTTGCCTCGGGAAGTACTTTTCTTTATGTTTGGATCTTTGAGGATTCCTGATTATTATTGTTCTTGGAACTTGTATTGTATGGCTCGTATTTTTGCACTTGTACTTGCACTAGCAAAACAGTGGAGTTTTGCTAACCCCCGAGTATTCGGGGGGTGGATGTCTATTTTTGCATTCAGGTTTTGGAGCATAGCACAGGGTCGGCACGAAGGATGATGAAAGATGAACGATACTAATCACACGAGGATCTGTTGATGTCGTTTTGGTCTAGTTGTATTTTCTTTTCCGCTGCAGTATCTTTTCCCCGTTGTACGGGAGTTTATCGTATTTTGACCCCTGCGTGGGTATGTGTTTGGAATTGAGTTGTATGTTATTATTGAAAGACCAAGTCGGTCTACTGAGTCATTTTAGCCTTAAAGGCGATGTTTAGATGTTTGATTTTAGTTATCAGCCTGGTAGATCCTCGAGGAGAGGGCCTACGGCGTGTAATATCCCTGAGTGGATTGGGGGTGTTACATAAATGGTATCGGAGCTTAGGTTGTGGAAACCTAGGCTGTCGGGTCAGTGGTGTCTATTGAGTTTTGTCTCGTCAGATTTTGTCTGACTAAGTCGTGTCGCGACGCGTCGTCTGAGTTTGTTGGTCGTGATTAGTATCGTGGGCGATCATCATCTTCGTGCGACCTGTGAATGTAAGTCTCCCTTCCTTGTGTTGTGCCTCGTGTGACACGAGCCATTTTTATGATTATCGGTTAAGTGACGGAATCCTCTTATGGATTTTGATTTTGTGATATGTGGTTATTTGACTCTCATATTTCGTTCATATGAAGAGTAGTGTTGCTCGATTGTGTATGTTGAACCGTATTTCTTTTATCAGCTTCGTGAGTTCTTTTGCAATGACTTTCGTATTTCTCGAAGTTTTATTTCAAAACCGATTCCCTTAACCGAGTTTTTGGCATTATGGCCTTGATCGCTTTGGCGAAATTCTTATGACGGTATTTAGTATTTTGTAAATGGCTTTCGTAAGTTTTGAAATATTACCACATCGGCCTTTTTGGGCATTTTGTAATTGGTTTTTAGCCTGGTGGGTTCCGGCACGGGACCCATGGCGCTATAATGTTCTGTATAATTACCCGAAATTTTTGGGCATTCTAGCCCATTGAATTATCTTTGAAAAAACTTGAGTATCTTAGAAAATAAATTTCGAGATGTACTTTTAAAATGAATTATTTTCTCGTGGTACATCCAAGGTGCCACAATATGTTTCAAAATTCTTCTACCTCGAGGACCCAAAAATGTTTTGAGATATTTTCAATGTTTTATAAACACTTTTACTTAGACCCGAGGGTTGAATATTCTGAAAGCTTTTCACTAAGAGAAGGTGTCCTCATTTTTGTTCAAACGCAAGATGATTTTCAAAGTCACGAAAATGATGTTGTTCAACTTTTTGTAAAATGATACTCAAGGTCAACTGGTGTTTCCAAATTGTTTTCAAAAGGATGTTTTCATTTTAAAAACCTATCCATTCCCGTTTGAGGGCTGGATATGTATGTATGATGTTTGCTTTGTCGTTATGATGTTACTCCCGAGTATGATCGAATTGGTGGCATGAATGTCGAGGCGTTGCCACGCATTTGTTGTACTAGCCCTTTGTGAGAGGTGTGAACTGGTGTTTACTGTTTATCACCTCGTGGTGATTTGCGTGTTGTCGCACGAGTGTGGGTTGTTAAAGCTTGGATTTTTGTGCGTTTATGCACCTGTGTGATTGTTTCATGATGTTTGTAATTATGTGCTGGTTATCGTCGCCGTTGAGGTCGCCGAACGATACCGTCGTTGTTGTAGTGTTTGTGTGTGTATTACTTTACGATGGTAATCGTTATATATGATATGTGTTATGATTCCTCGTTGTCCGAGTTGGCATCTCCAGATGTTGTTTTGCGGTGTTATGTTCTATTGTATCTAGGATTTGTATTTTCGGTATGCCGAGCCGAGGCATTTCAACCGTGATGTGCCCGGGAATGTACGTGCAAATTGTCCTTCTCGCAAGAACACATTTCGAGTGTGGACTCGAGGGACACCGAATTCGCTTTTGCGAATTGGCTACCGAGACTTTTGGAGTTCGCGCTCAAAGACAGATATCGAATCGGCTTTGAGAGGCCTTTGAAGGATGTTTCGCCGATCACATTGCTGTGTCGTCTCCTTGATTTCGTTATTGTGAGTAGCGGGACGACCTTCTTTATAAGAGGTCGAATGTAATACCCGTATTGTTTTGGACTTCTTCATTTCCTCTTTCTCAAGTCTATCGATTCGCTCGTGTTCGTTGATACCGTCCGAACTTGTTCTCGTATTTCGTTTCATCGCTCGAACGAGTTGTGATCTTGTTTTGGGTCGCTACGTTATCGCTGTGACTTTTCCGAGTTCGGTTCGATTCTTGTGAACCTTGTTCGGAAGTAACATCTTTTGTTTTACTAGTTCTTTTAATCGAAGTGGATCGGATTTAGAACTTCTGTATTTTCGACTCTGTCGACTCGTTTATGTTCGTTGACATTTTCTGAGCTTGTCCTGCTCCTTGCTTTTGTTGATCGAACGAGCGTGGTATTGTTTCGGAATAACTCGTTTGTCGTTATGACTTTTCAATTTCTATTCCCTCTCGTGTGGATCTTATGTGAATGCATATGTTGTTGTTTTCACCGGATCATATATTGTCTCGAGTCGAGATGTGAACCTTGGAGTTGTTGTTTGAATTTTTATTGTTCTTCGTGATTCGAACATGATCGTTCGATTTTTGTTGTCTCGATCTTTGTGGTTCGATCGTTTGATTGTTCGGTTTTTGTTGATCTCGTTTCGCGATTGTTGAGCGTTCAGACTCCTTCGTAATTCCCTTAAGTTCGGGAAATTAGTCTCGTTTTCGATCTTCCAACCCTTGGGCGGTGGAATTCGTATTAGTTGGCCGATTGGCTCGCTTTTGATTGATGTACCGTTGGGTTGGTCAATCATACCGACTTTCGTTCGTTGTGTTTTGTGATTGTCGGATAATTGACTTGGCTATATCATCCGTTTGATGACGCTTGTCACTTGTTGGTTTTATTATGTCTCTACCGGTGGCGCTGTGTTGGTCGTCTGGAGCGTGTTTTCACGCCGTATATTCCTTTGCGTTGCTTGTAACGTTACCGATGGGCGTAAGTTACGCATTTCTTGTGTATCTCGTTGAGTTTTCTGGCGGGATGTTGGTTCTCCTACTTGTTTTAAGTTTCGGACGAAACTTCTTTTAAGGAGGGTAGAATGTAATATCCGCAATTCAATTTCGTAATTTTCTTTTTCGGAGAAAGTTCGTTTTGACAACTCTATCATGACCGCTTTCGTCATTCCGAGAATGATTAATTCTGCACTTTTTGTCATCCGAGTTCGTTTCGTGTCGCTTTTGTTGAGTTCCGTGTCCTTAATCGACTTTTTCACGTGGGAGTTCGACTTTGTAAAGTCACCATTAATTCTTGGAAATTCCAAAAATTCTAAATCTTTGCAACATTATAGAGAATCAAGTTAGCTTTCCAATGGTTCAAACGGTGAGTCAATCGGAGTCAGACGAAGGAGTTATGGTCGAAATAGCGAAGATCGCACGGTGTGCCTTTTTGGTGTTGAAGGGGTCACTGCAGCCGCGGCACACCTGCCGTGCCGCGGCACAAAGATAATTCCTGGGCGTTTTCTTCGCCCGGGCCGCGCACACTCATCCTGTGCCGCGCACACGGGCTTTTTCTCGTTTTTAGCAGATTTGCGAGGAGAAAACTTCATTTTTCTCCTCTCTTCTTCCTCCTTCATCTTAGGCGATTTGATGGCGATTTTGGGCGATTTGAGTGCTCCAAAACTTGTAGAGATTATCCTCCTCAAGTCTTGTTGAAGATTTTCGACCTCTACTTGAATCCTTCATCCAAATCAAGGTATTGTGGCTTGAACCCTTGTTTTTGTAGATTTGGGGATTTTCCTTTTTGATTTCGATTCCAACTGCTTTTGATCAATTAGTTGTTGTATAAACGTTGTTTTGAACTTGTTCTACTTGGATTGATACTCGTATCTTTGGTTCGTTCGACCCGAGAGGTGATTTCTTTGTTCTTGAAGGGTCTTGAACATTTAATGTTCGATTAAATGTTCGAATGAGTTCCCTTTGATAGTTTGTTGGGATTTCGGTTGTTTTTGGCCTTGATTCTCATCGTAATCATGTTTTATTATTCCCTACGGAGGATTATAGGTGCTCGATGATTCCGATGTTGAATTCCGTTGGTGTTGATGATTCATATGGTGTTTTCCCGTAGTAATTTCTTTATCAC
Source organism: Orobanche coerulescens (assembly GCA_033398695.1). Classification (NCBI taxonomy): domain Eukaryota; kingdom Viridiplantae; phylum Streptophyta; class Magnoliopsida; order Lamiales; family Orobanchaceae; genus Orobanche; species Orobanche coerulescens. The sequence continues at coordinate 200,245,019 of CM065802.1, forward strand.
GTTCTAGATAGTGTTCGGGAATTTGAGGGCTACCCGGCCGTATCCGTTCACTTTTCCATTTCTCGTAATATCGAGGCAAGTACCTTGTCCATACTATTCTTGTTTTGTGAATATGATAATTGGTGATCGTCTTTATGTGGTTGTTTGATTGATTGAAATGAGTTTTCAAAACATTCGATTTAGCCTTGTTAAAGGCTTGCTTTCAAAACGCGTGTGTTTTGTGAATGGTGTGGTTTGAGAATGACTATGTGAACTCTATGGATATGTTTGGCGTTGATGTTGCACTTGGTATTTGCGTGTGGACGTATATTGTTTCATTTCGGTGCATTGTGGTTTGACGTGGTGTTTTGCTAAGTGTTTGATGCTCTGGGTGAATTGTTTGAATATCCTTGATGTGATATGTTATTTGTGTGAATGTGTGGATACGGTTGAAGGTCTACGGTGACACATGGCACGTGATCATGTGGTCAGGATGCAACAAGTGATTGATCCAACCATGAGAGCCTGAGATAATTTACGGTGGCACATGGCATGCGATCATGTGGCCAGGATGCAACAAGCGATTGATCCAACCGTGAGATGTGTGTGATTTGTTTCGCTAGCTAGCTCGAGAGGGTCCTTCGAGGCCACGGGTGGGATGTCGGTGGTATCGTCCCGGTCCTAGGCGATGCGCGTGCGTGATTATGTTTCGTTGATTTTACGTCCGTTGAGGACACGTGATGTTGGGCTCTGGCCCTGTGAATTATTGTCGGTTTTCTATTTGTGAAAACAAAACATTTGGGCTGTGACCCTATTGATTTTTGGAAAGAGAAGGATTTTAAAATCCTAAATTGTTTTCTATTAAAACTCTCGATGGCATTTTGAACTGTTTTGTAAATTGTTTCCCTTATTTGCGATCTTTCGGTTTTGGAAATGTTTACCCAAACTCTTGCCTCGGGAAGTACTTTTCTTTATGTTTGGATCTTTGAGGATTCCTGATTATTATTGTTCTTGGAACTTGTATTGTATGGCTCGTATTTTTGCACTTGTACTTGCACTAGCAAAACAAAGGAGTTTTGCTAACCCCGAGTATTCGGGGTAGATGTCTATTTTGCATTCGGGTTTTCGAGCATAGCACGTGGTCGGCACGAAGGATGATGAAAGATGAACGATACTAATCACACGAGGATCCGTTGATGTCGTTTTGGTCTAGTTGTATTTTCTTTTCCGCCGCAAAGATCTTTTCCCGTTGTACGGGAGTTTATCGTATTTTGACCCCTGCGTGGGTATGTGTTTGGAATTGAGTTGTATGTTATTATTGAAAGACCAAGTCGGTCTACTGAGTCATTTTAGCCTTAAAGGCGATGTTTAGATGTTTGATTTTAGTTATCAGCCTGGTAGATCCTCGAGGAGAGGGCCTACGGCGTGTAATATCCCTGAGTGGATTGGGGGTGTTACAGCTCGATCACTCAGCGCTCGTATATCACTCTTTTAGATCTTTTTTTGCACAGTCCTTGTCTTTTATCACTCGGCTTTATATAAATGTCCCACAACTCACAAGGTAATTATATAGACGAGTATTGTGACAAATTTTAATTTTACAGGGGCGGTAATCCGCACTCCAGTTTTATATTTATTTTTATATGTCACTGTGGTGGTAGAACCGACCTTTGTGATAAATAGTATATATATATATATATATATAGGTACTTTTTTATATACTCTTTTTTTGTATATCCTTTTTTTGGTATACCTGTTTTTTATACTTTTTTTGCATTTTTCTTTTTTGTATACTTTTTTTTGTATATATTTTTTTGTATACTCTTATATATATATATATATATATTAAGAAGACGGAAGATTTAGAAGATAGAAAGAAATGATATGATGGTAAGATAAGAAGATTATGAAAATAAAGGAAAATAGTTGATACCACTTAGTAATGGAAAAAAACGAGCTCTAGAATTATTTTACTTCAAGCCCTCTACGTGACGTGCCGTAGCAAACCGGAAGGTGCGATTCAAACACGCCACGAGCTTTCTAACACATCGATAATTGAATTGAAATCACGATTTATATTTTGGAGACACACTCAAGAAAATAAGAAGAAAGTTTGTTAACACAAGCACTCACAATTTTGATAAATTGCAAGGTATTTTTACAAATGAAAATGAGGGCTGTTTATAGCCAAAATTCCTACAATTATGACAATATAAAAATATAAAATAAAACTTATGAAGACTAAGAAATTATAAATTCAACATTCATAGCTCCTAAAATCTGATCAATGACTAATCAACCTATAAGTTAAGGAGTCGACACATTTTTAAGGGGACAAAAATCAAAGTCCAAGACTTAAGTTTTGAAAATAAGAAATCAAAGTTAAAAAAATATGTTGTTGTAGTTTTAGTAGCATAAGGGCTCCTAAACTTTCGATTTTGATCTTAGTGTCTTGTAGATGATCGTATTACTGCCTCTTAGCTTTCCAAATCCACTTGAATCGTCTCGATAAGATATCGGACGTGAAAGTTATGACAAAAATACGAAGGTGTATCGTATCTGAAAGTTCCAACTCTTGCTTTCATTTGTACCCCATTTTCACCACTGCAAATATTCGATTTTGATGTCAGAATGAACATAAAAATTTTAGGACATTCTCTTAGCTTCCTGATGGTATAAATAAGAGCTTAATTGGACATTGTATGTAGGAGATACATCTGAATTACGAAAGCTGCTTCATTTAGGCTTATCGCTTGAAATGATGACATCAACACTTTTGATCTAACATGTGACGGCTTCAATGACACAAGTAAAGATGTTATTATATTTATGATCATCGATTTGATTGAAATGATTTTGCACGAGCATTGTTAATGAATTCTTTATCGCATTTGCTCGTGATCTTGTTATTGGTCCCATGAGAATGTATAGTTGTTCTTCCATCTGACTGATTGCTTCTTGATTGACATCACAAATATGTTGTGGTTAGAGGGAGTATTTGTGAGATGCTGTTGCTTTGATGTGATTGAACTGCCAAGTGGGTTGTTTCTTATTCTTGCTTGAGTTTAACTTAGTGGGGCTCAGAGGTTGCGAGATGCTATTGTTCTTGCGTATCAATTGCAAAGGGTTCCAGGAAGAGATCTCAGCATCCCATATTGGTAAGCCAATGCTGAAAATGAACTTGGTGTTCGCACTGGATCTCCTACTATATCATGACTGAAGACACTTTTCCTGTCAGCATATTTCACACATTACGATTTTCTTGTATTTCTATTAGATGCACTGAAGATTTTGAGATTCTTCAAGAGATTGTATGGGTCTTTCTGATACCATGACTTTCTTGAAGAGCCTATCAGAACTTGATGCCATCCTAGTTTCTGGAAAGAGTGTTGAGAAGCCTCAAAAGAGGGAACGAAAAGTTGTTGCTAGTCTCTTTAACTGGGAGGTACTTTTTGAATCATTTAACTCATTAAGTGTTTTCTTGCTCTGTACTTCTAATTTGATTGGTATATTTTTGGTTAACATCGTGATTACATAATTTTTGTAGTTCTTATATGCATTGCACTGGTACATGAGCTAACAGTTTTGATTGTAAAAATTGAGAGTAGGAAGACATTATTGTGATGAGAGCAATTGGTGTAATATCCGCATTTTTCCTTTTTTCGGTATTCTCATTTTGGTGTATTTTTCATTTTTAGTGACTCGCTTGTAACCGTATTGATATTTCAAGCATATTTAATGCCGGACTTTTTGTCATCCGTGCTTGTTTCGGACTTGTTTTACTCAATTCCGCGTTTAATGTCATTTCCATCGCTATTTCGTTCGATTCTCGTAATCGTTGTTCGGAATCGCCATTTCGAGGTTGCCGTAAATCCACCTCATGTTATTATGCGTGTTGTGAGCTTTTGTTTGGTGTTTCGATCGTGTATCGTGTGTTTTGGATGTTTTTGGGCTGTTTTATAATTTCCCGAAGTTATGGGGTAATTACTATCCTTGTCGTTTTCGAACCTTTGGGTAGTCGGAATCGCGTCTTCTTTTAGCGCTTTAGTTTCTGACTCGAACTCGTGAGTGTATCCGTTGGTACACCTTTGTATTCTCCAATCGATCTTCGTCGAGACGTCATTTCGTGCATATCTGGGCTGCTGCCAGAGGCACGTTACGCCCGTAAGCCAGGGCTGTTACGACCGTAATGTTCAATAGTTATGGCCGGAAGTTCTTTGTACGGTCGTAACCAAACTTCGTTTTCTGCATTTGATCCAGTAGGCAACTTACGGGCGTAATATCTATGTTACGGCTGTAAGAGATGTTAGTGCATCGATCTGCACCGTCCATGCACGCCACGTGTAGTGCATCCGGCAGGGAATGCACTACGTGGGAGTGTACCATGGACAGAACCCTCCGACTCCCAAGTATAGGCTCGTAAGGAAGTGACATGGGTTTTAATGAAAGCTGAAATGGTGGTTTGATTGGAGATAGTTTGACTTTTTAAAAAGGGGTATATTGATTAGAAAGGGTATGTAAATAAGATGAAAAGATAAGGGTAAAAGAGTAAAGTGATTATTTTTAATTTTCTAAAAATATCATTTTAAAAGAATTATAAATGATCATATAAATTGTAGGAGTGATTAGTTTTCATGTATAATATCATATCATGTGTTTGGGTTAAGGAAGAATGAAGGAGGTAATGAAATGGGTAATATAATGGAACCTTTATAAAATCTATTTAGGAATAAATTCCATATTTGTCATAATTTATATTATTTTTAGGTCCCACCTTGTAGAAATACACCTCCATTAGGAATAAATCACAATAAATGTAAGATATATATATATATATATATATCATTACAATAAATTTATGTTGATAAATATTTGTTTACAGTTACATGTGACAATGACTTCATTTTTTTTGCTGTAACTATATTTTTTAATTGCATATCTTCAATAGCTCGTTCGTAACCACTTTATTGTTGAGCTCAAACATTCCAACTTGTCGACCAAACTCAAAGCTTCTTCACATAAAATTTCTGGGACTTCTATGCTATCATTCTCCAGATTATTTCCCTCTTCTTTTATGTATCTAGTATTTATAACATTTATGTATTATTCATGCAAATTAAAATTTAAAAAAAAATGAAAATTTCTTCTTTTATATCTATTTATGAAGTACTTCCTATTTTGTCATAATATTTTGCAGCCCCAAAAATATTCATTTATAAAGGTTTTTTTGTAACATGTATTTGGGAAGGAATGACTATTGACAATTCTAGAGGTAATGGTGATTTCAAATGGAATAGTGATTTCCATTGAAAAGTAACTAGAATTTGCCCTCGTGCGATGCACGAACTATATTTTAGGTTAGTATTTGTATAAACTAAATATTAAACTATAATCATGTAGATGTTGTAAAATCAGAATATTATAGAGAGAGAATTTAGAGAGAGAATAGAGAATGATTTTCAGGTATATTTTTCATTAATAACTGAAGTCCTATTTATAGGAAAACTTTAGATGGCACAATCGTAATTACATAATTACATCAGGGGCATAATAGTCATTCACACTATATAAAAACAAAGGGGTAATTGAAATGTCATTTCAAGGTTTATTATAACACTCCCCCTTGAATGACTATTTACATAAAAATCTGCTGAACTAGTTTGAAGAAAAACCCAATGGGAGAAAAACTTTCAAACTGTTTGTATTGGAGCTTGTGGCAATCATATCATGTTGCATCATAATGTTGGTAGAAAATCTCCGTGGGATAAAACTTCAGCAATCGGTGATCTCGTAAATTTGCTCCCCCTTATCTCGATAGTTCTTGTATGAATATTCTTGTGCCGTCTCAGTAAAACCCCGTGGGACAAAAACTGAGTGAATCTGTCATATATATCATTCGTTGTTGGTGGAGTATCCACGTGTTGCCTCATTAAAACCTTGTCAAGAAAACCCAGTGGGAAAAACTTGATCGAAGGAAAAAGAGTACAACTACTCCTTCCGTTTTCAAACTTTGAGGAATAATTTTGATCTTTGTAGTGTTCCTCATTATGCCATGAATATGCCTCGTTAAAACCTTATTAGGAAAAACCCAATGGGAAAAATCCTAATGAAGGAAAAAGAGTACATTATTCATACTAATACGCCATTCCAGTTGCCTCGTTAAAAACCTTGCTAGGAAAACCCAATGGGACAAAACCTCAGTCAAGGGAAAAAGAGTGCAATACGTATTTTATACAAATATGCCCCAGACATTTCAATGATCCTCTAGGGATTAGTACGAGTATCATTTTCAGTGCAGTTTGTAATATCGGGCTCATATTCATTGCAATATATATTCCAAATTTCTTTTGGAGATTCCATATTTATTGTGATTAGGCTGCCTCGTTAAAAACCTTGCTGGGAAAACCCAGTGGGATAAAACCTCAGTCAAGGAAAAGAGTACAACATATAATTTTCCTTCACAAAGTTTTATTTTGAGTGACTGCATGCACTGATAATATGTTCAAAATCTCCTTACTAGTCACTTTTCAGTAAGCCCATATATTTCATTTTAATATAAGGGCATATATTTCAATAGATTTCAATATCCTCATTTTCACAAATCATGGATTTTAATATCCTTATTTCCAATATCCATATTTCATAGTCATGGATATCCTCATATCATTTATCGATATCCTCTTTCCAATCATTGATATCCTCATTTCATTCATAGCGCTATGTTGTGTCGACACTTTTACTTCTCCATGGCAACATAACTTGTCGAGATATCTCATTATCAATCACCACTGGGATTACACATTATGGTTATGTCTATATATACTTCTCAAAAGTATATGCCTCCTTTTATCATTTGCTTTGATTCATATTCGGGGAATTATTATGTATTTATCAAAGCAGTTGTAGTTGGTACCAAAGTTTAATAATTTTTCATGCATCTTTGAACTTTCAAGTTCATATTTCAGTTGTGAGGATAGAATATGATGCATTTCATATATTTCCAACTATCAATACTCCCCCTCATGCTAAGAGATTTCTTTAGCACCAAACACATATGCCAGTATCTCAGTATTCATCTTCAGTCATGGGAGTTTATATATTATGTTCTCGATATTGGCTGGAGGACTTCAAATAGTATGCCAATTGATATCCCACTTGTATGCGCATATCTTGATTCTTTCTCGGATCTATAAAAATTTATTTGAGATATATTACTAGCTCAATCTGATGTGGAATATATGCTCAAACCGTGAGCAAATCAACTCGTAAATTTCTGATTACGAGTCATATACACATGTGACTATCTAGTGGATCCATAATATCTAGTAGTTCACATGTAGAGGAAGTGGGCCCATACTCCCCCTTAATATATTCCAAATTTATTAGGAATTCATTCCCAATATTAGCTAGTAATAATAGTAATCGAGAACATATAGTGTCTGTATCACCGTATAGATATTTTATCGGCATATCACATCATCTTTCGGTGCCATTATTTCACATCATTTCCAACATGGAGTCTCCGCTCCCACATATCATATTATGTCCATTATTCAAATATAGAGTCGTAGTTCATACGCTTCAGGACGTAGAGTCAAATCTCATACGCGTATTCCAATCTATAAATAGATTATCATTGTATTCACAAAATTCACCCATACCGAGGGTCTGAATATCATAATGGATTCAATGCTTTCGAATCTTCGTAAATATTACCCATCTCTTCCAGTGAATATCATAAAAAGAATTTATCGAGCTCGACTCGAAAGATTAAGGGTGCTAATGAGAAATGACATCCCAGAAGATATTCGATGGTTGATCGAAGCACAAGTTCGATTATCTGGCGAATTTTCAAATTCATTTAAGTACATGCCAGGTACAGTTAAGAGCAGTTTTGCAAATAAACGGAGAGCCAAAAGATTAGGTGGGTGCTATAAATGTGCTCGGTGGACATGTGACACACGATGCAAATCTGTGGGGTTTGTATCCATAAAGAGAGAAGATAAAATAGCATTTATCAAGGATGGATTGAGTAAGGAATCTATGGATCATAATATTCAACAGATTCTTGATACACATCCAAGTGGATACGTTCATCGTGAACTAATGGCTTTGTGGATACAATTTAAGGATGAACGGGAACGTTATAGTCATGAAAAATTAATCTCAAAAGATCCAGTTTGTAAGTCCGTTCTATCAAAGTTGGTATAAGGTAATAGAAAAATAATGCAAGTTGATGAATATTATTTTCCAATATTTAAATTTCTCAGCTGCCGATCGGTAACGCTATTTTCATTGAAAAATATAATATCATATCTTTCGTTTTTTTTTGCAATTTTGTCAAAAGTAATGACTTATCTGCCGCTCCATTTTCAATGAAAATAGTGAAGTCATTTGTCGTTTAGAAAGAAGTTTGTTCTTTCAATTTGAGATCCACAAATCAAAAAATATATCTCTTATAAAAGTATTTTGAAAGTCTAGTGTAGAAAGATGAAGTTCTCAGAATCCTCATATAGATCTCATCCAATTAAAACTATATGTATTTTAGGTGGATCCAAATTGATAGGTCATATCCAGCATATAGATATGGCATATCAATTCGTAAAAGAATTAGGAAAACACAAAATTGATATATTGTATGGTGGGAGTAATTATAGATTTTTGGGTTATCTTTTAGATGCTGCACAAAATGGGAGAATAAGAGTAACAAGTGCCTTACATAATCCCACAGTTAGAACCAGTATAGGGGGTTCAACTGGGTTGAAAACACATTCTGTGCATGATAGTTTGATGTATGTGGTGAATAATAGTGATGCCTTTATTGTTCTTCCAGGTGGCTATGGCACACTCAATGAGATATTCAACATCACGTCATGGGCTGAGCGGGACTTCCATACCAAACCTATAGGTTTGTTGAATATTAATAATTTCTTCAGCGATTTGCTTGTCTTTCTGGATCAAGGAGTAGATCACAAGTATATATCTCAGCCATCACGAGATATAATAATATGTGCTGACACTGTTGCTGATCTACTTATAAAGTTTCAGGCATATATTTCAGTTAAGAATTTGGAAGTCAAAGCTCATCAGCCACAAAGTATTGGCGCCAAACGAAAAAGAAGTTTAGATCATTTAGATCTTTCATTATAAACCCTTATGCCATGAGGTGGCAGAGTTACGGAGTTTTATACTCTCGAGATGCACCCCTTTTCTTTTTATGGATTTCATATGTATTTTCTTTTTCGCGTTTCATATTGTCGAGTGTTTACTGCCTTTCAGCTAGTTTCGATATTTTCACTTTGACTGTTGTGTGCTTCTTCAGCAATAATAAGACCATCTTTTGCTTTTATGCAAATACAATATTTTCACAAATATGTGATATATGTTTCCCCATGAATATTATCAATCAATATGATTTCAATGATCCAATCATGTGATATAATCAACATGAGATTTATTGAGCAATTATTTTCCAGTGATAGTTTTCCATATCACTTGTCAAATGATCCCATCATGCAGTTTGCATGAGATTTTCTTTAATTAATCGGTGATAGCTTATGGTATCACTTGCTCAATTTTCTCCATTCGTATTTAATAATTATGGAGATCGGATATTATTTTCATCAACTGCTTCTTCTTCGAGAGCAGGATTTGAATCATTGATCAACTACTTCTTCAGAGTAGGATTTATTTCTTTCAACTGCTTCTTCAGAGCAGGATTTAGATAATCGATCAACTACTTCTCCAGAGTAGGATTTATTTTTATCAACTGCTTTTTCTTCGAGAGCAGGATTTATGAACCATTCATGTGGTATAATCAACCACGATGGTGATATATAATATATAAATTGCGTACATGTAAAATAATCCGTCTTGTGATAATTGAACTCATCACATGGGAGGTATTAAAATAAACGCAATAAATATGTGGTTTTAAACCACCACTTTGAGATAAGTAAGACATAATTTAAACTGCAAAATAACTAACTGCTTCCACCAGAGCAGGATCGTCCAATCAATTCCGCAAAATAGTCATCGTCAAGGTATAGGTCGAAATATCGACTGCCGTTAATAGCAAATGTAATGGTATGTATAAATTTTTCTGATTTCCGGAGTTGGATATTAATTCGTAAATTTAAATAATGACATATATGAAAAGAGTTAATACTCATATCAATATTAGTGTCAAATTAAAGCTCTCGTGAAATGAGTCACGATGGTATCAAGAAAAATCAATTCCGATAATATATGCTTATTATATGTGAGGAAACTAAATTCATAATTTAATAAATTATAAGATTATTTTATTCTATTTTATAATATAGATGTGGTTGATTGTTTAGCTTCGTTCAAATCTTTTCATTTTTTGTTTGTTTGTATGTCGACACAATTCCCACCCCAACCTTATATATATTTATTTTATTTTTCAACTTCAATTATGTCCGTGAGTCTCTGCATCTTGTCCACCTTATTTCTTTATCGTCTTTGTCACCGTCATCCTTACTTTTTTTTTTCAATTTTCTTCTCAGTCTCCGGTTACTTCAAATGAATAAAGTTTTTTCTTTCTTCTGCTTTTGCGGACAACCCGTGTGCTGTTATCTTCCTCCTTTTTTTTATTTCTTTTCTTCTTTGTATTTCCTTTTTCTTATCTATTCTTCCTTTTTAATAGCAACCCGTGACTCCTTTTCTTTTTTCTTTTTTTTAATATAACAAACATATTGGCACAGAGAAATTACCTTATTGCCGACGTTGATGATGTAACACCCCCAGAAAATCCGAGATATATTACAGCGCCGTGAATCCCTATATGGGACCCACCAGGCTGAACGAGCATCATACTCATCGACTCACAGAAACAACAGAAAAATACCTCGTCATAAAGACGCCAAACAAAATAATCCACCCGATTCAACCGGTCAAACATAACACCATAATCCATCACAAACATAATAAACAACAATACAATCCCGACGAGTAAAAATTCTTAAGTACTCGAGTACTTCTATTAGTTTAAAGACCACAAAAGGTAAAAAGATAGAAAGCAATAAAACACCACTCGTGCACAATCATCACGTACGGCCATCATCCGCATCTCGTCCAAAGACCCGCCGTCTCGATGAACTCCGACTCAAATTCATAAAACGAATTTCCCCAAAACGGGTCCCCAGAGGGGTTAGCAATTACGCTAGTACAAGTAACCAAATGAACGACTTACATCTTACACATATAGTAATGCATGCAATCAAGAAAACATAGTTCCAAAACACTCATTTCCGGAAATGCCATAATCAAATCACATTTATAAAACGCACCACAATTAACCGTCGATCCACGTCTCTGTGGACCCCTACCGAGACCCCGTCGGATCTAACCCGTAGTGGTTAAAAGCAAGCTCGTCGATCCACGTCTCTGTGGACCCCTACCGAGACCCCGTCGGATCTAACCCGTAGTGAGCATACACACACACACACACACACCATTTCTCACACAATACTATTATGTCAAGAATGTAAGTTCATAAGGGTACTTGCCTCGGTTAATAGACGGTGATACGAACGGAAAGGAAGAATCGAACACGACCGCGAGGAACCGGCGGAAATGAACCTAACGATTCGAATAACACAATCACAACCAATTCTAAACGAATACGGAATTGGAAAACACTCAAAAACCCGCCTACGATTCATGTATATTCGAATAAAATAATAACGAGGGCGGACCACAACCAAACCCTCCCGATTTCGCAAAACTATGAAAATATACCATGAATCCATAGGAAAACTAATGATATCAACAAGATGAATCATATTCATCTTGAATCCAACAACAAAACGGAACGAATCGGAAGAAAATCCCAAAAACCCCAAATTATCCAAAAGTAGGGTTCTAAGAGATTTTACCTTGATTTGACGATGAACAATGAATGATTAGTGATAGGTTGATGATATGAAGCTTGAATACACTTCTACAATGGTGTTTGGGCGAAAATCGGGCGAAACCTAGCTCTCCAGGTCGTTCCCGTCGCGAAGAGAAGTGAGAGAAGTGAGAAATGAAGAAAAACACGGCTGCTGTCAGTTTATATACTGGCCGGTGTTACGGCCGTAACATCCATAACATACGGCCGTAACATATGAACATTACGGCTGTAACTCACCTGCCTTACGGCCATAACTGTTCCAGGAATGAAACTAGGCAAATTTGACGAATGACACATACGGCCGTATCAAGAACACCATTACGGCCGTATCAATACTTACGGCCGTAACTCAAACATGATACGCCCGTAACTCAGGACTGGACCAGGAGGCAAGAAACGAAGCATTGTTACAGCCGTATGAAGGAAGCTTACCGCCGTAACTCTCGATTATTACGGCCGTAACATATACGGCTTACGGCCGTAACATGGCCTGTGACAGCAGGCCATAGTCTGAAACACTACCCGACGAGGAGATGATCGGAAATAGAACAAAAAATAACAAGGTGTATCCACGACCAACGGATACACTCACCACAGATTTAAGTCAGAAACCAAAAAGTTACGATGAAGCGTGATTCCGAATACCCGAAGGCTCAGGAACAACAGGGATAACAAGAGTACCCTAAACTTAGAAAAAATTACGAAATAGCCCAAACGTCCAAAAATCGCGATACAACGCCGGATTAACAAACCGAAACTCACAACATGAATAACTCAACTATACGAACTCGTGAAACCAAATAAAATACAAAAGCGAACGGGTTCTACGAGAAACGGACGTCCATGCCATAATACATGACATAAAACAGAATAATATTAATACATCTCCGAAACTCGTCAAAATGGAGAAACTCCAAGAATAAAATAGATTCAAAATATCGATAAGGTTACAGGCGAGTCGCTAAAAACAAAAATTCACCAAAATGGGAATATCGGGAAAAGAAGAAAAATCCAGATATTACATTCTACCCCACTAAAAATAAGTTTCGTCCCGAAACTTAAGAAACAAACAACTCGGGGTACTTAGCACGCATGCTATCCTCGGTTTCCCAGGTCGCCTCCTCGACACCATGCCTCGACCACTGCACCTTTACCAAGGGAATGGTTTTATGTCTCAGTCGTTTCTCGCGATGCTCCAAAATCTTCAAAGGACGTTCTTCAAAAGTAACATCCTCGGCGACATCAATCTCCCCATAATCGATGACGTGACTAGGATCCGGGACATATTTCCTCAGCTGGGAAACATGAAAAACGCTATGAACATGACTCAAGGCCGGAGGTAACGCCAAACGGTATGCCAACCCACCGACTCGCTCGAGAATCTCAAAGGGTCCAATAAATCTCGGACTCAACTTCCCTTTCTTCCCGAAACGAAAAACTCCCTTCGTCGGCGACACCTTTAGCAAAACGTGGTCTCCCACCTCGAATTCCAAAGGTCGACGACGAACATCGGCATACGACTTCTGTCGACTCTGGGCGGTCAACATCCGTTCTCGAATTAATTCTATCTTCCGCCTCGTCTCCAAAACGACATCCGGCTCGGTCCCGACCAAATCGAACGTCTCATTCCAACAAATCGGCGATCGACAACGCCGCCCGTAGAACGCCTCATACGGTGCCATCCGAATCGACGCGTGCCAACTATTGTTGTACGTGAATTCGATCAATGGCAAATGCTCCTCCCAGTTGCTACTCCAGTCGAGAGCACAAGCACGCAACATATCCTCAAACGTCTGGATAGTGCGTTCCGATTGTCCATCTGACTGAGGATGAAAAGAGGTACTCAAACGCAACCGAGTACCCAACGCCTTATGCACCGCTTGCCAGAAATGTGATACAAAACGGCCATCACAATCCGAAACAATAGACTTCGGAGTACCGTGAAGCCTCACAATCTGTGCAATAAACACACGAGCCAACTTCTCCGGGCCCCAAGTATCCTTGATGCCCAGAAAATATGCCGACTTGGTCAGGCGATCAACAATCACCCAAACCATATTCATGCCCGATCTCGATCTCGGCAGACTCGTAATGAAGTCCATAGATATGTCTTCCCATTTCCATTCCGGGACGGGAAGTGACTGTAATAACCCGGCTGGTCGTTGATGCTCGATTTTGACCTGCTGGCAAGTCAAACATCTCGCTACAAACTGTGCGACCTCCTCCTTCATATCATTCCACCAGAAATTCCTCCTCAGGTCCTTGTACATCTTACTCGAACCAGGATGAATGGAGTAAGGCGTAGCATGGGCCTCCCGCAAAATACTCTGTCTCAACTCTGAGTCGTTCGGCACACAAAGCCGACTCTGGAATCTCAAAATACCATCCTCGTGAATCACAAACCCAGGAGACTTTCCCTTAAGAACGTTCTCTCGGATTTGAGTAATCATCGGGTCCTCTAACTGCTTCAGCTTAATTTCATCGATCAAAGATGACGAAATCTCTAAAGCACAAAGTTGCCCGACAGCTCCAGGCAACAAAACCTCAATATCTAACTCGATCAAAGCCCGCCGAAGCTCAGACTGAGATGTAAGGATCTCAAGCGTTCGCAACGCAACCGGTTTCTGACTCAAGGCGTCGGCTACGACGTTCGCCTTGCCCGGATGATAAAGGATTTCGAGGTCATAATCCTTAATCAGCTCTAACCACCTCCTCTGCCTCATATTCAACTCCCGCTGAGTAAATATGTATTTCAGACTTTTATGATCGGTAAAAATCTGACATGCAGAGCTGAAAAGATAGTGACGCCAAATCTTGAGTGCAAAAACAACTGCCGCTAACTCCAAATCGTGAGTAGGGTAGTTTAGTTCATACGGCCTCAACTGTCTCGACGCATATGCAATGGTCTTGCCGTGCTGCATCAATACACACCCAAGACCCTGACCTGAACCATCACTGTAAACGGCAAAACCCTCTTTGCCACATGGCAACGTCAAAACCGGGGCTGAAGTCAAATGCTTCTTCAGTTCCTCAAAACTCGACTGCCTCTCGTCATTCCAGACGAACTTCTTGGATTTCTGGAACAACTGCGTGAGTGGCCGAGCTAGTTTCGATAATCCTTCGACGAACCTACGATAGTAGCCAGCCAAACCCAAGAAACTACGGAGCTCTCTCACATTCTTGGGCGGTGCCCAATCCAACACCGCCTCGATCTTCTGCGGATCTACACGAACCCCCTCGACTGAAATCACGTGACCTAGAAACATCACTTCCTTCATCCAGAATTCACATTTCGAGAACTTCGCATAGAGTTGCTCGGTCCTCAAAATGTCTAACACTACCCGCAAATGATGGGCATGCTCTTCCTCGTTCCTCGAATAAATAAGAATATCGTCAATGAAAACGACGACACACTTATCCAAATACTCGATAAAGACTTTGTTCATCAACTGTATGAACACCGCCGGTGCATTAGTTAACCCGAAAGGCATAACTACAAACTCATAATGTCCGTATCTCGTCCGAAAAGCTGTTTTCGGCACATCGGACTCCCTCACTCGGAGCTGATAGTACCCCGATTTCAAATCAATCTTCGAGAATACCGCAACTCCCTGCAACTGGTCGAACAAGTCATCAATTCTCGGCAAAGGATACTTGTTCTTGATGGTTACCTTGTTTAATTCGCGATAGTCGATACACAAACGTAGTGAACCATCCTTCTTCCGCACAAACAGGACAGGTGCGCCCCAAGGTGAGGCACTCGGTCAAACATATCCCGACTCAAGAAGCTCGCTCAATTGCTTCTTCAACTCTGACATCTCTGAAGGTGCCATGCGATACGGCGCCTTAGAAATCGGAGTCGCGCCCAGCTCTAACTCTATAGCAAACTCAACCTCACAGTCCGGTGGCAATCCCGGCAACTCATCAGGAAACACATCAGGAAACTCACTAACGATTGGAATCGACGAAAGCTCGACTCCACCACTCTCCGCCTTCAAGGCGTAGCACCAAAAGCCAGTACACCCCTTTCGCAGGAGTCTCATCGCCTTCAAGGCGTTAATAACCGACTTCTGGTTTCCTTTCTTTCGCCCCGCGAAAGAGTGCTCAGTGCCGTCCTCGGCTAACATAGTGATGATTCTCGTGCGGTAGTTCATAATCACACCATGCCGCTCGAGCCAATCATCCCCAAGAATCAAATCCTCACCCTCGATACCCACAACAATAAGATTAGAGGGCCAAACCCTCTCACAAATAAGCACAGAACAGTCTAGAACCTCTTGATCACCAATGATCCTATCACCGCTAGGAAGCTTAACGATGAAGGGCTCACAAGGCATCAAACAGTCGAGATTCAAACGGCGCACACACTCTAGAGATATGAACGAATGCGTAGCACCAGAATCAAAAAGCACACTGACAGGATGAGAAAGAATATGAACAGTACCTGTCGCCACGGTAGCCGCTGGGTCATCGGCTCTCCGCATCTCATAGACACGCGGGTGGGCTGAGCCGACGCTGGAAGCTCCCCCCTTAGAGGGCTGACCCTGACCTCTCCCCCGACTAGCACTCGGCGGAGATTGAGGAGCAAACGATCCCTGATTCACACTTGGTTCCCTAGGCGCTGGAATGGAAGCCCGGGCACCAAGGATTTTCTCCCTCTCAGCACAGAAAGCAGCCTTGTGACCCGGCTGGCCACACTGATTACACGTCATCAAAGGGCTCAAACAAGTACGACTGACGTGGCCTATACGGCCACAATTGAAACACTTCACATCACGGAAAGGAGCACTGGTAGTTCCACGAGGACCCCCAGAGGAACGAGCTGGACCACCGCCGGCGGGGAAGTTAGCAGATTGGGATTTCTGCTGACCCCCACCCTTGTGGCCCGAAAAATTCCCGGCGGACTTCTGCTTCTTGCTCTCGCAGGCCGCCTCACTAGCTGTCACTGACATATCGTAAGCAAGGGCCCTACTCTGATAATCCTTCAAGGTAGTACAGACGAGCCCCGACATATAATCCCGAATCGACAATTTCATCCGTCTGGAAAAATGGAAAATTTTGTCGCTCTCCTCGACAACTTGGGTCTTCACATAACCCAACTCCTTATTAAAATAGGCAATAGCTTGAGATACGGGGATATCCCGTGGTTGAGCATCATAGAAAGCATGTACTCGAGCCTGTCTGACCGGCCACGGGCAATATTCGGTCTCCATCAATCCTTTAAATTCGGCCCACGAAGCAACATGATCCTTGGGCCCAACGGCCTCCCACCAATCTGTGGCGTCCCCAGTGAGAAAGTATTGAGCAATAGGGACTTTACGGTCCTCGACGCTTGGTAGCAAGAAGACTTTAGATATCTCCTTGATCCACCCTTCCCATCCGATTGGGTCCAAGCTCCCGAAACCGAGGAGGATGCATCTTGATGACATCTTGAGCCAACGGTCCGCTCCGCCCGATTAGCATGGGCCTCGATCCGGGTTCAACCGCCCGAGCTATTGCCGCTATTTGGTTCACCATTTGCCGCATAATGCCCGCAATACCAAGGTCGGCGCGCTCCCGAGAAGAAGCATGACCGTGACGGCCGCCGATCGCGGCCTCGAAGATCGCGATGTGGCCGCCCCACCGGCTGCCCCACGTCCCCAGCCGCGTCCACGACCACGACCGCGACCACGACCACGACCTCTTCCAGCATCCATACTGGAGTTAAATAAGTAGCAAAAGCCATACGATGGTAAGTACAAGAAAAGAACAATCACAAATCGAGAATCAAAGGTACGATACAAGAGTATAAGGAACAGAGGAAGGAAAACTTACGGGCACTGGTAGTACCGGAATCATGGCAGCGTGACGATGATGTGCAAAATAAAACACAACAAGACCTAATAAACCGACAAGCCTAGGTATCCATAAGCCTAGTGCGCTCTGATACCATTTTCTGTAACACCCCCAGGATATCCGAGGTATATTACAGCGTCGTGAATCCCTATATGGGACCCACCAGGCTGAACGAGCATCATACTCATCGACTCACAGAAACAACAGAAAAATACCTCGTCATAAAGACGCCCAACAAAATAATCCACCCGATTCAACCGGTCAAACATAACACCATAATCCATCACAAACATAATAAACAACAATACAATCCCGACGAGTAAAAATTCTTAAGTACTTGAGTACTTCTAATAGTTTAAAGACCACAAAAGGTAAAAAGATAGAAAGCAATAAAACACCACTCGTGCACAATCATCACGCACGGCCATCATCCGCATACTGGTCCAGCACCCGCTCGTCTCGATGAACCTGACCTGAAATTCATAAAACGAATTTCCCCAAAACGGGTCCCCAGAGGGGTTAGCAATTACGCTAGTACAAGTAACTAAATGAACGACTTACATCTTACACATATAGTAATGCATGCAATCAAGAAAATAGAGTTCCAAAACACTCATTTCCGGAAATGCCATAATCAAATCACATTTGTAAAACGCACCACAATTAACCGTCGATCCACGTCTCTGTGGACCCCTACCGAGACCCCGTCGGATCTAACCCGTAGTGGTTAAAAGCAAGCTCGTCGATCCACGTCTCTGTGGACCCCTACCGAGACCCCGTCGGATCTAACCCGTAGTGAGCATACACACACACACCATTTCTCACACAATACTATTATGTCAAGAATGTAAGTTCATAAGGGTACTTGCCTCGGTTAATAGATGGTGATACGAACGGAAAGGAAGAATCGAACACGACCGCGAGGAACCGGCGGAAATGAACCTAACGATTCGAATAACACAATCACAACCAATTCTAAACGAATACGGAATTGGAAAACACTCAAAAACCCGCCTACGATTCATGTATATTCGAATAGAATAATAACGAGGGCGGACCACAACCAAACCCTCCCGATTTCGCAAAACTATGAAAATATACCATGAATCCGTAGGAAAACTAATGATATCAACAAGATGAATCATATTCATCTTGAATCCAACAACAAAACGGAACGAATCGGAAGAAAATCCCAAAACCCCCAAATTATCCAAAAGTAGGGTTCTAAGAGATTTTACCTTGATTTGACGATGAACAATGAATGATTAGTGATAGGTTGATGATATGAAGCTTGAATACACTTATACAATGGTGTTTGGGCGAAAATCGGGCGAAACCTAGCTCTCCAGGTCGTTCCCGTCGCGAAGAGAAGTGAGAAATGAGGAAAAATACGGCTGCTGTCAGTTTATATACTGGCCGGTGTTACGGCCGTAACATCCATAACATACGGCCGTAACATATGAACATTACGGCCGTAACTCACCTGCCTTACGGCCGTAACTGTTCCAGGAATGAAACTGGGCAAATTTGACGAATGACACATACGGCCGTATCAAGAACACCATTATGGCCGTATCAATACTTACGGCCGTAACTCAAACATGATACGCCCGTAACTCAGGACTGGACCAGGAGGCAAGAAACGAAGCATTGTTACGGCCGTATGAAGGAAGCTTACGGCCGTAACTCTCGATTATTACGGTCATAACATATACGACTTACGGCCGTAACATGGCCTGTGACAGCAGGCCATAGTCTGAAACACTACCCGACGAGGAGATGATCGGAAATAGAACAAAAAATAACAAGGTGTATCCACGACCAACGGATACACTCACCACGGATTTAAGTCAGAAACTAAAACGTTACGATGAAGCGTGATTCTGAATACCCGAAGGCTCAGGAACAACAAGGATAACAAGAGTACCCTAAACTTAGGGAAAATTACGAAACAGCCCAAACGTCCAAAAATCGCGATACAACACCGGATTAACAAACCGAAACTCACAACATGAATAACTCAACTATACGAACTCGTGAAACCAAAGAAAATACAAAAGCAAACGGGTTCTACGAGAAACGGACGTCCATGCTATAATACGTGACATAAAACAGAATAATATTAATACATCTCCGAAACTCGTCAAAATGGAGAAACTCCAAGAATAAAATAGATTCAAAATATCGATAAGGTTACAGGCGAGTCGCTAAAAACAAAAATTCACCAAAATGGGAATATCGGGAAAAGAAGAAAAATGCAGATATTACAGATGAGTATGATTTTGCTGGCGGGGTAGAAGGGGAGGACGTTAGAGTCGATCCAGTTCTTTTCGATATTCGGATCTGATGCCAGACCCTGTATGACGGAGTTGGATACTCCGACCATGATTCCTATCCCGGTGTCCGCGAACGCCTTGATGATTGCTGGATCCGACCCATATAGACGGACCTTCTCGAACGCGGTGGTCTGGATGAGCTTTGTCGTCGCCTCCGGTGGAGGGAGGTTGTCGGCGACTTGCCCGTAGTTTACTCCGATAAACGGCTGAGATCTGGAGAGTGAAGGGAAGCTGAAGCTGAAGATGAAGAAAAATAAAAGCCATGAAAAGTGAAGCAAACTTGTCATGACCGAACTCTGTTTTTCTTCTTTTTTTTTTGTGTGTGTGTGTGTGAGGACGATGGTAAGTTGATGGGAAATAAGGAATAATTTTACGAAAGGTGATGGGAGTGTTCTAGTAAGATTCTCTCGTCTTATTACTTCATCAATTATCATAGGACTACACAAGAGTAAAGTATTCAGCATTAATGTTCGTGAGTTGAGTTTTGTGAAAACATAAATCTGTGCGGCAAACAAGTGATAGCCATGGTTTAGTTTCATAATTGATGTGTGAAGTTGGTAGGTATGTTGGATCAAAATAATGGAAGATTTTTGAAATTTAGATTAAGAACTTCTTGTAGGGAAGTGAGATTTGTTATAATAATTAGATTTCTGATACAGAGGATCATTTATAAGATGCAACTGTAGAGCATACTCTCATCATATTACTCATTTGGTTAGAGTCGTGCTGATAACGTGTTGTAAAATCGGAATATTATAGAGAGAGAATAGAGAATGATTCTCATGTATGTTTTTCATTAATAACTGAAGTCCTATTTATAGGAAAACTTTAGATGGCACAATCGTAATTACATAATTACATCAGGGGCATAATAGTCATTCACACTATATAAAAACAAAGGGGTAATTGAAATGTCATTTTCAAGGTTTATTATAATAGTAGAAAAATTAAATGTACAAAGAAAAATATAGTTTTTTGATGAATGATTGATTAAAATCTAATAATTTCTTATTATAGAAAAATAATCAATTACAAATGATTATGTTTCTTTATTCTTAAGATATTGATTCTTACAACTAGTGTTGTGCCCATCATTTTTTTTTTTGAAAAAAAAAATTGTGGCATTCCTTATATAAAAGTATATTTTATATAAGAAGACTAAATTTCTTCTTATTCATATATGTAGGGAAATGGGTCAAATAAACCTTTCGTATTTATTTAAAGGTATAAATAAACCTTAATAGTTTTTTTAGATACAAATACACCCTTAATATGTTGCTAATATTGATATTCATGTCATCTTTAATTTCATATACTAACTTAAGTTTATGCTTTTTCAACCAAAAGTGATATTATCAATTTTGTAGCATATATAAATAGTAAAATTATATTTGCTTTGTTTGACACACTAATAATAATAATAATAATAATAATAATAAATTTTGTCTCCTTTCACAAATGAAAATTTATACAGTCAATATGTGAAGCTCTATATTGAGTATCAAAATTAGATATACTTCATGTTATTTCTCAGGGTGAACTATACTTAGTCATAGTATATATATATATATATATATATATATATATATATATATATATATATATATATTTATATATATATATTTTATATATATATATATATATATTCACTCCATTCACTACTTTTTCTCATGTTTCATCTCTACTCCTTTGACAAAATGGTAAATATGAATGTTGGAAGTTATACTCAAAATAGTTGTATAAAAAATATGAATAGCTAGTATCTAAATATGCAAAGTTCAACATCTGATAAATATTAAATTTTAGTATTACGTTATTATATTTTTGTAAGTTAATTTCTGTTACTGATAGATGGTTGTCATAAGAGGTATTATAAAATTTATAGAAATAAGGTTATATTTTGAAAGATATTTCAAATTATTGAAAGTAGAAATATTTCAAAATTACATAATAGTTCAAAAGTGAAATCTCGTAGGTTTAACAGGTATTTAGAATCACTAAATAATTTTGAGCTCAAAATATATTTTCTACTATAAAATATGTTAAGTGGAAATTGTAGATTTAGGCCAAAATTGATTGTGCCGAGATGATTTTATATATTATTGTAACACAAATTTAAATTTAGTATTAGAATCGTTAGGGGTAAATAAGATAAGAAAGTATAAATTTAATGATAAATGTACAAAATTGTAAAACAACATGATTGAAAAATTCGAGAAAAGAGAACTCAACGTCAAATGTGACATCGTAAATTATACCTTAACTCAACCACCTGTTTGCTGCGACCGAAAATAAAATCGAATAGAAATATTGAGTTAAGGAAATCTTTAACTTATTTTATAATCACAAACACCCAAACATAAATTTTACTTCTTCTACTCTCTTCTTCTTCTTGCCCTCTACACTAAACATATTCATTGAATTTAGACTTGTGCTTACAATGTTCTCGCAAATAAAATAAAATAAATTGAAGCACACAAATTTCACATGATATGGATGTATTGTAAAATAGTCCACTATGAGACCACTATCTATAGCAAAAAAAGAAAAGAAAAGGGAAGAGAGTTTAAACCCAAATGCAAAAATGTTAGATTGTGAAATAAGTCACTATGAGACCACTATTATTAGTGGTAAGTTCATGAGTCAAATAAATAATTTATCAATTGCTAATATTTAAAATTTAAGGTTTCTATATATTTTAAAATGTATGATTGTAAGACTTAATTTATGCTCTCTCATAAATGATATTTTGAATATCTAAATGTTACTTAACTATAATATCCGTGTATATTATTGAAACTGACTAATTTAAGGTTATGAATGAAAGAATGACTTGGGGTCTTCTAAAATCTATAAAATATAATATTATATATCAAAATAATATTAACATATAAGGTAACTTGGTTAACTTATCCAAAATTTTCGGTACCTTATCTTTCCACATATTTTGCCGTCATTATTAATTTATGCTAACAGCGATAATCACATTAATTAGAACAAATTATGTGCCAAAGGGCGTATGGCCCGATGGTTATTTGCAATGAAGACAAGAACCTTTAGACAAAGTCGCTGGGGTTCGAGTCTGAGCAAGAGCGGGGTTTTAATCCTATTCTTACTCGTGAGAAAGCTTGTGTGGAGGCGATGCAGTTTCGTGAATCCGTGGCCTCACTTGTGCGTGGCCGGTTAAGACAAGCATAGTGCAGGCGAGTGGTGGTTAGAGGCTGCGCGTCACTGCGGTGGTTGACTTTAAGTTGAAATTCGCCGTTCAAAAAAAAAAAAAATTAGAACAAATTATGTAGAGCAATTAGATTATTTTATGAAAGTATTAATACTATTATTAATCAGCATATAGAATATATTGGCCTTGAAATGTGTATATATATTACATAAAATATTTATGATAAAAAAAATTCATATTAATATGTATATTTATGTAAAAGAATCAATAACTAAGAACTTATTTCTATAAACAAAATAGCTATAAAGGAAAAAAAAATGAAACTTACCATACACGGAATTCGATGTTCTTATTATAAATTAGAAAACATAGATAGTATATAATATACATGCCTCATATAATTTCTAAACTATATAAAATTTTACATAATATATAATGTAAATTGTGCATAACAAAAACACATGATTTTGAGAAAAGAGAACAAATGAAAAGAAAAAGAAGAAGAAATGAATGTATCAAATTGCAACGTTTACACCGCTCCACAATTCTCCAATTACAGAAAATTTCCTGGAAAAAAAGAAAAAGTGCGAATGAAATCGACGAATTGCAAAAAGAAACAGTGACCCACAAATACTTAAACGGCAACGCATTTCGATGGTTGGTGGTGACCAAATGAACGCTTCATCATCACCAAATTCTGCTGCTGCAAATCCTAATGATCCTTCCAACACTTATGCGGCTAAAATCTCTTCAGGCTTTCCGAAGAAAGATATCCGCATAGACGATGCTAAAACTGCTACGGAACGTCAACTTATTGATGTACTCCCTCCAAATGATGTTATTCCG
This sequence comes from Orobanche coerulescens, assembly GCA_033398695.1. NCBI lineage: Eukaryota > Viridiplantae > Streptophyta > Magnoliopsida > Lamiales > Orobanchaceae > Orobanche > Orobanche coerulescens. Next base: position 200,269,110 of record CM065802.1, read on the forward strand.
TTTAAAAGTATTCTCATCAAGGAAGATCTTCGATCTGGAAACAATCCATTCTCATTCGCGTTCTTGGCAAACCATGGTACTATCCAGCCCTTAGAACAAAGCTCGATCTTACATGGAGCCTTGGGGGCAGATTTGATCTTCTTGATTTAGGTCATAATTGCCACTGCCTCAAATCTGTTTCGGAAGAGAAGAGGGTTGAAATCCTTACTGACAGTCCGTGGCAAATAGCAAGAAGCTTCCTCTTTATTAGAAAATGGCAACCGGGCTGATATCGATAAAATCGATTATGCAATTTCATGGGTTCGGGTTCTCAATCTCCCCCTGGAACTCTTCAGGGAATCAGTTATTCAAACTATGGCATCTTGTATCGGTGACCCTATCAAAATCGATGGAAACACGTTTGATGTTTGCCCGATGCTGTGTCCAACTCCGTACAGATATTCCTTTGGAACATGGGATCTATATCAGTGGAGTCGTATATCAAGTTGTCTACGAGAACCTGCTTTCGTTGTGCTATTCCTTCCAGCCCAAAACTGGGGCTGAAAGCCAATTGTTCGTTATCAACACAACTTCCAGAAAATTCCTCTCCGGCTGCAACGAAACCTGCATCAAAGAATGAAATTCCGCATGTCAATGCTGATCATTGGCTTATTGAAAAGGCTAACAAAAATGAGTTTGGGGAATGGATGGTTGTTGATCGAAGAAAAAAGCAGTCAACGAAGTCTGTTCCAAGTCTGGGTTCGAAATCTGCACCGGATACTCTGCAAATGCCCTGGACAAGGGCAGGAATGTTTGTTCGATGGAGGGCTGTTATCGGACCGGTCCGGCCCGGTTTTTGACAGACTCGGAACCGGTCCGATAAGGTGCCGGATAGACCCGGTCCGGATCGGTAAGAGAACCGGGTCATATTTAAGATCCGGAACCGGCCCGAAATAGATCGGGCCAAAATCCGGTCCGAATCCAAAACCCGGTAATCCGAATTCCGGAAACTCGAAACCCGAAACCCGAATACCAGGGGCATGACCTATGTTGTCTGCAACTGATCCATTTTTTTTACAGTGGCTGCTTGGCTGCTTGCCCAATTTGAGAGGTACTACTACAACTTCATCCATATATAAAAATCACTTTTGAGGGGAAAAGGTTGGTGGTCCAGTGGTAGGGCCTTTCAAGAAAGCATTTCATTTGGAAGAAGGTCTTGGGTTAACCCCATCGAGGAGGTGAAGAGAGTTTTTTTCTCTTTATGATCCTCTAGCTCCTAAATTTCATTCGATCGCTAATCAATGTTTAATCTCGCGTCAGCGGTGTGAGTATTTCCTTCTGGAACCGGAGAGTCTTAGCCAATCGGTGCATTCTCCCGAGCTGTCTTTGGGAACTCGGCGCTAATCGATTAAGCGACTTCTCGCATGCGCGCAAGTGTACGAAGCGTTAGGAGCCTGAATTGCTTCGGCGACTCGCGATTTACTTTTCTCAATGGGTTAGGAGTGGGTTCATTGAGGGACTAGGATTAGTCCGGCTAAGCTGGGATCACCTAGTTATCAAAAAAAAAAAATCACTTTTGAGGCCCCATTTGGAATTTTATTTTATTTATTATTTTATTTTATTTTTATTATTTTGGAGAGTGTAGATGTAGAGATATATATTATTACAAATGTATAGTTACTGCATGCAATACACCATATTTGTGGGTGGGACTGCGGCGGGGGAGAAAATTATGGTCATGGTCCTTATGGAGAAAAGATTTTTTATTTGTCAATTTAATAAATAAACGTTTCTTGGCAATGATTGGTAATTATGTCAATTCCGTGTGTGTCTCTCTCTATATATATTATATATATTATCTATTATCTGTTTTTTTTCGGTTTTTTCGGTCCGAGTCTTATCGATTTCGGCTCAATTTTAAGGACTCGTATCCGAACTCGTTAATTGTCGGGTGAGTTTCGATCCCGGGTATTTCGGTTCGGTTCTTGACCGGGTCTCGAGTTGACTCGGATCGCTGACCGCCCTCATGGGTGAGATACGAGACAATAATAGACCGGTTGGTGAGATTCTCCAAGATATCATGAATAAAACCTCAGGACCATGTGATTCGCATTCTGGAAATTCCAATCTCAACTCTTCAGATAGAGGTCGGAGCTCACTACGTGAAAAGGATATCGGGAATGCCTATATTTTGGCAAACGACGGTAGTAGGCATGGGAAATCGTCAGAGACAACTTCGAATGATTCCAACACTGATAAGCCAGCTGATTGCATCATGGAGGGCGGGTTGGATTGTTGATCAACCTTCCCTATCTATTTTTCCCACGATCATCCATGAAAGTCCTCACTTGGAATTGCCAAGGTGCTGGTGACCCTGATTTCGCCTGGAATTTTCATGAATTAGTTATGGTACATCATCCAAAAGTTGTATTCATTATGGAAACACGAGTTCAAGAAGACACGGCCATGGATATTGCTCCCACTCTGGGTTTCACTGATTTTGTTATGGCTCCTATTCACAACAGAGCTGGAGGAATCTGGCTCCTTTGGAATTCTGCTGAACTTGATGTTGAAGTGATTGAAATTTGGTATCAGGGAATTAATGTCGTCATTTCATAGAAGGATTGTGAGCCTTAACTTCTCTCTGGAGTTTACGCTCAACCAAGACGGGGAGATGAAGATCGTGTTTTCGGTGACTTAACACGATTCTCGCAGACTAATAATCTGCCCTGGTTAGTAACTGGTGATTTTAATGAGATCGGATCCTCGCATGAAAAACGGGGAGGGGCCTTCAGTTTCTCGCTGCCTTCGTTTCCTCAAATGGATGGCAGATTGTGGTCTAGAAGATATTGATTCTCTAAGTTCACTTGGACTAACAAGCAACGGGGTCGCAATAATATACAAGAGAAGCTCGATCGTTCTATGCCTAACCAGAAATGGAACAACTGGTTTCCTAATAATACAGTCATTAATCTGCCTCGAACCTACTCCGATCATCAATCGGTTCTCACATGTTGTACAGGTGTGGATAAAAAGAAGAATGCACGGCTCTTTCGTTTTGAGGGCGCTTGGCTTCTTAATGATGAATGCAAGACTATCGTTGAAGATACTTGGTTGAAGAGTAACCATATTCTTGAAGCTATAGGCCGGATGCCAAGTCCTCTCTTAACCTGGAATAAGGAGAGATACGGGAACATCTTTCAGTGCAAGAGGCGTCTCAAAGCAAGACTTAGTGGTATTCAGCGATATCTCGCTTCAAGAAGTAACGATTTTTTGGAAGCTCTTGAGGAAACTCTCCTTGAAGAATACAATACAGTTCTTCGTCAAGAACAAATCTTTTGGTACCAAAAATCAAGGGTCAAATGGATTACCGAGGGTGAAGCAAACACGAAATTTTTTCACCTTAGCACGTTAACTAGACGGCGGCGCAATAAAATTACCGCTCTTCAAGTTAACGGCATCTGGACTCAAGAGACTGAAGTCCTCCAAACTCATGCTAGGTCCTTCTTTATGTCCATTTTCACCCCTAACGATGGGTATAATCTTGGATCCAATCATTTACCTATTAGCAAGTGGCAGTCCGTCCTTACTAATGATCAATCTGTACAACTTGGCGCCTCTATTTCTAGGGAAGAGGTTAAACAGGCAGTTTTTGACTCCCATCCGTACAAAGCTCCCGGCCCGGATGGACTTCAGGCAATATTCTACCATACTTTCTGGGACCTTGTTGTCGACTCGACTTTTGAGTTTATTGAGCAGGCTTTTCGCACAAGCACTTTTGATCCCACCATTTGTGAAGCGTTCATCTGCTTAATTTCAAAGGTCAACAATCCATCTCTTATTTCACAGTTTCGCCCAATAGCATTATGTAATGTTCTGTACAAATTCATTACAAAGTGCATTACTACTCGCTTGCGAAATATTATGCCGGAGATTATTTCCTATTGTGAGTCAAGCTTTATTAAAGGGAGATGCACACAGGATAATTGTAATGCCCGGACAATTAAGGTGTATTTATCCTGTATTCGATCTTGTAAGATTCGACTTTGTGACATATTAATCGATGATCAGTTTCCCGTATTCGTATCCCTACGTTTTTGTATTCCTTTCCCATGCATGCATGCATAATCCTGCACGTCTTAACGTACGCTAAAGGATGACCATAACGTACGCTACGACTGTAGTATAACGTACGTTATAGGTGTAGCTTAACGTACGTAAACATAGTCAACTCGGAATCAGACAAGGGTCGGCGTGTGGGGCCTGACGAAGATGCGAGGAGATCACTCGCATGAACCTGGACGGCTTTCCAGCTATGCAAGTCAACGGACTTAACGTACGCTAAGGGGTAGTTTTAACGTACGCTAAGGTGTAGTTTTAACGTACGTAAAACCTTTAAGCTAACGTACGTAAGCCAATACCAGAAACAGTCCAGTGAGCTCTGGCCAAACGTTAACGTACGCTAATGTTCGAGTATAGCGTACGCTAATAAGGTTACGTACGTAATAGACTTCTGGTAATGTACGTAATGGCTCATAATTCTATTTATAGAACTCGACCCCCACTTCATTTCTAACTTCTACCTTGGCCGATTTTCATGCTCTGAAGATTATCCCTCACCATATACCTTTCATATCATCATCCTAGCTCGAGTTTGAAGATCATAGACCATTGGGGATTGGTGTTCAAGCTCTCAGTGTTGAGTTTCTTCAAGTTTCTCCTTGTTCTTCACCATTTTGAGGTAGGTGATTCTTCACCAACTGGATTACGTATTCTTAGGGATTTTTTGAGCATGTTTTGAGATTATCAATTCAGTTATATTCAGGCATAGTCGAACATCATGTTGTTAGAAGTATAATTTCGGTTATGTTTCGGCTCTTCTTCGTTGTTTAGAATATTAATCGAACCTTGTAGTGTTTGGACTCCTAAACATGGTATCATGAGGCTACGAACCTGATTATGGCAACTTTATGGATATTATCAAGTTCTTACATGATGAAATAATGCGTATTGGGACATTTAATGGATTGAACTTGGGATTTATTTCCTTGAAGAAGAAGATGATAATCAAGTAAACCTAGTAAATAAGTTCTTACGGTGTTCTTTGGGGTAATTCCGATATCTTGCTGTTTTGGGTTAATGAAGAGTATGATTAGAACCATTGTAAGAAGAACTATCTTGTGGTATATTGAAGAATCCGACCGTAGGATGCATTTGATCTTAGATGGGATACTACGAGCTTTTGTCGGGTTAGTATCCTAATGTTGATTCAACTCCGAAATGGTATAGGGTAGATTAGTAAGCTTGTATGATTGTGGATATTACGCCCTTTTGATGTTCTTATGATGATTAAAACGATTATCCAGAAACGTTAGTTATACCGGTGTTATTGTTCGTTGAAGGTTCGGGTTTTGGTGGATTGATCGAGTGAGAGTTCTTTGAGCTGGTTGAAGATTTCTTTTTCGTAGTAGCAACCCTTATCGCCATTTCTAAGGCAAGTATCGTATTTTGAATATTGGTTTAATATCGAGGATTTTGATAATACATATTGTTATTCATGTTGTTGGACATGAGGGCATTCCAATTGAATTGTCATTATATCGTTATTGATTGATTTTATGTTCATGTGGATGGACATATCGAGTTTTGCATATGTATATGCATAGTTGTGTTCGTGTATGTTGTATTGATCCTGTGAGATCACGTGATCTATGCTGAGGGCGCTGGATCGGATGTCCACTATGCGTTGGTCCGACGGGATCATCATGGGGATCTATGCTGAGGGCGCTGGATCGTTGGACGGGTTTTCCACCATGCATTGGTTCGACGGGATCATCATGGGGATCTATACTGAGGGCGCTGGATCGTTGGATTACCCTTTGTTATGTTGATGGAATCATGTGGATTCGCATTGTTGGATTCCGGTAGCGGAAGTCCGTATTGTGTGTTTTATTATGCATTTTTGTTGCATATTCGATTTGTGTATTATGATACTTGTACTAGTATCGTTTTGCTAACCCCTTCGGGGATGGACATTTGTTTTGATGTTCAGGTAGCCGAGGAGCGGGGAAACAGCCACAGTACCGACATGACGACGAATGGGCTCAGTGATGTTAATTGTCGTTACCTTGTCTTTCTGGTTTACTTTCAGTACTCGAGTACGCGTGTCTTATTGATGTTTTGAAACGGTTGTAATAATGGACTCATTTGAACTGTTCGAACTGGTTTTGTATTTTGAACTTTAATGGTACTGTTGTATTATTTTTACATTTCTTCAAATTAGCCTTGTAAATTCTTATTTAAAGAGTTTACGGCGCTGTAATTATTCCGAATATATCGGGGTGTTACAATAATATTATTGCTCTTCAAGAAGTTATTCATTCTTTTCGAGGCAAAAAGAAAAATAAAACTGGGTGTATGATATTGAAACTTGATTTGGAAAAGGCATACGATAAAATCAGGTGGGACTTTCTTGAAGAGACTCTGATTGCCTTTAAGTTCCCATCACATGTTGTACCCTTGATCATGTCCTGTGTTACTCATGCTGCAACTCGTATTCTCTGAAATGGTGAGCCTCTTGAAGCGTTTAGTCATAAATGTGATCTTCGACAAGGCGATCCTCGCTCGCCCTATCTGTTCGTTCTTTGTATCGAAAGACTATCATATTTGATTAACGAAGTTGTCAATTGTAATATCTGGGATCCTGGTGTGCCTTGAGAGGTGGTCCTCGGCTCTCGCACCTCTTTTTTGTTGATGACCTTATACTTCTGAGTAAAGCTACCACAAGGAACGCTAGAACAATAAAGCTTATCATTGATAGGTTTTGTGGTCATTCGGGCCTTCGACTTAACTCAGCAAAGTCCAAGGTCTTCTTCACTAAATCTAGTGGATCCAGCCTCAAAAGATCATCACTTACATCCTTGGTTTTGGCAAAACTCATATTCTCGGAAAATATCTAGGGGTTTTCTTGAAACATGGTCGAAACTCTCCTGAAGCTTATGGAAAAAATTTTGACCGAATCCTTAGTCGGTTCGAAGGATGGAAGAACAAGAATTTATCTCTTGCTGGCCGTTCAACTCTCATCAAAGCCGTCACAGCTTCAATCCGTCTCTATGATATGCAAGCCTCTTGGGTTCTCGAAAATGTATGTGATCATCTCAGCCGTCTTAACAGAGACTTTCTTTGGTCTCATGATCCGAATGCACGCAAGATTCACCTCGTAGGGTGGCCCAAAGTCATGCAATCTAAAGATAATGGTGGTTTGGTTATTCGATCCTCGCGAACCAACAACGAGGCCATGCTTGGTGAATTGGTATGGAAAATCCTTCGTCATGAACATACGATCTGGTCAGAAATGTTCAATAAAAAATATCTGAAGGGAAAAAGCATCTTAGAGTATACTGCAAAGCCAGGAGACAGTTCAACATGGAAAGGAATTGCCAAGTGTGCACAGCTACGCAAACCATGTTTTAGGTGGAGAATTGGGTGCGGTACAGCAGTTTCATTTTGGTACGATACTTGGTTGGGCAAGAAGAGGCTCTATGATTCTGTTGCATTCATTATCCCAGGGGAACGACATCTACGTGTCTCTGATGTTTTGCAAAATGACAGCTGGAACCTTACCTCGATACAATCGCATATACCTTCCAATATTGTTGATGAAATCCTTGACTTCATCCCGCAACTTGATAATCGGGAAGACGTCGTTCTTTGGTCTGAAAATTCAAGTGGTATCTTCACTTGCCAATCAGCGTACAAGTGGCTTCATTCTACTTATGGAGATACCTTACCAGTGGATGATGGAAGGTGGATTTGGAAGAGTAAACTGAATAACAAATTTGCAACATTTTCTTTGGCTAGCATGGATAAATCGACTCGCCACCAATGAGCTCCGTTTTCATAGGCGCATCAGTGAGCCACCTATTTGCAGTTTCTGTAAATCTGGAGTCGACAATGTTCTTCATATTTTCAAAGAGTGCCCTGCTGCTTCTGCCATTTGGAATGTAGTTTTGACACCTGATTCCCATGCCGCTCTCCTGAAGATGTCAGATTATAAATGGCTCATGTATGTAGCCCGGCTATCGAACATGGTTACTATGTTTTCTACTAAAGTTACCTGGTCACAACTCTTTATTGTCTGCCTTTGATTCATTTGGAAAAATTGCAACATGTATATTTTCAAAGGGCAAGATGTTTCACCACACCGAAAGAAGTACCTAATTAGGAGATATTGCACTGATCTTGCTAGTCGTTTTAATGGCACATCTTTGATTCGCAAGACTTGGAGCAGATCGAAACTTTCTTGGGTCAAATTGAATGTTGATGGCAGTTTTATCTCCAATTCTAACAAAGGTGCCTTGGGTGGTATTCTTCGGAATGATAAAGGATGTTGGGAATGGGGATTTGCAACACATGGTGCTTTCACTCCTGTGGATGAGGTCGAGGCTATGGCGCTTCTCCAAGGGTTATAGTACGCTTGGGACAAAAGAATTCTGAGGCTTGAGGTTGAAACCGACTCTTTTATGGTTTTTAGTTGGGTGAAAGAGGTCAATAATGCTGATCCTCCTTCACATCTTCAGGAGATCATTAGCAAGTGTATTAACCTCCTTCATAAACCGTGGCAAATCACAGTTGCTAAAGTGCATCGATCGGCTAACTTCTGTGCGGATCAATTGGCGAAATTTGGACATCAAGTGCTTCCAGGCTCCGAGTTTTTGGACTCCCCACCTGAATTTCTCAAATATGCTATTGAAGAAGATTGTTTAGACTCTAGGTAGTTTTCTCTATTCCATTGTACCAAAAAAAAAAAGAAGAAAAAGAAAATGTTGAGAAATTAGTACACAAAACTTAATATAAATACAACGTAATCCTACTCATCTACAGCCGTTAGATTACTACTATCAATGGCCTACAAAAGTTTCTAGATTTCACAAAATAATTAGTTTTCATATGATCTATTTCCTATATATATATATATATATATATATATTACATTTTGGTAATATTTGTGTAGTAATATCTCAAACAGGCGGCAGTAGTAATATCCCATTGCCTTAAAAATTTGGCGCTTACTATATATATATATATATATATATATATATATATATATATATATATATAGGGAAGAGTTCAAATAGAAACTTTTCCTTAGGTGTTAACTAGGAACTGATTTGAGCCCTTCAATTTTTTCGATCAATGGTTACAATTAATTAGTGATTAATAATTTAGTAAGAGCTTAATTTCTATGCGTAAGGGCATTAGTGTATTTGTATAAATATTTATATAGGGTGATTCACGGCTGATTGAGGCCATCTTAATTATCCTTTACACATTGTATTAAATGTGGAGATATTTATTTCTCTCATAGTAGGTTATTAACGTTTAAATTAATTTGCTTCACCCTTAATTAGTGGGATGCTTCAAATCTTCTTTTTTTAGGGGCATGCTATCTTAAAATTAAATGTGTAGAAATTTGCTATCTTTAAAAAGAAAAACAATAAGCAATAATTAATATTTTAATAAGCAAAGCATAAACAAAATATAAGCAATGTATATATAAATAATATGTTAATAAGCAATACATAAAATAACATATAAGCAATGTATATATCAATAATAAGCACTCCATCAATATTAATAAGCAATACATAAATAAAATATAAGCAATGTATATATCAATAATATGTAAATAAGCAATACATAAATAAAATATAAGCAATGTATATATCAATAATAAGTAATAACATATTATGTTAATAAGCAATACATAAATAAAATATAAGCAATGTATATATCAATAATAAGCAATAACTTTATTTTCATAAATAATACAAAAATAAAGAAAAAATATTAAGCAATGCATTAACAACATGTTGGATACATGCCATAACTAATACAATAAAAAAATAGCATCATGCGATTTAAATAAAAATACCTCAATTTTTAGTTGTACTCCTTGTATAGCGTTTCCACAAATCATGTCTGAAGAAATTATGGTAAGTTTGATGGTAACACAATTTGACATCATTAACCTTGTTTGACTAATTTAGGTAATTTTCGGTCAAAGTTATATAGTCTTCCTTATTTTTGAAATAAATCTCATCCATCTATATTGATTCAATCAATGGTTAATATTGGTTCCTAGTTAATATATAGGGGATGATTTTTATTATAACTCTTCCCTATATATATATATATATATATATATATATATATATAAAATAACTAGACAAGTTTTAATTTTGAATGGATACTAATTAAATTGATAGCGAAATTGTGTAGTATGTTCCGAGAATTATTATTCCTGTGATGTGTCTTGCCTAATACTGGTTGTAGGAAGATACATATATGGAAGGTTCTAGATCCTTCTAGAGGTAGTAGGATCCTATTAGATGTCTTACCTCATCTAGAAATCCTATGTATGGAAGAACTCTCATTGTAATGCCTATCAGTGTTATGAATACAATTGATTGACCCGTATTTACAGTCTTTTACTTTCTTCTTAAACACGTTATCAGCACGTAGTTCCCCAACTGAGCAAGATTTTTTTTCCGTCAAAAATTCGTGAAAATCTGAAATTCCGAGAAAAAAAAATTAAAATCGAAAACCCTAATTCCTATCTCCTCCTCTACCGCCAGTAGTAACCAGATCCGCACATCTGCCCGAACCCCATCGCCGCCACGGGGAAACCTAATTGCCGTCACAGCCCGCGCCCAACGCCTCCACTCGATTCTCAATCCGCCTGAACCCTCGACCCGCAACCAGCCCCCGGAGCCCTCAGTCCCGGTCCCCAGAATCCAGTCGTCCCTAGCAGACCTCTGCCCACGACGCAAGCTAGCCCCCAGCCACGCGAGTTCCGATCGTGAACGCATTTGTTCGCGACCAAACCAGATCCAAGCTCAGCGCCCAATTTTCCACTCTGTGACGCCCCGCACCAGATCGCCATCGCTGCCCGCATCCAGAGTTCGGAATAACTTGGACGAATAGATCACCTCCATCCGCGACCAGGCGTTGTGCCTCTGTCTCGCCTCCGATCTGCAAACCGGACCTTATCCGATCCTAATTCCCGTTGTGAAACCCGGAGCCAATTAAAGCCCGCCCATCCAGCCTTGGCCCATTGTCCACCGTCGCTCTGATCCAGACCCGACCGATTCTTGGCCGAGAACCCAGACCGATTCTTGACCGTTTGACTGTTTACCTTTATTCACGAAGTAAGAACTACAAGTGCAACAGTGGAGATCTGATTCGGAACAGTATTTCTCGACGAAACTATACGCGAACGAAAGCAGATTTTTATAAGAAAATTTGGAGATCTGGCCTCATCCAATACCGAGCTACTGCACCGCCGCGCCCGAGTCCTTTTTTGTCCGATTATCGAGCCCTGATGCCCTTTTCGGGCGTTTCTCAACTCACTATTTTTCTAATTAATGATTCATTTATTATTAACTTGTATGATTATGAATCTAATTGTGTTAATGCTTTATGTGGCATATAGGAAAATATGTTGCTCATGATGAGGTGCACGCTATGGAGAAAAGCCAAATTTATTATTCCGTTCAAGGATCAAAGAAAATATGGAACTGAGTACCCACATAAGATTTTATTAAAGTTCCCGTTTTTCAATTCCTCTCTTTTGGGATTTTTTTTGGGGAATTGGGTATTTGGGTTCTTTATCTCCCATGCTACTTTGTGGTGGATGAGACAATGAGAGGTGGTATCACTCTCATATGTCGAAGTAAACTGTGTGACGGTCCTGGGGGAGTCGCGGATAATTGTTGAAAGTCGATATTTGTGGTTGTTGCATACACCATGGTTTAGGTGCGATTTGACGTCGCCGTTTTGTCGATTTTAAACCAATAATGGGAAAAAAAATGAATATTGTCGGTAACGGTAAAGTTATGACTTGTTCATGATTAGTCACGAATTTGTGACGTGCGAATGGGACAAACATCGATTGCGACGGATATGTCGTGGTTAAAATCGATTTGTGACGGATTTATCACGTTGAATTGAGGGACCACCACGTTGGTCTTGACCCAATCCCATACTTGGAAAACTCCATCTTTCATCTTATTAAAATAAAATATTGCATGTGGGTGTAGTCATGCACCGTCTCCTTGCAATATAATATATGAAAGAATGTAAAAGTAATTCTCATGAATTTCAACATGTAAAGCAATGGCATATTGAGGTAAGTACATTAATTCATTGACCTCGATTATAGTTCATGTGACTATAGGTCCGAATACTTTTTCAATTATTTGTAAAGGCATGTACCTTATACATTTGACTATGTTTAGTCGATCTTATTGGATGGTCAATACGAGTTGCTTATGGTATATTCATTATGTCTCATCTCATGGTTCAAAATACTTAATATTGATGCACCGCATTGCATCCATAACATGGCTATTATGACGTATACTTACAAATTGAGAATTAAAATTCTTGGTTGATTTGCTGCACTTTGGTGGATTTTGTCTACACTTTTGATCATGACTAGGCGCATCCTCCTTGGTATTTGTTTATGCATTGAAAGTTCAAACGGAATGAGTGGTTTTTAAATAGCTTTAGCTGTACCGATATTCCTACTTTATCTGCAAGTCTACCAAGTTGGAGTTACCGAAAGGATCATTAGTCGAGATAAGAAATCGAACACCTTGTTGCGTTTAAACGCACCTATGGTTGTCATTGCCATATTTTTGCATCAACACTTATGCCATTGGATATGGTCTCAACCTTGTTTTCTCACTAAACTTGGGAAATACTAAAGCAGCCCATTAAATCATGCACTGTGATCTGAGTTTAATGATCCGTATGGTGCACAATCTATGGATAGAAAGATACGGAAGTCTAGTTTGCAAAACATCTGACTGTTCGTCTATAGCCTTCCTAACAAGGCAGTTACCGCTGTTTTAGTGAACAAAGATCAAGCTGTGCGGAATTTTATTTTCAGCGATTGTGCTAACTTTTGTCCCAACCAACTTGGTTCCCATCTTAAATTTGCAAGCAGTCTTATGACACGTTTTTCAACCTCTTTTTGGCCTAATTTGCCGCATATGATGCGATTTTTGGTATGCATTGTATGCTAAAATATCATCTTTCAAATGTTGAAACAGTTCCCTTGGGGAAGCCCAAAATACGCACCCTTATAAGAAGGTCGAGCGTATGCATGGTAGTTTTACACCATGCTTGTGTCGTGATTTTGCCCCTTAGGCATATAATCTTGCCATGTAACACACTCAATATGATAGATCATTTTGATCGTATCAGGTATAAAATCTCTATGTTGTTGGATTGTTCGCTATGCTCATGTTTGTAAAATTTTGCAAGCGAAATTGAGTGCGTATTAAGCTATCTCCAAGGAACACAATATTTTTGGATTTCGTGTTATAAATCCACTGTGACTATGATGACTAGGTCATAACAATTAATGAGTGGTACAATGCTCAAGTTGTTGAATGCCAAATGGCGTTTTCTAGTCACATATGTTCCGTAACAATTGAACTATGTTATGACTCGATGAAATATATGCCAAAGTGTATCATTCATAGCATCTCATTAAGAAATAAAATCTTATGCATCACTTATATTGGATATGTGAAAAAAAATACCCATGAGTCAATATGGTCTGGCTTGCATCGGTTTTTGTAACCAAAAGATGTGTTGGGATTTTGAAATATTTAGGCTTTAATAATCCGAAGTTTGGACAGTTTGATGATCCATACACCACGGTATTGCCATGGACATTATTTTTTTTTAACAAAGAAGCTAGTTGGATCAAAGACACCGAAGTACGTTGGTGGAGTCGTGAGCAGAGCTCATGACCGATGATATTTATGTCATCTGCGTCTTGTTTTCATAAGCATGTGTGACGCCAAAGACCCCCCCACCCCAATGATCCTTCTTAGCCATGTTCATTGATTTAAGCCTATTCTTTGGCACGATTAGGAGATGACACCCTCCTATGCTAAAGAGAATAATGTAGCAACTCGTATAAGCATGGTGCCGAGTCCTCCATTTTCACCGAGTCCTTATACATACATGATCATAAGCATTAGCCTGGGTGGCTTATAATGTTGTGATTGTGTTCACAAATGGTCGTATTCAAGTGATAACATTTATATGTTATGTGGTTCCTTTGACAATGATTGATAAGTTGATGAAACCTGAGTTTTATGATTGTCCAACTTGCGGACTAGTCATTGTAAAGGTCGGTTCACCCACTTTTAGACCAAGTTTTAAAATGAAATTTTTACAAGTACTTTCTAACATCCAAGGCTACCTGCTCACAAATTTTGGTGCCATTTGGAGACTTGGAATGAGGTAAACCACTTAAATGAAGTGTTCACATACTACCAGACGTTCCAACAACCAGTTCGATGTCTTTTCGGCCGATTTCTGACCACAAGATTGATGGTTTTGGAACCCGAACACCCTTTTATACATGCTCATGAAATTTTGAGGTGTTCGGGTCTGGTGAAAGGAGTGAACTCTTCAAGAAAGTACTATAGGTTCGATAAAACCAACAGCCTATCATCGGTTCAATCGTTTCTTTATGATCGATCCCGGTGGTGCATGGTGGCGGTTTTGTTGTATTCTCAATTCCAGTAGCTACGGTTATGTAGCATAGGTCAACATGTCATAATTACATATACCTATCATCATTCAAATGTTTAGTTACGAGTGTAACAATATGTATTTTGTTAACTGGATTGCGTTAACAATGAAAAACCTTTATTGTCCACATGTTCATGTGCCAAAGTGCGTCACCACAACGTATTATGATGGGTTATAAATGATGAATATGACATGCGCTTCCACTCATAGTCCGCTTAAAATATACCTTGGTAGACGATCTCGTAAGTCACTTTGATGAGCCAGTCTTCCCGTCGTTAGGGGGAGATGCGAATGATCATGTTCGAGTAGAACGACTTGGAATTGTCGTAGTTTATCCCTACTGTGCCTCACCAAGTTCCCTAAAGTGATGAGATTAAATACATGCTGCAAACATGTTTGGAAGGATTATGTCCGGTCATGGAAGCTTGTCACCTATAAATGATGATATGGTAACACCACAAATTGTGGTAGACGGTGTTACTAGGCCGTGGATCCCATAAGAGTTTTGGGATGCCACTTGGTTCGATAAATACTCTCGCTAAGAATGTATGCGAGTTTGGTACATGAAACTTGATCATCTGATCAAATGAACTCATCCGTCTCATGTGATTCTGGATTACAGTCATCATTGGAGGACGCCTCAATGAATGCCAATCCATAAAGAGTACTCTATGAATAAATCCGTTTCATGAGGACGTGGAATGTGAGTTTAATCGAACCATACTTCGTTGAAAATCTACAACGTTGTAGCATTGGCCTAAAATGGAAACATATGTGACTCCAGTATAATAAAGTGATAGCCCTTTGTTGAAGTGGTGCCGACACTCCAAAGATAAGATCTATCCGTATACTTTGTTAAAGCGAGTGAGAGAAGGAGTTAAACTCACCTTATGGCGCGACGTTTCTCATGAACGCACTGGAATCGACTACGATGACACGAAAATTAGTTGTGCTATCGTAATGGATGTTATAGCATCCACTATCTTTTCAGTTAGATAGTTTCCGCAAAACTGACATGCAACTTGTGGTTAAATCTTATCTTAGTGGGGAACTAAGTTAAGTGATAAAAGGATCTCGTGGTGGATCAGACTCAAATCAAATGGATCCTGACCACGAAGAGCGTTGACAAGTGATTGTCAGGAACGCATACTAAGAATATACTTGATTTGGAAGAGATATGAAGCTTTTGCGCGTAAAACTAAGGGTTTATAGTGATGTACTCTTGTGAGACTAAGAGATTCCGCTAAATCCAAAGTTAAGAATGAAATGATCTTGGGGACACTTGATGATGCGTATTCATCAATCGGTTTAAGGCAATCTAAGGTACGGTTTCCCTAAGAGACGATAAAGTAATGCCTATATGATTCCCAATGACTAGTCGAAGTCATAATAAGACTTGGCTCACTTAAGTGATGATGCAGTCTTAAGAGAAAAGTACGGTATTATGTGCTCATGTTTGACTCGATGTACTCATTCGTAATAATCCGGTAAAGCCACTGTGATGATGGTCTAAGATGCGCTCACGCAATGTCTGTGATTGACAAGAAGCTTGAAGCTCGCTCTATCTCGATAAAAGGACACTTGAATATCGATACCCGAATTTACCCTGAATGTATTGGTCTATCTCCCATTTGACCTACAAGGTAGCTCATTTGCTGGAAAATGGTGAAATTGGTACTATTGGAAAGGTTTGTGTCTACTTTTGAAGGAAACCAACCATTTGATCACATCCATCATGTTGAGTGACAAATGACTATTGTTGCAAAGTAGGACATGATATGTCCGGTAATTTGCTGAGTCAAGTTCGATAGAGCTTTGTGATCTGCTTAGGTCGATCTAGGTTACGTACTGTATGTGAATGAAAATCTATGGGTGTCTAGTTTTCATAAGTTCTTACAGTTTCGTTGATACCTGTTGAATCGAAGAAGTTATGACTGATTTAGTGCATGGAGGTCAAGACTTTAGAAAACTTGATTTTTGGATAAGTCTTTAGCGACTCTACACTTTGGATGCGTCGCGCTCTTTTTGTCCTTAGACCAAGGTTTGTTTTTTCCCATTTGGGTTTTCACTTGGTAAGGTTTTTAACGAGGCGACCTATGAGAACATCCATACAATAATGTGTTGTACTTCTGTTCAACTTAGACCAAGAGGTATTTCTCCCACTGGGCTTTTCCTTGGTATAGTTGTGAGGGCAACTTGGCATTTGACTCCTATGATTTGAGGTACTCATCAGGGGGAGTCGTTATGTATACATCAGGGGGAATATGCATGACATGTTATGTTGGTGCGTTGCAATCTTTTCCTCATCAAGCCTTTATTTTTCCCATGGGGTTTTGTTTTGGCTTGGAATAGGTTTTTACGAAGGCAACATCTTCTGCACCATTGTTGTATTAGTGCTCGACACAGGGAGAGTGTTTCGGAAATTATTATTCCCGTGATGTGTCTTACCTAATACTGGTTGTAGGAAGATACATAGATGGAAGGTTCTAGATCCTTCTAGAGGTAGTAGGATCTTATTAGATGTCTTACCTTATCTAGGAATCCTATGTATGGAAGGACTCTCATTGTAATGCCTATATAAAAGCCCATCTATCAGTGTTATGAATATAATTCATTGACTCGTATTTACAGTCTTTTACTTTCTCCTGAAACATAGTATTATTTTTATAAGCGTGTTAGTTTTAGAATTAATTTAAGTAACTTCTTTTAGCTGAATTTAAGTAAAACAACGCATTATTAATTTCATTTTGGATCCTTCTAGAATACACGATATTAGTATTATTATTTATTTACTTTTAGAATGAACTTAATAAAATTATAAAATAAATTCTTAATCAAAATATTAATATAAACTAAAATTATCATTAATAATTATAAGAAAGAGAAAAAAGACGCGTGTAGATAATATACATATATTAAATTTAAATATAATTAATTTTGCACTTTTAAAGTATCATAACTTATTCATTTTAAATTTAAATTTTACATAATACTCCCTCCGACTCTGATCTTTAGGCTCATTTTGGAGTGATACGAATTTTAATAAAGCTGAAATGATGATAGTGTTGAATGGAGAGAGAATCTTACTTTTTGAAAGAGGAGAGCTATATTTATTAGGAGGACATGTAAATAAGATGAAAAGGCAAGGACAAAAAAATAAAGTGTTTTTTTATAAAAGGAAATATGCCTAGTCTTTTGGACTAACCAAAATGACAAAATGAACCTAAAAATAAGAATATTAAAGTACATATCATATTAAAGTTTGGGTTGCAATCTTAAATTCAAGATGCATATCGTATATAATTTTATGAATGGAATATAACGATTTCGAGAAGAATAAAACAAAATTACAGAAAATGGGAGAGAGAAAAAAGAATCAATTTTCCCCCACAATCTCCTATACTATGGGAACCACTTTCAATATAATTAAATTATGTTAATCAAATTATAAACACAATATGCCATTAATTTATACGAAATCACAAAATTGTCATCAAAGTGCTTTGAAAATTGAAATCAATTTGGAATTGATCAATTGATTTCAAAATTTTGATTTATGTTCAAGTATATTATAGATTTCAGGCATTTAAAAATTGAAAGTTCAACTTGCGATTTTTTTTTTATGTGCATAGTACTTTGTAGATTATGTCTATATTTTGCATAATTATATACTCCTTCTCTCTCATTCAAAGTGTTATGTTTTTCTTTTCGGGCCGTCCCAACTAAAATGTTACATTTCCTTTTTAAAATAATTTTTTGAGTTAATTACATAAATCATCCTTGTGGTTTGTCGGGTTTCACAGGTTTAGTCCCTATACTTTTTTTCAACGGGTCATGTCCTTGTGGTTTTTGATCCATTACGGATTTAGTCATTGTGGTTTGTCGGGTTTCACAGTTTTAGTCCCTATACTTTTTTCAGCGGATCATGTCCTCGTGATTTTTGATCTATTACGGGTTTATTCCTTTGACCAATAATTATGTTAGTTTATCGTTAAGTTGAAGGGTATTTTCGTCTTTTTCATCTATTTTTTTATTACTATTATTTGAGTACGTTATAATTACTGTTTATTTTATTATTATTATTAATAAAATTTTATTTTATTATTATTATTATTTGAATACATTGTAATTAGCTCTTTATTTGTTTTTTTTATTTTTTTGTCTTTTTATTACTTTTTTTTATCATTTTTGTAAACTTTTTATCTTTTTTTTTTTTTAATTTTCGATTTTTTCAATTTTAATTTATCAATAAATAAACTAATTAGTTATGAACCATCATAACTCTTAACTTATTTTGTAGTTATTTTAGTTTTAATAAATACAAAAAAATAGTAAAATATAGAAATTATATTTTCCAGCAATATTTTTCCAATGCGATTAATAGTACCAGAATATCTAACAATTCAAAATAACCAAAAAAGAATTCAAATAATAATAATAATAAAAAATATGAAAAGACGAAAATAGCCTTCAAATTAACGATCGACTAACAGAATTATTGGTCAAAGGACTAAACCCGTAACGGATCAAAAACTACAAGAACATGACCCGCTGAAAAAAAAAGTATAGGGACTAAACCTCTGAAACCCGACAAACCACAAGGACTAAACCCGTAACGGATCAAAAACCACAAGGACATGACCCGCTAAAAAAAAAGTATAGGGACTAAACCTGTGAAACCCGACAAACTACAAGGACGATTTATGTAATTAACTCGAATTTTATTATTCACACAACTTTAAATAATATATATTTTTATCACCACTTTACACTACTTTTCAACTCTCCTTAAATCTCGTGCCCAAAAGCAAATATTGCAACACTTTGGGCTAGGGCTGAGATTTCGGGCGCCGGTTATCGGTTGGTTAACTGAAGAACCGAATCGGAACCGACCGATTCTCCGATAACCGAAAATTCCCGGTTCGGCTCGATCTTGGCCATTTCCCCATCGAAATTTCGGTTTTTGGGTAACCGATAAACAATCGGTTATACCCGAAAAACCGATCAATTATATTTTTTTTAATAAAATTATTGTTATTACCCTAAAAATCAATTCAACTGAGCCTAGTTGGATTTCATTTCAATTTGAAACACAAAGAAATACAGGTTCACTCACACTCTCGACTCTTTTCTCTCGGTCTCTCCTCACGCCGTACCCCCGGCGCCGACGACGACATCGACGACAGAAGCAACCACCGTCCGGCGCGCCTCCCGACGTCCTCAGCCTCGACCTCCAGCTCCAGCCGACGCAGGCACGTAGGCCACGCGACGCAGGCACGTAGGCCACGCGACGCAGGCACGCAGCCGTCGACCTCCATCTCCGCCGCAGCAACAGCTTCCCACCCGTCCAGCTGCGCGTCGCCGCCCATCGCCCGTTCCCCTCGCATCGTCGCTCCTCATAGATCTTTGAGAGATTAGAGCTAGATAGGGGCGAATCTGTAGAGAGAGATGGAGATTGTTCTGTAGAGAGGTAGAGAGGTAGAGAGAGAGAGAGAGAGAGATGGATCTGTAGAGTAGAGAGAGAGAGAGAGAGGGGTTTGAATGCTTGATAGAGAGAGAAAGGTAGAGAGATGGCACCGCTTCTTCGTTCTTTCCTAATGATTGTTTTCAGTTTTGAGCTTTTGTGATTAAATGGTCTGTTAACCGATAAACAAACCGGTGGAACCGGCCGGTTTATCGGTTAATCGATCATAATCGATTGGTCCGGTTTCGGGTATGTAGATTGCTGGTTTTTCGGTTCGATTAACCAAAAATTTGGTTTGGTGCCGAATCGAGCCGAAATGTCAGCCCTACTTTGGGTGGGAGGTAGGGGGGGGTATCATTTTTTCTTACTTATAACTATATATAAACTTATATTAGAGTTTGTGACGATTAATTATAATAATTTTAATCAATTACTAATAACCAGTATTTTAAATAGCGCAACGTTGATGTGTAGCGTTTTTGTCTTGATAGCGCGTAGCGCAAATAGCGTAGCGTATAGCGTTGGTTTAGCGTTCCTACTATTTTATATAAAAAGATAAAATATATCTATATAATATATAATTCTTTATCATAAGTTAATATAAATCAAGTTAAAATTATAACTAGTGACACTTAAAATAAGAATATATGAAAATAAATGTATAAATATTATATTTAAAATCCACTGTTTTTTTAATGAATTCATCAACAAGTTTTCCTATCGGTTATTTATCATTGGTTATTTGTCATTATCTTTGACACTACATATATCTAAGAATTATTCAAAAAACTATATTTTGTAATAAATTTAATAGAACTTTATAGTTTATATAGATATAAAAGTAATAAAATAATAATTAAAAAATATTTGTAATTAAAATAAATATATATAATTAAAATAAAAAATATGATAAAAATCAAATTTTCTCAAATAGCCCACGCTATTTACGCTATAGCTCAAATAGCCTACGCTATTTACGCTATTTGGATAAAAGCGTGCCACGTCATCAAAAATCCTACGTTATTTGTCCAAAACGCTATTTTGGATGCGCTACGTAGCGCTACAGTCAATTTCTGCGCTATAGCGCGCTATAGCCTACGCTACGAAACGCTATTTAAAACAGTGCTAATAACATTATATATAACATTTATGAAAATTCATCCTATAATTTTTGTAAACATAGTAGTTTGTTCATTTTAATACAAAATTTGATTTTCTCATATTTTATACAATATAGTTTATGATAAAAAATAATTAATAATCTAAATATTTAAAAATTCATTTAATGCTTGATTAAATATGTAGCGCGGTAATGCGGTTACATATATTTTAATAAAGAAGATTGTGTGATTATTAATAATAAATTATTGAATTATTGATTGTTGGCCACTGCGTATACAAAATAGAGCTTGGAAAGTTGTTAGTACAACAAGCAATACGTTTTTAAGCTGTTCTTTTGGGAGAATGAATCGAATCGAATCAATCGAATCAACTAAATCAAATCTGAATGATCTGAATCGAAATCAATTGAATCGAATGACTCGAATCGAATCGAATCGAAATATATATAAGGGTAAATAATAATAATGGTAAATAATAATAATAATAGTAATCAACAACAACAACGATAATAGTAATATTATTAGTAATAATAACAATAATAATAATTAAGATTAACAATAATAATAAGAAGCTGAATCAATCGAATGGACTGAATCGAATCAAGGCGAATCAATCGAAAAAAATCAAAATAAGTCCAAAAGAACAGGGCCTAAGAGTGCGTAGCGGAAGTCTATTAAAGTAAGTTGCTGTAAATACAGCAACTGGGTTTCTCCTGTTAGCTTGGTGCGTACAGAGTTTTCGGTGTATACTTGAGTAAATCACAGTTTTATGAAAAACAATAAGGCAGAAGGTAAATAACACGGTATTTAAAGTGTGGAATATTTTATTCCAATATCGAGTTTTGATGATTGGTTGTTAAACAAAGAAAAACAACAAGGAAGCAAAACAAAACAACAAAGACAATTAAGTTGGGCAAAAGTCACCTGATCAGATCAGAGAGCAAAGTTACCTGATCAGCCAAGAAGGAAAGTTACCTCATCAGACAAGAAGGAAAGTCACCTGACCGGAACTAACGCACGCTAGTAGGAAACACTAGCGCACGCTAAGAAAGCTACCTGCAGATCAGATGAGCTACAAAGTTACCTGAAGACAAAGTTACCTGATGAAGATAGCGCACGCTACAGTTGAAGCATAACGCACGCTACAGAAGGAATATGACCGTTGTGAAGACTTTCAACACAGAGTGACATATGCACTGACATAAGACATAGTGCACGCTATGAATGATATTTAGCGCACGCTAAATAGCATTTGATTCAAACAATCGAACGTTGAAAGATTCGGTGGAAAGTCAGAAGTCAAAAGTTATAATCGGATATATGACACAAGCAATGACGTAATATTAGCGCACGCTACATGGAGATGTTAGCGCACGCTAACTGACAGAGCGATAGCTGGAATGAATCTTGAAATGTATAACGTCATGTCGGGACATATTAAAGTACGCAACAGGCGATAGCGAACGCTAAGTTAGAATATTAGCGCACGTTAAGTAAGGCTGGCAGTAACGTCTAGTTGGAGGAAAAGGCCTATAAATACCAAACCATTTGGTATCAAACCATACAAAAACTTTGAGCAAATTATTCATACTTGAGATATCATTATAATCATTCTTGTTGTTGTAATTGAGCTTATATTGATAAGTGATTGAGTGTTATACACGAAATCATACAAGAGAGGAAAAATAAAGGATAAGATTGGATTCGGTGTTATTAGCATCAAGGATCCGGCATTATTAGAATCGCAATCTATATCCAAGTGAGATTTGTCTAGTACCCATAGAAAGCTAGATTGGTTGATTCCTTGTCCAATAGAAAAGAAAAACGGTTTAATTTGGACAGACAAAAAGACAAGTGATAGAATGGTTTACTCGGACCGATAGAAGACGAGTTTGTAACGGTTATCCCTCGACCGATAGAAGAGAGGTGCAGAGGTTGATCTTCATCCTATAGAAAAAGATATTGAATAGAGGACGTAGGCACGTTTGGCCGAACCTCTATAAATCCTGTGTCGATTTATTTTTGGCACCTTTATATACGCTTCCGCATAATAGCGTGTATACTGAACCCTGCTCCAACAATTGGTATCGGATTGGTAACATCCGAGGAGAAGACGATCCAAATGGCATTTCAAATTGCACAGGTCGAAGGTCTTGCCTTGAACCGACAACCATTCTTTGATGGACCTAACTTCATGACATGGAAGAAGAAGATGTCAATATTCATTCGAGCCTACGACATCGAGCTGTGGAAAGTGATCTGTCTTGGTCTGAAAATTCCAATCAAATCTGCTGGTACGCTTAAAAGTTTTGAAGAGTACGATGATTCCGATCGGAAAAATGATTACTATAATTGCAAAGCTACGCAATTATTATATTGTGCTTTAAATCTGGAAGAACACAACCGGATATCTTCGTGTGATAGTGCTAAAGAGATATGGAAGATGCTAGAAGTCACACATGAAGGAACGTCTCAAGTGAAGGATACGAAGATTAATATGCTTCTTCACGAATACGAGCTATTCCAAATGAAAGTCGAAGAATCCATTACAATCATGCTCAACCGATTTTCGGTTATTACAAATGGATTAGCTTGTTATGGAAAACCCCTTTCGAGTAGTGAAAAAGTAAAGAAAATCCTACGATCACTACCTCGAGAATGGGACGGAACGGTTACGGCGATTATGGAATCGAAAGAATTGAATAATCTTGATTTTAGCGCCCTTGTGGGTTCGCTAATAAATTACGAGATCGTCATTAAATCTCGAAACGCAAAGCCGAAATCGAAGGAAAACTCAATAGCTTTAAAAGCTAAGATGTCAAGAAAAGAAGAAATCCCGGTCGATGAAAGCGATGAAGAATCGGCATATTATGCCAAAAATATTAATAAGTTCCAAAACTTATTAAACCGGAGAAAGAAAGATATCAAGACGGGCGAATATAAAAAATTCGACAACAACTGTCGAATCTGTGGTAAACCAGGCCACTTCGCGAAGAATTGCCGAGCCAATTAAAAGAAGGAAGTTCTAATTGCCACGTGGAGTGACGAAGACGAGGACGAAGATTTCATCAATCAAAATAACCTCGCACTCATGGCAAGAAGTTCATTCGACGATAGCGATGTCGAAAGTCAGGTTAGTACATCGTCTCAAGACGAATTATTTGAAGCATTCGAATTATTACATACTAATTTTCAAAATGCTTTAAGTGAAACTAAATCCCTCCAATCTAAAAATAAATTATTGAAAACTGAAATTTCCAAAATTCTTGAAAAATGGAAAATTGTCGATACCGATCATTTAAAATGCCTTGAAAATGAAAATAATTTAAAGAGTGATCTTTTGAAAGTTCAAGACGAACTTAAAGTTTTGACAAAGAAATTTTCGTGCGGAAATGACAAGTTTGAACAAATGCTTTGTGTTCAAAAATATTCGTTAAACAAACAGGGGTTAGGATTCAAACCAAATTTTAAAAACGAATCCTTAAATTTGAAAAGACCCCGTTGTGACAAATGTATAAAAATTGGGCATCATATTTCAAATTGTAAAAGCCCACGGCGGACGATTAAAATTAAAATATTTGGATTCCTAAAGGAACCACTATTCCGAACATCGTCTACATAAATGAAAAACGACCGACTTTTGGTTGGATCCCCAAAAATTAATTTTCTTCAATAAATATTTTACTCAGGGGGAGTTTATATTTTCACTGGAGATATTTGTCAGGGGGGTTTACCCTTATGCATAGTTATCATGATGTTATTCTATTATCATTTATATACACTTTTTGCTGATAACAAAAAAAGGGGGAGAGATAGTTGAATGGGATAAAAAGAAGTATGATATAAGGAGGAGAAGAAAAATCGGAAAGAAACGAAGAAGTTGAAAACGAAAAGACGAAGTTGAGAAATGATAAGTAGTTGAAAAGGACAGAAAGAAAGGATGAGAGAAGAAACTAACGAAACGATCAAATCCGAAAACTCTGATTCGTGTAAATATATATTTTATTTCGCAGGTTTTATCCAATTCAAGGGTATAATGGTGTAATATCCGTGTATTTTTATGTGTGTCATTTTAGAATTTATCATGTTGTATTGTGGCTATTTGTATTTGAGGGACATGATGAGTGATATTGGAATATTCATGGTTGGTAATCATTGAGTTTTGTGATTTTCGGATTGTGTTCGTTTTGGCTGGACTTCACGAATTTAATGCTGGGAAGTAGCAGTAGCGCGCGCTAGACGACATTTCTAGCGCACGCTAATAATGTGTGAGTAGCGAACGCTAGGCCTGCTGGGCAGTGAGCTTTCTGAACTCTGGAATGGGGCGTTAGCGCACGCTAATGACGGACCTGCGTACGCTATTTTGTTGTATTACCACACGTTAGTAGTAAGTTAGCACGCACTATGTCAGCAGGACAGTGAGGGCAGAACGTTTCTGGACTGCAGGTGATATCAGGTAGCGCACGCTATTGTTTGGAGCTAGCGCGCGCTAATGTCGATCGATAGCGCACACTAACATGTGGGTAGCGCACGCTACCGGAGCCAGGCAGTAGATTTTGGACTGCCTTTTCTTTTTCAATGCACCGACTTTCAGCCCGTTAGCGCACTCTAAACTTTAGCCATATCGTGCGCTAATACCTCCCAGTATATATATGGGAGGCATGGTCTAGAAATGCCAATTTTCTTCTCTCCTTCTTCTTATCCGGCGGCTGGGTGACTTGGAGCGTAGTAAGGCATAGTTTTTTATCAGATTTCACCATCCAGCAACATTTCTGAGTTCCTAGTCTCGATCTAACAATATTTCATCAATTTCATCATCCAAATCAAGGTAAGATTGTTCAATCCCTAGTTTTTGGAGATTTTGGGGATTTGTTAAGATTTTGCTTCTCTAGTCTGTTTTGACCTTGATTTGTGTTAGATTATGATTATGAAGTCATAATCCCTTGTTTTCCTTGAAGTCTACGGATTTTGTTTCGAGTTTTCATCCGTTAAATGGAGTATGAACGACTCCGCCCCCATAGTGTTCGGTTAAATGTTCCTAAGGGTAGAACTTAGGATGAATCCTTCCGTTTTTGTTGTGTTTTGTTTTGATTCGGTATTTCGATGTGTTAGGATCGAATCGTTGAAGGAAGTTCGGACCGTACGTTCATCCGTTCATTATTTCCCGTGTCATTCAATTGAGGCAAGTACTTTGATTGTGTTTAATGTACTTCTTGTGAATATATGAAAAACGTGATTTGAGAAATATGATTTTTGAGAAAATATGGTTTGTGCCTTGTGGTTACTGAGTATGTGTGAACCGAGTTAAAACCAGTGAGGGTCCCCTGGGATTCGATAGGCCGCATTCCCTATAGATCACTCGGTGGGGTTGTACAACTAGAGAGGGCCTGACGAGGACTCCCTGGGGTATGTCTCTCGCGCGAGGTACATGGCCAGTACAGCTCGGGAGGTTGTTTTGAAATGATGATTATGGTATTGTATTCCGGAATATCTGTGATGGCACTATGACTTCTGTGATTTATGTTGATTATTCACTTGTTGTATATATTCTAGAATCATTGTACTTGCACCGGCTTTTGCTGACCCCTTCGGGGGTGGATATACTTTTGTGTATTCAGGTACTGGTCCAGTGGGAGAGCCAGCGCAGGGCGGACACGAGATTGGTGGGCTGCATTGATATTGTGCACTATTTTGAGTTGGTGGTCGTATGGTCATGGTCAAAGTCATGTTTTGGTTTTGTACTCGCGCGGGTACTGTCTATGTTGTATGTTGTGTCATTGTTGATGGTTAACGACGTTGTTGTACTCCAGTTGTGAACGGTTGTATTATTTATGATCCTACGAGACGATATGTTGTTTGGTATTGTGGTGTACGACATATTGAAGTTGAAGTTGGGTTTTAATGTGTGGATGTCCTGGTTTTGTTATTGTTTAATGTGTTTTATATTGGTCTTAGCCTGGTAGGTTCTCCAAAAGGAATCTATGGTGCTGTAATATCTCTGTAAATCACGGGGTGTTACAGAATATGGTATCGGAGCCTAATTTTATGGATACCTAGGCTATCGGTGTTTTTGGGTTTGTTAAATTGAGTTAGTTGTTGTCTACGATATCGTTGGCATGCTACCACCCCGTGTCGCCTGTGCTGGAAGACTCTTCGGATGTTAGGTGCTTCTTTCTTTCGGAAGTAATTATCTTTGTCATTGTGCAATCTCTTATTGTAATTATTTCCTTGTTGAACTATTCTTATTCCTAAGTATGCCGAGAGGTAGAGCTATCCGTCAACGCGGCCGAGGTCGTGGCAGAGTAGTAGTATCTGAGTCCGAGAGATCCGTTTCAGGATCGGCATCTCGTTCTGCGACTATGTCAGACCCGATCCCTTCAGGAGGTTCAGTTGGAGGTTAAGAGACCGAAGTGCCTAACATTCTTCAACAAGTCGTAACGCAAGTGCACCAACTGGCACAAGTGGTGCAGAATATTAATACTGGCAGGACGGTTGAGGATCGATGGCTTCAAGAAGTTATGAAGATGAACCCTCCCAGATTCGATAATTCCGGTGATGCGAACAACTGGGATCATTGGTTAGTTGAGCTAGAAAAGATCTTTGACGGTATTGGCTGTCCGGAAGCCAAGAGAGTCCCAATTGCTCGATATCTGACGGTTGATGACGCGTCGGATTAGTGGAGAGCTGTTAAGCCTAGGGACCGCGACGTCACTTGGGAAGAATTTAAAGAACTGATGGAAGCTCAGTATTGTCCAGCGTAGCTAGAGTCAGTAAATTTTTCAGATCTCAACCCGAGGATGTTCCTATTTCCGAGGCAATCAAGACGTAAAACAAACCGTTAGTGTATGTCCAAGATCGGGTTAAGGATGAAATAGACAAGATACTTCATTTCGATGATAGGATGAAACCGGATGTCCGAAAGTATATGGCGGGCCTTGGGTGTACTACTTTGAGAGAATACCAGGACAGAGCGCTCGCTTATGAGATGGTGTCAGTTCCGGTTCCTTCGGTTTCGAGCTCGAAGAAACCGAAATTTTCTGCTAGTTTATGAGGCAACGGATCGCGTAGGCCTCAACCTTCTGTGCAATCTTGTGTTGGTTCCCCTCAACCTAGTGGAAGAGCGCCAAAAGTTTGTTTTAATTGTGGAAATCCGGGACATATCAGTTTTCGTTGCACTTCTCTGCCCATTGATTGTTTTAAGTGTGGGAAGCAGGGCCATCGTGCGTTATATTGTGAGTCAGCGGGCAGAATCTTCTCTAAACAGTCTCCTACTCCGGCAGGCATAGTTATGGGTCAGCCAACTCCGAGTGTCAGACGCGGAAGTGGAAGAGGTAAGACCAAGCATAAGGATGCACCTAGCATTAGATCAGCTTCACCCCGATTGTATGAGATGAGGCGGACTGATGACGTAGGGGCTGCAACTACATAAGGTATTGTTTATATTTCTATGCACCCGGTAGATGTATTGTTTGATTATGGAGCTACTCATTCCTTTATATCATTGTATTGTGTGGATCGTTTAGGTCTTGTCGGTCTCTTTGCATGTGAACCTTTTATTGTTGGACTGCCGAGTGGGGAAAGGATAGTTGGGGATCGAGAGATTGTCAATTGTCCTGTGACCATCGGCGGTAGAGATTGGTCATTGGATTTAATTATGATTGACATGAAATGAGAGGATTTGATCCTTGGTGACGATTGGTTAGATCGCCATAGAGTGATAGTAAATTATCGCCGGAAAATAATTTCGATAGTCGCACCGGATGGCACTGAACACGTTTTTGAAGGGAAGGAACTTGGTACTTCTGGGAAGAGTATCCGAGCCATGAAAGCGATGAAATTATTGCGATAAGGTTGTACCGATTATTGGTGTTATGCGTTGAAGTCGAAAGTTGGTGAGGTACAGTTGTCCTCTATTCCCGTTGTGAATGAATTTCCAGACGTATTTCCAGATGATTTGCCTCGGTTACCGCCGCATCATGACATAGAGTTTACTATCTAACTAGAGCCTAATGCGGCGCCAATATCCAAGGCACTATACAGAATGGCCCCATCGGAAATGCAAGAGTTGAAGAAACAATTGGGTGAACTGCTGGACAAAGGTTATATTCGGCCTAGTGTGTCTCCATGGGGTGCCCCGGTATTGTTCGTATGGAAGAAAGACGGATCTTTGCGGTTATGTATTGACTATCATGAGTTGAATAAACTTACTATCAAGAATAAATATCCGTTACCAAGAATCGATGATCTATTTGATCAATTACAAGGGGTTACGGTTTTCTCGAAGATTGACTTGAGATCGGGATATTATCAATTGAAAATTTGGGATTCGGATATTCCGAAGACGGCATTCCAAACGAGGTACGGGCATTACGAATTTGTAGTTATGCCTTTTGGTTTGACGAATGCTCTGGCGGAATTTATGCAACTTATGAACAAAACATTTATCGAATATCTTGATAAATTTGTGGTGGTGTTCATTGATGATATCTTGATCTATTCCAAGAACGAAATGGATCATGATGAACACTTGAGAATTGTATTGAGTATTTTGAGGGCTGATAAGCTTTATGCTAAGTTTTCTAAGTGCGAATTCTGGCTGAAAGAAATTGCTTTTCTTGGTCATATTATATCAGCTGATGGTGTTCGAGTAGACCCTCAAAAGGTTGAAGCAGTCTTAGCTTGGGAGCCCCTGCGGAATGTGTTGTTACCCAAAATATTATCCGGAGATGATATTGCTGGAATGGTCGAGTAACAAATAAGTGCGAGAACACTTCTGTGGGAAAGTAAATAACACAAGATTTGCCGGGGTTGTTAGTCCCGGGCTTGAATGCTCTCGTGACATGTTATTAATACAAATACTTTGGAGTACAAATATTAATGTTAGGGTGCAATTACAATGAGTGTAAGGACTCTAGTTATCTTAGCTATAGAGCGTGAAGATTGCCGGAAGAACCAGATATGATGCTCTGTGAGTTCTTGCTTTTTTACGTGTTCTGTATGAGTTTCACAGTGTGAGAATGTGTTTTTTAAGTTAAGCCCACCGTCCTTAGGCCACTGTTGGAGGCCTTCTATTTATAGGAGGAGAGATTGATAGGTCCTCCCCGGCGATCGCGGGCGACCGCCGTTTTCTATATTAGAATAAGGAGGGCGATCGTCCCATCACGTGGGACTGTTTCCTTAAAGTACGAGGTTGCTGCTGGCAGCCAGATGTGCGAGCCAATGAGAAGTCCGCACGCATCCTGAGTCGCTGTCTGGGGAGGACCCACTTTGTACCTTTCGGCGGGCTTGTTGGTAGGTGTGAAGGTGGTGACAGGCTGGGGTCAAAAAGGCCTTATCTTGTGGCGCCTTTTGCGGATCTGCACGTGGGTCTTCGTCCGAGATTCGGTATTCGACGACTCTGACGGATGTCGGATTCATACGTGGTACGGGACGATCGTCTACTGTCAGACATAATAGGCGGTCGCCAGATGCCAATAGACGATCGCCTTGGACGTCGACCGCTAGACGCTTGCCCAGCATCTGTCTTCTTAGGTTGGCTCCTCACCATTATGCCGATCGCCATCGAGGCGTATAAATCGCCGCACAACAATTGCCCCCCAGCTCGCTCCGATGTTGAAAACATGGGGTGAGGTGGCACTGTTGGCGATCACCTGCGTTAGACGATTGACTCATCTGTTTATGACAAGGACGATCGTCGCCTGGACGAATTGATTTCGAATCCGGACGATCTCCTTTGGCGCTGGAAATAGCGGGAAATAGAGCTCTCGAAACGTTGCAGGGACACGCGTCGCGCTCCAGTTGGGAGAGTCCGACGGTTTCGTCAGACCTCTCGCCTGGCGTGCCCTCGAAATGATGCGTACGCGGGTTTCGAGGGCTGCATTTAATGTGTCCCCCCCGACTGTCGCACTTCAGCCCCCGAGATTCCGCCTATTTGCACAGAGGTCCCCGCACTCGCCTATAAAAGGGCTAGGTCCACTTCAGTTCAACTCTTTATGCGCCCTTGCTTTTGAGACGAGACTTTGCCGAATTTCTTTGAAGATTCTTGTGCCGACCGACTTTCTTTCTAGGTAAGAACAAAAATTTTCTCCCCCCTTTTCTCTTAAAAACATGTCTGGAGGAGGATCCAAAGCATATGAGGCCGGTCGCTCCTCTGCCGCCGCGACTTCGCCTGCCCGGAAGAAGCCTCCGCGGTTCTTCACATGGAGACGGCCGTTGAGGCCATCTGTGCTGGAATCACACGTGCGGAGGTCTAAGAGCTCTTCAATGAGGCCGACGCGGCGACAACGGCGGCGGGGCAGAGGGTCTTGCCGGTGGATGAGGATGAAGCGGTGAGGGTGTACTGGGAGCAGAACAGCGTGTTTGGCCAGGCTTTTTTGGAGTTCGCCGGTCTTATGGAGGGGATTGCCGAGCCATGTCCCCAATTTGATTTCAAAGCATATTCTGCCGCCCACCCCTATGAGCCCGTGAAGCGGACGGCATTTCGGGCCGCAAACCGCTCCCCGTGGACCCTCAGTCAGATTCGGAGTTCGGCGACCAGGAAAGACTTGAGTCGCTGGAGGGCGAAATTCCATATCCCTTCTGACGTCTCGCTGCATGTGCCCTCGGAGAACGAACGTGCCGACCAACCTCCCGAGGGTTTGGTCACCGTCAACGAAATGATCCTGGAGGCCGGCCTGCGGTTCCCCTTGCCGTTTGCCGTGTCATACCTGCTGACCGCCTGGAATGTGGCGCCGCTCCAGTTGACGCCGAACGCCTGGCTGCAGATCATTAGCACCTTGATACTCTTTGGCGGTCATCGGTTGTTCCACCTACCTTCTGCGTTGGAAATGAACAATCTCTTCAATCTGACTACGTAGAAGGGATCGGTCGGCGGCTACCATCTTCAGGGTCGCATGGGTAGGGTGGTCCTTGGGTTGCCGAACGAAGTTTGGGGCGACCTGGCAAAAATGGTGCTGGGTCGGCGGAGCGTGGAGGTCGGCATCGAGCGATAAGCCAGAGGAAGAGTTGGATATCCCCACCAGTTTTTGGGAGAGGAATCCGAGTAAGGGTTTTAATGATCGAATACATCTTGGACTGATCTAATTTGGTTTCTTTTTTGCAGGCTTCATTGTTCCAGCGACGGCGATCTCCCTTTCGACTTATTGATCGTCTGGGAGTGAATTCGCGGTCTGCCGGACTCCTATATCGACGTTCGCACAGTCCACCACGAACCTCATTGGTTGGGCGCCCGATTGTTTCGCTTTCCTCGCCATCTGAAGGTTCCAGGTATAAATTTTTATTTCTTCTTTCCTTCTTGACGATCGTCTGATACAAAGAGATATCTAACTTGGCTGAATTTCTTTTCTTTTTTTTTTGACAGAGATCCAGTTTCCCCGCTATTGTGAGCCACCGAAAGATATCTTAATGTCGAACCCGGTCTCTTGGGTCGTCTCCACCAGGGAAAGAGGGCGGGTCGTGCCCCTGCAACGACGTCCCATCCGGTTCCCGAAGAGAGACCTACTATAGTGCCGGTCGTCGAGTCGGAAGCTCGGGAGGAGGAGCACCTCCAGCGCAACCGCAAGAGGCGGAGGCCGGAGGAGCCCCAGCTGACTGTTGCTGCGGAGGCATCCATTGTGGTGCTACCGGTTTCCGCGCCACCTATCTCTGCTGTCCCAATGGCGGAGGGATCTTCGGCCTCAGCGGCCTTCTTGAAGACTGCAGCGATCGCCGAAGCTGAGACTCCGCGGGGCAAGCCCTTTTTTGGCCGCGACCCCGAGTTGGCCGCGAGGTAAGACTGGTTGGATCCTTCTGGGTTAGGCTATTTGTGTAGGATGTATACTAACTCCTTCGTTTTTTGTTTTGTGTTGTAGGGTCCGTCTTGCCGATCCGAACACCTCGCCGATGGTGTTGGATTTCCTGGAGAGCAAGTCCCCGCGCCAATCCATCGACGTTCCTTCCTACATCTCCCGGGCCATCACCTCTCTTCCTAAGGCTTGTACGACCGATCTGGACGCAATTGCGCGTCGGCGGTCTGGCGATGCCATGCAGGCGACCCTCGCCCTGACTCTCCAGGCGGCGACGATGGACGCCCAAGCTGTTAAAGATTATGAGGGGCGACCCTCTACTGCTCGCCTCCATCAAGACCTTGAGGCTGCTCGGAACCAGAATGCCGAGTTCGCTAATAGGATAGTGGCTATGGAGAAGGAGTACCTGGAGACTGCCAAGCGAGCCAAATAAGACCTTGACCGGATGAAGCAGAAGCTTGACCGGTCCCGGAGGGTGGCAGATCGGTTCCGTGACCAGATGACGGATGCTCGCCGGTTGCACGCGGCCTCGCAGGAGGAGGTGACTGGGATAAAGGCAACATTGGATCGGCTCAACGGCGAGCTGGAGAAAGCGAAGGAGGAACTGGCTGCCAAGGTATCCGAGCTCGCGGATGCGGACAAGACGGCCGCGGGTTTGAAGGAGCAGTTAAAGGCGATCGAGACCGATCCCTACCTTAATGTGGATTACGTCGGCGAGTTCGCATACTATATGGCTTACGCCGACGCTATCCATGCTGCCAAGAAGGTAGGGCTCGAGGTCGGCCCTATGATGGAAACCTTCCAAGCCTATGTACTCGAGCATCCTCTGCAGCTGGACTTCTCCCTGCCGATCCTCGACCTCACCGACTTAGGGATCGATCTGAGCTGGTATCCGTTTCCGGATAAACTTGTTTACCCTGAAGCCGGTGAGGAAGCGCGTGCTGATCCGCCTGCTGGAGGCGAAGGCCAGTCGTGGGTAGCCTGAGTGATGCTGGAGTTGTTTGGTTTTCCTTTGCTTTTTAATTTTCAGTTTTTCTTTGTATTGCCTTCGGGCTTGTATGTACGAACTTTTCGAATGGAATAAAATACTTCTTTTTCGCATCTGATTCTTTATATGTACGATCGTCTCCTCTGAATGTTTGCATATGAATTTATACAAGTGTTTACACAATTGTACCTGGTGCCTTGTTTGTATGATCGACTGTCTGAATAGATCCGAATGCATTGTACACTTGAAAATTCTTACTTGTAAATTTCTTGAACAAAACCGATCGTCATGTGTGTGTTTGAGCAAAGCCGATCGTGTATGGTTCCTTCCTCCCGATCGCATGTAGAAATAGCTCCACTTTACCCCTTGTTTTTGTTTACTTAGTGTAAGTAAGGGAACGAAAATAGTATGTTTGGTGAGCTATCTTCAGTTTTGCCGATTCTTCGAGAGAGGACGACTGTTTCGTCTTTGAGGAATCGTGCACGGTCGCGGAGTTCGATAGACCGACCCCCATAACCGTGTCTTTGTGTGCGAGGGACATTCCACCTGTAGGTCTGTCTCGCGACTCACTTTATTGTTAGGGTCCTCCGTTAGGCTGCGCCCGCCTTGTATTTAAACGAAAGGCGAACGGTCTTGGTCTAGAGGAGTCCTTGCACGGGGCGTCATCGGTTTATTCGACTCCACGTCCGCGGCTTTGTTAGCACTTTTCTACCTCGGATCGCCATGTTAGATGGCGACCCTCGATGGTATACGTTGTGAGGGAAAAGGGACGCGTCGACTTGTCTGGGTTCATCATGTTAGACGATGTACCTTTGAGGGCGAGCGAGCATGTCCACAGACTTATTTGGAGGGTCCTTCGGCTATGCCCACCTCGTATTTAAACGAAGGGCGAGCGATCGCAGCCCAAAGGAACCTTGCATGGACGAAGCTGTCGATTCCATCGACCTCCAGGACCATGGCTGCACTTTTTCTACCTCGGATTGCCATGTTAGATGGCAACCCTCGACGGTATACGTTGTGCTTGGATAGGTCTGTCAGGTTAGATGACGACCTCTTGTGGGGCGAGCGAGTTGTCCTCTTTTTACTTGTTTGTTTTTGTCGAGGCGAATCATATATAGGGGATCGAAGAATCTCATTAAAATCTTTGTACATTGGGTAACCGAATACAAAGTTTTTATTGGTATTATTTCTTCAAATGCACGGCGTTCCAGGATATTGGTCCGGAGTGCCGTCTGGGTGTTCGAGTTCGTAGGCTCCCCAAGTTAGCCATTTAGATATCCTGAAGGGGCCTTCCCAATTCGGGCCAAAGACTCCCGTGTGAGTTTGGACCTTTTTGAGGACTAGCTCGCCCACTTGGAACCGTCTTTCCTTGACCTTTATATTGAAGAATTTCTCGGATCTCCTTTTGTGGATTGTGTTCTTCATTTCCGAGGTCAGTCGCCGTTCTTCGAGCATGTCCAAGTCGATCCGTCGGGCTACATCATTGTCCGTCTTCATTTCCTGTTCAGTTCGGTGGCTGAGGACGGCGATCTCCGAAGGGATAACTGCTTCTGTTCCGAAGGCGAGAGCGAACGGGGTTTCTCCAGTTGAGTTTTGGGTCGTCGTTCGGTAGGACCACAAAACATCCGGGAGCTCGCTCGCCCATCGTCCTTGTTTAGATTCGAGTCGTGCTTTGATCGTGTGTTTGAGGATTTTGTTTATAGCCTCTACCCGTCCGTTAGTCTGAGGGTGGTAGGGGGCCGAGAACAACTTTTTGATTCCCCACTTCTCGCAGAATTGCAAGACTTCTAAGTCGTCGAACTGGTTTCCGTTGTCGGAGATGATAGCCTGGGGTAGGCCGAACCAGCATATGATCTTCCAAATGAACTTGATTACTTGTTCTTGGCCGATCTTATTGAGCGGATCAGCCTCAGCCCATTTCGTGAAATAATCGACCCCCACGATGGCAAACTTATAGCCCCCTGGTGCCGTCGGCAAGGGACCGATGAGGTCGACGCCCCATTGGGCGAATGGCCATGGGCTGTACATAGAGGTGAGCTGCTCGTGGGAGAGCTTGATGTTCGGGCCCATCACTTGACACATGTGACACGATCTGGCATAAGCGACCGCATCTTTTTGTAGCGTAGGCCAGAAAAAACCTTGCCTGGTTGTTTTGTGGATGAGAGCTCGCCCTCCAGCATGGTTTCCACAGATCCCGTCATGGATCTCGGCTAAAACGAGCCGGACTTCCTCCGGCGTAATGCACTTGAGGAGGGGAAGGCGGAAAGCTCACTTGTAAAGCCGGTCGTCCAACAGGGTGTATCTGGTCGCACGGAGCTGAAGTTGGCGAGCTTTGATACGGTCGGCGGGGACCGTTCCGTCCTTCAAGTATTTAATGAACGGAGTCATCCAATTCTCTTCGGCAATGGTAACTGTGGTAACCAGGCTTCTATCGATCGCCGGTTTTGTTGATTTCGTGATTTGGATGTTATAGAAATTGGCCGCCCCATCTGACGACGCTAGTTTAGATAGGGCATCAGCTTGGGAGTTGTGCTCTCTCGGGACTTGTTCGATCAGCACTTCTTCAAATTTCGTGCACATTTCGGCGACCAGTTCTTGGTATTTGACCATTTGTTCGCAGCGTGCCTCATATTCTCCCTTGACTTGGTTCACGACCAAGAGGGAGTCCATGAAAATGTGGAGACGGTGAACATCCATGGCGAGGGCTAGATCGAGCCCGCCTACCAAGGCTTCGTACTCGGCTTCATTGTTGGTCGCACGAAACCCAAAACGCACAGTATTTGTGAAACTTTGGCCGTAGGGGCTGCTGAAGACAATTCCTGCCCCTGCTCGCGAGTTGGTTGCCGAGCCATCCACGTACAACTTCCAAGCAGGACGGCCGACCTGGGTCGGACTGGGAGGGAATGTTAATTCCACCATGAAGTCCGCCAGAGCTTGGCCTTTGATCGCCGTGCGAGGAGCGTATGTGATACCGTATTGAGCGATCTCCAGTGACCACTTGAGGAGTCGCCCGTTGGTGTCTGGCCGATGTGGAACTTGCCTCAAGGGGAGAGTCGTCAGGACCTCCACTTGATGTTCGAAGAAGTATGCCCTTAGCTTGCGAACACTCACGACTAGAGCGTAGGCGATCTTCTCCAGAGGCGTGTATCGCGTTTCCGCATCATGGAGCGCTTGGCTAACGAAGTAGATTGACAAGTGGACTTCCCCCTCTGCTCGCACTAAAACAACACTCAGCGCGACCTCCGAGGCCTCCAGGTAAAGGAATAGCTTTTTGCCGGGGATCGGCTTTGCCAGGATCTGGGGGTTAGATAGATACTCCTTGATTTTGGCGAACGCTATTTGACTCTCCTTTGTCAATGCGAACTTCTTGTTTTTTATGGTCGCGAAGAATGGCTTGCTTTTATCTCTGAGCCGGGAAATAAAACGGTTGAGGGCATCTAGACAACCTGTGAGGCGTTGCACCTGCTTGACATTCCGGGGCTCCTGCATGTCGAGGATCGCCTAGATCTTGGTGGGGTTTGCCTCGATCCCTCTTTGGCTCACGATGTGCCCCAGGAACTTTCCGGAGCTTACCCTGAAGTTGCATTTCTTGGGGTTAAGCTTCATATTGAACTTCTCAAGGATGGCGAACGTCTCGGCAAGGTCATTGAGGTGATCTTCCTTTTTGAGGCTCTTGACTACGATGTCGTCAATGTAGACCTCCATGGTCTTGCCGATCTGGTTGGCGAACATCCCGTTGACTAGCCGCTGGTAGGTCGCCCCTGGATTCTTCAGACCGAACGACATTCGGACCCAAAAGTACACGTCTTTTTTCGTGTGGAACGATGTGTGTTTTATGTCTTTCTCCGCCATGGGGATCTGATGGTACCCGGCGAAGGCATCCATGAACGACATCATTTCGCAACCTGCTGTGCTATCGACCAAGTGGTCAATATGAAGCATCGGAAAGTGATCTTTTGGACATGCCGCGTTGAGGTCGGTGAAGTCGATGCATAGCCTCTAGGAGTTGCTCGGCTTTTTGACGAGCATCGCATTGGCTACCCACTGTGGCTCGTCTGTAGCTACTCCGATTAGTTTGTTATTGAGTAGCTTTTTGACTTTTATGTCGAGCGTTGCATATTTCTCAGGACCGAATTTCCTACGTTTCTGGTGAACAGGTTTCCTTGCCGGGTCGATCTTTAGATAGTGGCAAGCGTGTTCAGGAATTATGCCGAGCATATCCTGATGCGACCAGGCAAAGACCCCGATGTTCTTACGTAGTAAATTGATCAGACCCTCCTTTAACTCGAGGTCGACGCCTGTGGCGATCTGTACTTCCCGCTCCGGGCGAGCCGGATCTATCGTTATACTTTCCAACTCTTCAACGGGGACGGTCGCTTCTCGTTTGGAACGATATCCGGACTCGATCCTTGGATCGATGTCGAGGCTTGGCTCGAAACCGATCCTTGGCTCGATGTCGTCCGTCAATCGATGTGAGATGCCGTCCTCTGAGTTGGGCTGGTACGAGGTGCTTAGCTCGTCGATCTCCATCGGTTGATTGTCGATCGTCTCAATGTTACAAATATCATGGGAAGTATTGAAAGAAGTTACGACACAGGAGTAATTCAAACATTTCTTAGCCATTAGTTGGTCTTCTTTTACAGTACCGACCGTCCCATCGGCAGTGGGGAATTTGATACAGTAAAAGAAAGAAGAGGCGACCGCCTCGAAGGTTTCTAGAAATGGGCGACCTAGGAACCCATTATAGATGCTGGGCCTATCTATGATTACAAAGTTTAGGTTCCTAGTTATCCTAACCTTGGGATCATAATAACATATTAGCTCGACAGAGAGCTTGATCCTTCCATAGGCTCAGACTGTACTGTCGCCGAATCCTTGGAGCACGGTGTCAAATGGCTTGATTAACTTGGTCAAGTTGCCGAGCTAATCAAGAGCGGATTTGAATATGATATTGAAAAAGCTCCCATTGTCAACCAGCACGTGATCGACCATTTTCCCAAGGATAAACGCAGAGATTACCAATGCATCCTCTTTGGGGCACTGCACTCCCTCCATATCCTTGTTGGAGAAAGTGATGAGCGTGTCTTTGGAGATGGTCGGCTCCGGGGGTACCACGACATAGACCCCGGCAAACGCCCTCAATTCGGCCTTCCGCTTCCTGTTCGACATGGTGGAAACTGGGGAAAGGCCTCCAAGATTTCCACCTCCTGCTTGAAGCATATTGATCCGGCCGCCCGGGTTGATCGGAGGGATCGACTCATCAGAGTACTCCAGCTCGTTCTGCTCGATCCTGGCGACCGGATTGGGAGGTATTCCATCGTTCTGTCGGCGCTCGCGCCCTCCGGTCCTCTCTGCTCGAGGCTCTGGCTTGGTAACCAAGTTTTCCAATTTGCCTTCCTCAAACAGTCTCCAGAGTTGTCTGAGGAGGTCGCGGCACTGGCTGGTGTTGTGGCCGGGACTCTTGTGGTAGGCACAAAATTTACTGCGGTCTAGATGACCATGGTCCCTCACCGGCTTCGGTTTGCTAAGCCATTCACGCCCCTTGATGGCGTTGAAAATGTGGGCCGGAGATAGGTTGAGGTTGCGGAGGAGGTGAACCTCCACATCCTCGAAAGCTTTGAATTCGCCGGGCGGCTTCGTGATCGCCTTTCTGGGCTTTGCGACCGCCTTTCTCGGGATGGAAGATGGCGCCTTCCCTTCCTCGGTAGATCCCTCACCTAAGCGGAGGGTGAGCATCCTCTGCCTAGCCATAAAATCAGTGGCCCTGACACGGAAGATCGCGTAGGTCGGGGGGATGTCCTTCGTAAGGTGCCTGAACATGGGCGAATGGCCATAGAATCCCCCTAGGACCGAGTAGAGAGCGAGCTCATCGCTAATGGGCTCATCGGTGAGGACTATTTCACCCACCCGTCGATGTAATCTTCATCGGGCTCGTTCTTCCCCTGCCTGATTTTCATCATGCGGTGGGGGCCTTCTGGCCGAGCAACTTTGGCGGCGAAATACGACGTGAAGTCATTCGCCAGCTTCTCAAAACAATTGATCGAGCGAGGTGGCAGTGAGATGTACCACCTATGGGCGAGATCGCCCAATGTCAATGGGAACATTCGGCACTTCGTCGCGTCCGATGCCCCACATCCGGTCATGTAAATTCGGAACTTGCTCAAATGGGTCTCAGGATCCGATCTCCCCTCATATAGAGGTGTTTGAGGGGGAGCGATCTTCGGTTGAACTGGGGCGAGCTCGATCTGGGCCGCGAGTGGCTCACTCGGTCCAGCGATCGATCTCTTGGCGCCTGCCCTAGTTTTTAGGAGCGCCTTCATTTCGTCGAGCTGGCGCTGCATGGCGGCCATCGCCGTAGCCTGACTGCTCGCTGATTGGCTCTCGGAGCGGGATCCAAGGCGATCATGTACTGATCTCCTGGACCCATGGTAGGTGACGAGTTCTCCGCCACCGGGCTTATTTCTTGGGCGAGTGGGGGCCCGTTGGCCGGCCTGTCTTCTGGGAGTCGGGTAGGCCGAACTCCTGGTGACGGATTCGGACTCCGATGTCTCCCGGCTGGGGCCGGAATGGCCGGGTCGCCATGAGGGATCACTCCCTAGGCGGCTGAAGACGGAATCGTCCCGCCTTACGAGAGCCTTTTCCTGTGGTTCGGGGCTTTCCGACGATTTCTCGACGTATAGCCCCTTAAGCTTCCGTTTGCCTGCTCGGCGGATGGCTGATGGAGTAATGGTGGGCGAGTCGCATGCCCTCCTTCGCTCCTTGAGGATGTCTATAGCCTCCTCGATCTGTTACGCGGTTTGGAACTAATCGAGTGAGAGGCTGGGACCGTCCCTCGGTGGCGGGAGTGAGAGCCTAGCGTCGCCGCGGTCGCCTTCCGTCGTAGGTTGGGATTCGGTCTGGGCCGGAATGAGATGTCCGGCAGATCGCATGGTGGCTCTTTTTGAGGTCGTGGCAGATGTTATGTTTCTGAAGGTTTTCCTTGAAGAATAGTGAGTGTTTCTTCAAGCATATGCCTCGGAGAACAGTGAGTGTTCTTCGAGACGGTCGGAATAAAAACGAAGGTTCAAGGATCCCCTTCCTCTAGCGCCAATTGTTGTTACCCAAAATATTATCCGGAGCTGATATTGCTGGAATGGTCGAGTAACAAACAAGTGCGAGAACACTTCCGTGGGAAAGTAAATAACACAAGATTTGCTGGGGTTGTTAGTCCCGGGCTTGAATGCTCTCGCGAGATGTTATTAATACAAATACTTTAGAGTACAAATATTAATGTTAGGGTGCAATTACAATGAGTGTAAGGACTCTAGTTATCTTAGCTATAGAGCGTGAAGATTGCCGGAAGAACCAGATATGATGCTCTGTGAGTTCTTGCTTTTTTATGTGTTCTGTATGAGTTTCACAGTGTGAGAATGTGTTTTTTAAGTTAAGTCCACCGTCCTTAGGCCACTGTTGTAGGCCTTCTATTTATAGGAGGAGAGGTTGATAGGTCCTCCCCGGCGATCGCGGGCGACCGCCGTTTTCTATATTAGAATAAGGAGGGCGATCGTCCCATCACGTGGGACTGTTTCCTTAAAGTACGAGGCTGCTGCTGGCAGCCAGATTTGCGAGCCAATGAGAAGTCCGCATGCGTCCTGAGTCGCTGTCTGGGGAGGACCCACTTTGTACCTTTCGGCGGGCTTGTCGGTAGGTGTGAAGGTGGTGATAGGCTGGGGTCAAAAAGGCCTTATCTTGCGGCGCCTTTTGCGGATCTGCACGTGGGTATTCGTCCGAGATTCGGTCTTCGACGATTCTGACGGATGTCGGATTCATACGTGGTACGGGACGATCGTCTACAGTCGGACATAATAGGCGATCGCGAGATGCCAATAGACGATCGCCTTGGACGTCGACCGCTAGACGCTTGCCCAGCATCTGTCTTCTTAGGTTGGCTCCTGACCATTATGCCGATCACCATCGAGGCGTATAAATCGCCGCACAACAGAATGTTAAGGAAGTTCAGAGTTTTCTGGGATTAGCTGGCTATTATCGTCGATTTGTCAGGGGATTATCGAAAATCGTTCGACCGCTCACCCAATTATTATAGAAAACTCAGAAATTTGAATGGAGTGACGAGTGTCAGAGGAGTTTTGATGAATTGAAGAAGAGACTGACTACATCTCCGGTCCTAGCCTTACCACAAGGAACAGAAGGTTTCGTTGTCTATAGTGATGCTTCTAAACAAGGATTGGGATGTGTATTGATGCAAAACGAGAGAGTAGTGGCTTATGCATCTCGACAATTAAAGCCATATGAGATGAACTATCCCACCCATGGTCTTGAGTTAGCCGCTGTGGTGTTTGCATTGAAAATTTGGAGGGATTACTTATATGGTTCTTCTTATCGAGTGTATACGGATCACAAGAGCCTGAAGTATATATTCACGCAGAAGGAGCTAAATATGCGCCAGCGATGATGGTTGGAATTGCTTAAAGATTATGATCTCAACATTCTTTGCCATCCAGGTAAAGCGAATGCCGTTGCCGATGCTTTAAGCCGCAAGTCAGTCGTGTTGCAGAAATTGGAATTACTTACCATTCAACCGAAGCTCAGACGAGAGTTAATTGATTTGGAAATTAAAGTTTGGCCTCAAGTAACTCAAGGACAATTACATTTCCTTCAGGTCACGTCCTCCATGATGGAAGATATTAAGTCCAACCAGTTAGACGATCCCTTATTTGTGCAGCTTCGGGAAGACGTCGTTAAAGTAAAAGCTCCTGGATTCTTAATCGATGAAGACGGAGTTTTTCGATTTCGTGGTAGAACTTGTGTACCCAAGCGGGATGATCTCAATCAAGTGATTTTGAATGAAGCACATTCTA
This sequence comes from Orobanche coerulescens, assembly GCA_033398695.1. Taxonomy (NCBI): domain Eukaryota; kingdom Viridiplantae; phylum Streptophyta; class Magnoliopsida; order Lamiales; family Orobanchaceae; genus Orobanche; species Orobanche coerulescens. The sequence goes on from CM065802.1 coordinate 200,311,922, forward strand.
CTCCATACTCGATTCATCCGGGTACGAGTAAAATGTATAAAGACTTGAAGAAAAAAATTTGGTGGCTGAACATGAAGAAAGATGTAACGGAGTTCATGTCGAAATGCTTGACTTGTCAGCAGGTTAAAGATGAGCATAAAAAACCTGCCGGAATGTTGCAACCGTTACCAATTCCGGAATGGAAGTGGGAAGACATCGCGATGGATTTTATTGTGGGAATGCCAAGGACGCGAACCGGAATGAATATGATTTGGGTAATCGTTGATCGGTTAACCAAATTTGCACATTTTCTGGGCATTAGAGATACGTGGGGACCAGAGAGGTTAGCTCGTTTGTTCATTGCAGAGATTGTGAGACTCCATGGTACCCTAAAGGGTATTGTTTCGGATCACGATGGTCTTTTTGTATCACATTTCTGGCGGGCAGTACATCGAGCGCTCGATACCGAACTGAATTTTAGCACCGCTTATCATCCTCAGACGGATGGACAGTCGGAGAGAACGATCCAAACTTTGGAAGACATGTTGAGAGCTTGTGCGTTGAATTGGAAATAAGATTGGGAAATTCATTTACCATTGATCGAATTTGCGTATAATAATAGTTGGCATAGTTCGATTGGAATGCTCCGTTTGAAGCATTATATGGAAGACGGTGTAGATCGCCAATTTGTTGGGACGGACCGTACGAGTTACTTGGAGTAGAACTGGACTTGATGATTCAAACACGGGAGAAAGTCGCTGTTATTCGACAAAGGTTGTTGACCGCCCAGAGTCGACAAAAGTCATATACCAACGTTCGATGTCGAACATTAGAATTTCAAGCAGGAGATCATGTGTTGTTGAAGGTATCTCCGACTCGTGGAGTCCTTCGGTTTGGTAAGAAGAGGAAGCTTAGTCCTCGTTATATTGGCCCCATCGAGATCCTGGACAAGGTAGGTGATGTAGCTTATCGACTAGTGTTACCTCCGACGCTTAGTCATGTTCATAATGTGTTCCATGTGTCACAATTGCGTAAGTATGTTCCCGATCCCGGTCATGTTATTTATTATCAAGAGATTGAGGTTAATGATGATGTTACATACGAAGAACAACCGGTAACCATACTAGAGCGACGAGTGAAACAATTGCGACGGAAAGTGATTCCGTTAGTAAAGGTCCAATGGTCTAAGCATGGAATTGAGGAGGCCACGTGGTATACCGAGGATAGTATGTGCGCCCGATACCCCGAACTTTTTGAATCTTAAGTTTCGGGATGAAACTTCTTTTTAGGGGGTAATGGTGTAATATCCGTGTATTTTTATGTGTGTCATTTTGGAATTTATCTCCCTAGTTTTTGGAGATTTTGGGGATTTGTTAAGATTTTGCTTCTCTAGTCCGTTTCGGCTTTGATTTGTGTTAGATTATGATTATGAAGTCATAATCCCATGTTTTCCTTGAAGTCTACGGATTTTGTTTTGAGTTTTCATCCGTTAAATGGAGTATGAACGACTCCGCCCCCATAGTGTTCGATTAAATGTTCCTAAGGGTAGAACTTAGGATGAATCCTTCCGTTTTCGTGGTGTTGTGTTTTGATTCGGTATTTCGATGTGTTAGGATTGAATCGTTGAAGGAAGTTCGGACCGTACGTTCATCCGTTCGTTGTTTCCCGTGTCGTTCAATTGAGGCAAGTACTTTGATTGTGTTTAATGTACTTGTTATGAATATATGTAAAACGTGATTTGAGAAATATGATTTTTGAGAAAATGTGGTTTGTGCCATATGGTTATTGAGTATGTGTGAACTGAGTTAAAACCAGTGAGGGTCCCCTGGGATTCGATAGGCCGCGTTCCCTATGGATCACTCGGTGGGGTTGTACAACCAAAGAGGGCCTGACGAGGACTCCCTGGGGTAAGTCTCTCGTGCGAGGTACATGGCCAGTACAGCTAAGGAGGTTGTTTTGAAATGATGATTTTGGTATTGTATTCCGAAATATCTGTGATGACACTATAACTTCTGTGATTTATGTTGATTATTCACTTGTTGTATATATTCTAGAATCATTGTACTTGCACCGGCTTTTGCTGACCCCTTCGAGGGTGGATATACTTTTGTGTATTCAGTTACAGGTCCAGTGGGAGAGCCAGCACACGGCGGACACGAGATTGATGGGCAGCATTGATATCGTGCACTATTTTGAGTTGGTAGTCGTATGGTCATGGTCAAAGTCATGTTTTGGTTTTGTACTCGTGCGGGTACTGTCTGCATTGTATGTCGTGTCATTGTTGATGGTTAACGACGTTGTTGTACTCCAATTGTGAACGGTTGTATTATTTATGATCCTACGGGACGATATGTTGTTTGTTATTGTGGTGTACGACATATTGAAGTTGACGTTGGTTTTTAATTTGTGGATGTCCTGGTTTTGTTATTGTTTAATGTGTTTTATGTTGGTCTTAGCCTAGTAGGTTCTCCAAAAAGGAATCTATGGCGCTGTAATACCTCCGTAAATCACGGGGGTGTTACAGTTGTTTTGTAATCATCAAAAAGGGGAGATTGTTGGAATATCTTATTCCAAATATTCATTATCGAGTTTTGATGATTAGTTGTTAAACAAAGAAAAACAACAAGGAAGCAAAACAAAACAACAAAGACAATGAAGCTAGGCAAAAGTCACCTGATCAGATCAGAGAGCAAAGTTACCTGATCGGCCAAGAAGGAAAGTTACCTGATGAAAGTTACCTGATCATACAAGAAGGAAAGTGACCTGACCTGAACTAACGCACGCTAGCAGGAAACACTAGCCCACGCTAAGAAAGCTATCTGCAGATCAAATGAGCTAGAAAGTTTACGTGATGAAGATAGCGCACGCTACATTTGAAGCATAACGCACGCTATCGAAGGAATATGACCGTCGTGAAGACTACCAACACAGAGTGACGTATACACTGACATAAGACATAGTGCACGCTATGAATGATATTTAGCGCATGCTAAATAGCATTTGAATTCAAACAATCGAGCATTGGAAGATTCGGTGGAAAGTTAGAAGTCAAAAGTTACAAACGGATATATGATGCAAGCAATGACGTAATATTAGCGCACGCTACATGGAGATGTTAGCGCACGCTAACTGACAGAGGCAGTAGCCACTGGACTGAACTGAGCAACAAATAACGTACGTAATCAGTACATATTAATGTACGCAACATGCAATAGCGCACGCTAAGTCGGAATATTAGTGCACGCTAAGTAAGGCTGGCAGTAACGACTAGTTGGAGGGAAAAGCATATAAATACCAAACCATTTGGTATCAAACCATACAACAACCTTGAGCAAATTATTCATACTTGAGATATCATTATAATCATTCTTGTTGTTGTAATTGAGCTTATATTGATAAGTGATTGAATGTTATACACGAAATCATACAAAAGAGGAAAAAGAAAGGATAAGATTAGATTCGGTGTTATTAGGATCAAGGATCCGGCATTATTAGAATCGCAATATATATCCACGTGAGGTTTGTCTAGTACCCATAGGTAACTAGATTAGTTGATTCCTTGTCCAATAGAAAAGGAAAACGGTTTAACTTGGACCGACGAAAAGACAAGTGATAGAACGATTTACTCGGACCGATAGAAGACGAGTTTGTAACGGTTATCTCTCGACTGATAGAAGAGAGGTGCAGAGGTTGATCTTCATCCTATAGAAAAAGATACTGAAGAGAGGACGTAGGCACGTTTGACCAAACCTCTATAAATCCTCTGTCGATTTATTTTCTGCACCTTTAAATAAGCTTCCGCACAATAGCGCGTACACCGAATATTGCTCCAACAAAGTGGTTCGAGGTAAACCCCTCTACGTCCACCGGTCCTCCACACAGGAGTAAAATGTTTATTATAATCACTACATACACAACTACGTGACTATAACTAAATCCTCCACACAACTACGTATCATTCACACAAATTGATACGAGGGCTAAAGCTGTTCGCCGTTCACATAGATTGGCTAAAGCTTTCACTTGACTTGCTTCTTCACACAGATCCAAAGCTTCGTCTACAATGCAGATCCTTCACACACAGTTTAGGAAGAGCACACAGGTCTAATGGTTTTCTTCAAATGTAAGTACACGGGTTTGAACAACAATTTCTTGAGCTGATGATGTGTTGTTCAAGGTTGAGAACTTGTATATTTCTTCTCTCAAGAATGGCAGTATGCTCGAAGAAATATGTTTGCTCTTGATATACTGTTCTTGAGTTGTTCACATATGAATCTCAGTATATCTCAGTCTTTTGATCTTTTGCTCGTTTTGATCGTTCGAGTATATCTCTCTATTAGGGTCAGTGTTCGTATATATGATCTTCAAACTGTTAGGAGTATGCCCTCGAATGCCACTCAGAGGATGTTGAGTGTGGGCATTGTACTTGTTATTATGTAAATCATTCTCAAAAGGCAATTGTATGTTTCTTTATTTATTGGGAGTCACTGGTATTCCTAACTCATATAAATATATATATATATATATATACATATATATATATATATATATAGGGACGCGTTCTATGCAGTACCAATATTAGATGTAGTACTTTACAGTACTAATTTATGCATGAATTTTGTACTAATTATGCATGAAATATATGCATTTCGTGCATCAAAATTTCAATGCATTAATTCTCACAAAAAATTGATGCATATAATCTAATATTTTAATGCATTGAAATTTTGATGCACGAAATGCATATATTTCATGCATAATTAGTACAAAACTCATGCATAAATTAGTACTGTAAAGTACTGCATCTAATATTGGTACTGCATAGAACGCGCCACTATATATATATATATATATATATATATATATATATATATATATATATATATATATAGAGAGAGAGAGAGAGAGAGAGAAACTACTCTGTGTATTTGAAAGCAAAACATTCCTCTCCTTATTATATAAGGGGAATGGCACTGGAAAAGTTTATGGCTCAAATACTTAATCGTTTGCAAGTCGATGAAACTTGACTGGGCGTTAAGTTTATGTGAAGACTTTTATGACGTATTCTTTAACTTGGAGAGTGCATGTCGAACACTAATGGTTAGTGGGAGCACACGTTATAGGTATGCTAATTAGATTAGTATACTCGAACTGACTCACCCTCGATTCGTCACACGGATTTCACTCCGGGACAGTCAATGACGGAATCGAAAGGTTGTGATAGGTATTCGTGAACCTTCGACTTGAGGATTTAGTAGGGATGTGCTTGTGACGTTAAGATTTTCATTAGAGTAGTTTGACCCAGAAAACCAGAAGGTGGGGGTCAACCTCGACGTGCATCTTGACGGGCAAGTAGCAGGTTCTACTAAATGCCAAGATAGGATTCTTTCTCCCGTTAGTGAACAGGTTATATGTCCTATGCGGTTATTGGCAGATGAGATCATAAGTCTTTGGTCAAAGCATTGGAGCTAGGAAATTTTGGCCCTAACCCTAACCCTAGCGGGCTTCGGGCTAAACGGGCTCTGAATATAAAAAATCTATTTTTTTCCAAAATATTCACACATAGACTTACCACTCTAGACACTAATCAAATTCATAAATAAACTCATGTCATAAATAGTTTTAACTTTTTAGTTGCACTACATAACCAAAGTTGTAAATCTAAATATCCAGAAATAGTTGCATTACATAGATAAATTCGTAAATTTAAATGTACATAGACTCAAAAGTAACTCGATCATCATCCTCAAAACACAAAACGAGCATCATCCTCAAAACATGATTTCAAGCATCATCATTCATCCTCGTCCTCGATCACGATCGATTCCACTTTGGACAAAGTATCATCTTCATATTCTTCTTCATCTAAAAAAATAACAATAATAAATTACTTCAACTACGGGCAAAAGGTGGCAATACAGTTTTACAATAATGAAAATACTGACAAAGTATTACAGTTTATAAAGTATTACAATTTTCCCATACCTTAGAAGTATTTTTCTACGCTTTTTTTATGGTTGTTGTTCAGAGGTCTCATTAGAATGGCAAGCACCAGATTCCAATATTTCTAGCTTATCATCGCCAAAGACATCGTTAGCCTAGTTACGAAATACTTGACTTTCAGAATCCATATTTTCAATTACTGCAAAAAAAGGGGGAAATGGAACTAATCAAAACGGCCTGGACAGAAGCAAAACAGCCTGTCGGCCTGGGCAGAAGATATCTGCTTTAGGCAAGAAAAATAATCAGAGAAAAGGAAGCATGTATGCCCATAAATAAATAAGAAATAAATAAAAATAATAATAATAAATAGTAAGATAAAAAAACTCTCAAATAGAAGAACATAATCTGAGAAAATTTGAGAACTAGAAAATTAAAACATCATAGGAAAAATTTGAGGATTAAAATTGTCTCATACAACATCTAAAAACAACATCACCTGAAGCAATTTGAGAATTAAAATTATCTCAATCATCACCTGTTGGCCTGGACGCGGCGAGTTCGTGAGACCGACGTGCGCCGGTGGTTGGAATTTGTGCGATGGTGAGGCGAGTCGAAGGAGACCGGGGCGGAGAGGAAGCCAGGAAGGAGCGACCTAGTGTCACAATGTAGGAGAGAGAGTTAGATTTACGAAAAAGACCGGAAGAACTAAGAAGTTGGTGAGGGAGTAACTGTAAGGCTGGGCCTGGAGAAGATGGCAGATGGGTTTGTTTTGCGGCGGGGGTAGTTGGTGAAGAAAAGTCTGAAGTACTATAAGACTGACCTGGTTAGGGTTACGTGTTATGTTAATAACTTAATGTTAATAAAAATAATTTTTAATTTTAATTTTAATATTGGCGTGCTGGCCACTGTAGCCCGGCAGCCTGCTTAGCCCGCGGGCTAAAAGGTCCGAGCCAAAAAGGCCCGAATTTAAACGGGCTGCGATTTTAAGGCCCTAACCCTGTTTTTTTGTGGGTTAAACGGGCTGGCCCGGCGGGCCAGAGCCCGTTTAACATCTCTACTGAGGGTGATGAAGAGGGTGAGACTACCGGGACGCAGCAGTTGGGTGAGCGTAGTCTTCCACCGCGAGTGAGTCGACCATCTGCTGCTCTTAGGGAGACTTTTGTGGTGGCGCCTCCAAGAGATACCGAGGTTCTGAAGAAGTTGTACCTACACTTTAGGAGGGAGCAGCCACGTGATGCTATTGTCCGGTGTTTGGAGACTGGGCATGCTCTCACCCAGGCGTTATTTGGCCGGATAGTCTACCCGTGAAGACTTTGATGCCGAGGTGATAGATTGTTATGTGCTTGCGACTCGAGCGAGGCTTCGGAGGGGAGCCCGTAGTGTTGGCACTGTACTTGCCGGCTCCAATTTTACGTAAGTTCTATAACTTACTCGCTTGTATATCATTGGTGTGATTTGGATTTTTTTTATTTTGTGGTGTGGCTTTTTGTAGTTAGTTATGGCCAACGAGTTTGCAAGACTCCATCCAGGTGATCCACTTGGAATCAAGGTGACAGGGAAGCCGGTTTACAGGGATTGAAAAAATTCCAAAATGCATCGAGGACTACATGACAGGTCACGATACACCACATGCGGTTCTATGATCAAATTGCAACGAGGTAAGTTTGAAATTTATATTTATAAATGATTCGCTATGTTTGATGTGATGATCTTATATGATTACATATTTTGTTTCAACAGATCATTGCCATTTGTTGCCTCGACCAGAGCCACTAGGTGACTATCAAGATTGACATCATAACATAGACCGTGGAGTTGTACGATTCCTTGTCACACCAACACCAAGATGATCGATACCGATTCAACCAACTGCGACCTATTACTCGTCTGATGCCTCGTGTGCTAGCTCAATCCGGGTACTGGCTGAACAACCAATCAAAGAAGAAGTATGACATGGAGATGAGTTTCAAAATTATGCCACGAGAGCTACAGTTCATACAAAACGACAATCACAGTTGTGGCCCCTTCACGTGCATGTATTTGGATCGACTCGTCTCTGCAAACCCAGCAGCAAGTCACCAAATCAAGGAACTTAATGAGAAATATATTAAGAAATATCGATATAGTTTAGCTGCTAAAATCTTTATGTTGTCGTTAGACATGTAAAATGGTTTATGGTGTGTTGTGTTGTGGCAAGATTAATGTGTCGTGTTGTTAAATATTTATGTTGTCGTTAGACAGTTTTGGCAAGATTAATGTGTTGTGTTGTTAAATCTTTATGTTGTCGTTGGACAGTTTTGGCTCTGTGTTGCACACAATGGCTGCACACGATCGTGGCCATCGTGTGTTACGATCGTGTGCAACCTGCCCAGGGTCATGGGTTGCTGCTATCGTGTGCCCACGATGGCTGCCATGACCGTGTGTACACGACCGTATGTCCAATCGTGGCCACGGCCCTGTGCACCATCGTGTTCGCACGGCCCTGTGCACCATCGTGAGTACGACCGTGTGCCCCATCGTGTGCACATGGACTTTTGGTATTTTTGCCAATTTGGTTAATTGTGTTATCTAGAAGGATGTTTTGTGATTCTAAAATTGCTTGTTCAAACATTAATTACTATATAACTTCTTATACAAACTCGTATTTGTCATTTCGTGTAATTCATTAGTATATGAGATATTTCATACAGATGATGAACTTATCCGTACGAACTAATACATTGAGAACATATATACTACACATGATATGCAATATATTATGTTAATTCAATCAATAACCTTTTAAATAAGTGTATCGTTAACAAATACTTGTTCATATATAAGTAACAACACCTAACACTACAAAAAAAACAGTGTTTACCGACGCCAAATTCCGTCGGCAAAATAAGCAGGGGGCGTCGGTAAAATGAATACCGACGCCATTACCGACGCTAGAAGGGCGTTGGAAAACCGATCGACGGTAAAAAATTACCGACGCCATTTCGTGGCGTTGTTAAATTACCGACGGCTTACCGACGCCGTTGGCGTCGGGCAATCCCCGGGTGACCTGAAACTGGGACGGTTTTGCCGACGGATACCGACGCCACTACTGACGCCACGGCCGACGGAATTTATGACGCCGTGTTGCCGTCGTTAATTTTAAAATAACGACGCCGGGCCAGGCGTTGTTAAACCGAACAATGACGACGCCATTGCCGACGGAATTTAGCCGTCGCTAATGTACCATTGCCGACGGTCTTGCAGCCGTTGGTAAAACTGTAAATCACGACGCGTTTTACCGACGGTAAAAGGGCGTCGGTAATTTTTCAACTGCAGTTTTCCGTCGGGAATGCCGTTGGTATTTTTTGTTTTTGCTGAATATTCTGAATTTTTAATTATTTTAATTACCTGCTTTCAATTTCTGAATAATCAAACAAACTAGTCATAAACATCAAAAACGTCTCAATGTTACACAATCGTCATAGTTATATCGTCGTACACAATCAAGAGTTGTCATCATTTCATCGTACAATAAAAAAAGAAATAAGTAGTCTAAATCAAGGTGAAGTAGAAGAGCGACTCGGAGGTGGAAGATTTTGTTGTGTTAGCATTTCTTGAATAGCTTGCAACTGTTCCTCAAGGCGCTGTCTCTTCACGCGCTCTTCTTCAATCACCTTTGCCTGGTCTTCTCTCAGTCTGCGCTCTTCTTCAATCACCTTTGCCTGCTCTTCTCTCAGTCTGCGCTCCTCTATCAGCTGCTCCTCTAAGGATGTGAATCGAGTGTGGTTCTCTTCAGATGCGTGAAACTGTGAGGTCGTTGATCCACCGCCGCTAGCACGTGCTTATGATGCCGGGAGCTAGACGCAGTGCCATACATCCTGCTTTTTCTTGACATATTCTTTGGCGGCCTCCTTCTCCGCAAAGATGTCTTATAGATCATATTTAAATATGCTCCCTGTCCTTGCTCTGCAGCAAGCTGCTTAACCCTAGCCTGAGAAGAAAAACATGCTCAATGAGAAAAACATTCCAAATGAATACAACTTTACAGAAATAAATATTCTAATTACATTTAAGCAGCAACAAGGAAAAAAATGGAATAATCATATATGAATGGCTTTCACACTTAGAGAAGGGCTTTCACAAGAATGAGCCCAAAAAGGAGAACAGAACACTCTTTATTTAGCCAAGAATCTCACGTATTTAGCCCAAAAAGGAGACAACCTTATTTGGCTGGCAAAACTAAAAAATCAGTTGCAGCAAATACTGTCATAAAAAACATATGACTCATGAGCACTTCATTTGCCCAAAATTGTGGGATAGTTTTTTTTTTTTTTATATGTATTTCCCTCACAAACATAAAAGGCTTGAAAATGCTACATGTTACTGTTTCGAGTTTTCACTCAATGGCTGCAGTCTCGTTTATCTGTAAACGAACTGTTCTCAGCACTAGACCCGTGCAGCAAGGAAAATTCAGCTCTCTATCACCACTCGACCTAATAATGGAACGTTGCAATCTCCGTCTAGTGTTCTACTACGATTTTCCCAAGAAGAGAAGGCCCGGAGAACTGACTAAGGAGCTTATAGAATCCTTATCCGTCATGCTATGTGCTTATCTGATAGTTACCGGACGGCTCTTGAGGATGCCTGATGGACGATGGACGGTCAAATCCAATGATGCGGGGTTAAGATTGATAGAAGCAAAGGCAAATGGAAGTGTGGATGAGTGGCTACAGAATGTTGATAGAGAGAATGAGCTGAAGCTATTTTACTGGGAGGAAATGTACCATAAACCATACTTTTGGTCTCCTTTTTATGTTCAGGTTTACGAATAATTAAAATTTTTTCATAAGATTATTTTTTTTATAAGAGAAAACCTATTCTTCACAACACTAATCTCCAAATACATAAATGAACAGAAATGAAAATGGAACAACTTCATATTCAAAACATCAAAACAAAATAGTCATGTCCACGTGGATAGCAAGAGTATAAAATCGTTCACAACTAACACATATCCTCGCCCTCGCCCCTCATCCTCTCCATCCTCATCATCAATATGATTACGAACCACTTAATGCCCATCCCGAAGTTCTGCCAGGCTTGACTAATCATCAGCAGTCTTTGTGCATTTTCTTTGGAGGAAAAGGTGAGAACATAATGAATATAGTGTATATGAAAAGCAGTTTGAAAACAAACCAATCTTTATGAATTACAGCAATTTGAAAACAAATACTACTAAAATATGAAAAGCAGTCAAGAGATCATGAAGTAGCAATCTTGATTACTTACATGACAAAAGCATTTGACCAATCTTGACTAATTACATGACAACTTAAAAACTAAAAAATAAAAATATTAACATGAACAAGAACAACAAATAAGTAAAAACGAAACTATTTTTTAGAATCATGACAGAAGCATGAAAAGAACATACCAGAAAAAAAAAATCAACGAAATTGAATAACTGTTATTATTATTATTATTATTATTATTATTATTATTATTATTATTATTATTACTACTGTTGTTATCCCTCCCTCCCTCCCTCTAATTTGCAAATCGAACGTGCGCGGGCGCACACACAGGGTAGTTTCAGACAACGGACCTGCATCTAGCTCCATGCTTCATTCCGGCACATCGATCGTATTGATTTGATGTTATATTTCATGATTCGCCATTGACATGAGTAGGAGTCTAAAGGCCAGGAACAACGTTTATGCAAAATATATAATCCGCTCTTTCCGTATGTACTGTTTCCTGAATACTAATGAATTAATTAGTCAAGCCCCCAAGATATGGCACTGATGGCCAGGTCAGATGAGCAGGAAGCTAGTTCAGCAAGTAATCTGGTAAGAACTACTAACATTTCTGATCTTTCTAAGTTTGATTGCAAGAACACCATTGATGAAATGTCTAATGAAATTTATAACTTTCGTATCACTCTAAAATCATTAACCAAAGAAAATGCTAGAATAAAAGGGGCTAATGATTTATAACATTTTTCTACAATACTAAAGTTGATTATTGGACAAATAGACACACTGTTTCCATGACAATCAAAACAACAAGTGTGAATCGAATGTATTCCAAAATACCGTAGATGAATCGAATGCATATATACTTACATCAATATCCGCATCCTTCTGTCGTAAAAGTTCCATCTTTTTTCATGTGGATAGCTCGAAAAGAGGCATAAACACACTGCTCTAATGGAAGATTGTTCTTCGTTGCCTATTTATTAAAAAAACTTCGAAATTATTATGATGCACACTTACATATACAAGCAAAAATAATTAGATAATTACTAACCAACTCTCGAGTAAGTACGCTAACAGACTTAGAGCCTCCACTGTGCTTGCTTATCCTGCAGGGGCCATCCACTTGACCCATTCGGTTGCCTCTCGCCTCGTAGATACATCTCTCACCTCGAGTATCCCAAGAAGCACACAAACCTTCCCACCAATCGAGGGATGTGTTTCGGCCTCCCTTGATCCCTTTTCTTTTTTGCATCACTTAGGAAATTGCTGAACCTAATCCGTGCACGAGACTCCCAAAAATCATAGACTTCTTGTTCCCACTCAACAGGCCACGTGAAAAATTTCTATGAAATATTGCATATCAAGTTAATAAAACTAACTTTCCAATTGAATATAATTAGTTTACATAATGATTACAAATTACCTTAAAGAAGGTATAGTACTGGGCCTTTACGCTATTAGGAGTATCTTTCCAGTTGAAGCCTGTCGGATTGGGAACTCTTTTAAAACTCCTCGTGCACACCCTGTAAATCTGGGGATGAATCACTATATCTCTGTAACCAAAACCAAATTAATCATTTAGATCATCACAATACTTAGTTATAGCATTTAATCAACATTTGTTTTCTATTTTTTAGTACTTGTTTTCTTCTTTAAATATAAGTTAAAGGGAACGTATGAAAGTCTTACACAAGTTGGGGAAGCAATTTTTGAAATAGAAGCAACTGTGAAGGTGGTATTTGCAAATTTGTAAGATTACTTTTCTTTTTGTAATTATTCGGAAATACTTTTATACCAATTAAACAGTAAATAACTAACCCGGTTTTAGTATCTCTTTCAAGAGCAATCTTTCTACAGGAAACAACACTTGAGGCTGCCTCAGAAGCTATTATCTCTCGATCCTCATCTTCAGAAATGTGTGCACTAGTCTCCTCGTCTGCCCTGTCTCGGAGTAGAACAATCGGCGGAGTCTCGGGTAGAGCAGACGAAGACCTAACAGGACCTTCTCGTGGGGAGTCCGTAGCTGGTGAAGAGTGTCCGGGAGCTGCTCGTGAGGAGCCCGTGCTACTGCGGCGCCCGCCACCACCTCTCCTCATCGAGAACATCTAAAATTGCTTGTGTAGAAAATAAAATAAAATCAAATAAACACATAATTGGTTGTATACAACCTAGGGGGTATTTTTTGTTATGTTTTATTTTTAACTTACCATTCTATTTGTTTTATTTTTAACTTACACCATTATATTCATGTTCAACAGGTTTGTTCGGCAGAAGTTAGGGATCATGGTTAATGGGAACGAAGCTTTGTGGTTTTAGTACGATGTCTGTATGTGAAGGAAGCATGGAGTGGTTAGCTTTTTCTGCGTACTTGCTGAATTTTGTAAATCAAGTGGTTATATATTATGTAACCATTAAACTCATAATTATGTAGTAATCGTAATATGTAGTAGGTTGTCTGTATGAAACGTTGTATGTCAACGTATTTACTATTTCCTATGTTCTTTAATCCCATTATTATACATCTTTGTTTAATCTGGAGTTGTTTCCAATAAACAATGTGGCAACTAACTGTTCTACGTAGGGCAACTTCTTTTCCTTATTGACTAATTTTATAAACCAAGGAGTCCTAGCTGTTACAATTCATATTCTACAATCAACTAATAACTACCAACTAGTGACTATGCACACTTGAACTTAAACAGATTTACCATTCAACACTAGTACAATTTAACTAGTAGTTGTAAGTTTAATACTAGCAGCACTAAACCAAATATGTCTCTATTCAGGCCCAGAATAGTAAGACCAACACCTACACAAGGGCACCAGAATGGTATCAGCAGCACCTACACATGTGCAGCACAAACACGGCCATGCACAACAGTATTAAGGACGGTGGCATCATTTCGTTGATGTGTTCTATCACAAGCAGTGGTTAAAATAGCTAGCAGTAGTAACCTGTATACTGGCAGTTGTAAGTATACAACCAATTCAGTTTTACTAGCGGTATTTTTTGTTATTTTAAAAGTTAGCTGTTAACTTTGTAAAATTTCATATATATATATATATATATATATATATATATATATATATACAAATCAATAATTGAAAGCAACTTCTGCCGTTTTCCTCTCAATTACGAGCTGCTATCATTCAACTCCACTAAAATGCTCATTCATGCTGCCAATTTAATAGTAAATTTCAGATGTTTTCCTTTTTTCTCCATTGACAATTCTCGATTTAAGAAGAAACAGGACAATGTTGTTTCTTGGCATTGCATTTGGCTCTACCATCCCAATTATAAATAAAACAACCAATTTAGCAAAGTTACACGAGAGGATCAACAAAACAACTACGGGCATGCAAAATAATTTGACTAATTCAGCGAAGGTCACAGCCATGGAAGCACTGAGTGGCGGGTTTCCATAACAGACTAAGAGCAGAAGATCGAAAAAGTTTCTAGACTGAACAAGGGCATATGATGCGTCATTCATAGGTGTCACCGCAAAGTTACAATGACAGACCAATCAAGTGCAATCAAATTTTATCAATCTAAAACAGAATATTCATTAGCTTGAAAATCACAATATTGACATGATCGTAAAGACTATAACATATGATCAGAATCATCATCATCATTACTATCTTCCTCATCTGACGTTATTATATATCCATCATCCGATGCCTCATCCACATCATCAATATCAATAAGTCCACCTCGTGGATGCGATATTGATATCTCATCATCTATAGTAGCTTGACTACCTCTAGTCCTCATGACCACGACATCCTCTTGAAACGGTTGATGTAATGACGAGGCGGATGGTTCACAAGCTATTTCAACTCTAGATCTAGGTGTGACCTTGCACACTCCCCACCAATCCTTCTTAGCTTGATTCATACTAGGATAGGAAGCATAATACACTTGAGTAGCTTGATTGGCTAACACAAAAGGTTCGTACTTCTTGTATTTACGGGTGTGGTTTACTGAAACCAAATTGAAATCTGTATTCACCGAAGTCCCTAGAGGTGATAAGTCAAACCACTCACACTTGAATAACACAATTGTTTTAGTAGGTTCACCATTATACTCTACCACACACACCTCCATTAATCGCCCGCAAAAATCTTGCTCATCACTATTATAAACCTCGCCCTTTATGCAGACACCACTATTCATAGTACTTTTATCTGACCCATGGTCAACCGTGTGGAACCTGTATCCATTAACTAAACACCGAATAAATTTGAACCCCGTACAATGGCCCTTCGCAAGGTCCTTAATGCATTGGCTTGCATTACTTGAAGGATCATTAACCTATGACAATTATTAAGTATGTTAGTTATGTAACTTTCTACATATGAAATTAGTCTATAAATAATTTGATATGAGACCCCACACTTACATATGTTTTGAACCAACTTGCAAACTCCTTTTCAACTCTTGTTTGTAAGTCATTTTCCGTTATCCCCAGATTAGTTGCTCGAATTTGATCTTCAAACAATCTTCAAAAAACACACGAGTTATTATATATTTAATGAATGAATATATTCTTCATTAAAATAAAATATCACGAGGGTACTCACGTCAAGTATGTCTCTGAAACCTCGGCACAATTGGATAAAATATATATATGTGCTGCATTATACTCTTTGGCATCAAAATATCGTGAAGGCATTTTGCCAAAAGGACGGCCATCCAATTTGAAAATTGAGAGCATATTTGGATCATCATTTTCATCGGCTCCCCCCTCATCATTTCGAGGCACACTTCTAATCTTCGTAGTCACCCAATCTTCAAAGTAGTATGAGCTAAATGTTGATGCCTCTTTCATTAAGTAGGCATTGGTGATGGATCCTTCAACTTTGGCTTTGTTCTTTACAAAATCTTTCAATGTCTTCATATACCTCTGAAATGGATACATCCATCGATATTGTACTGGACCAGCAATTCGGGCTTCGTCAGCCAGATGGATAACAAGATGCTCCATTGAATCAAAGAAGCTAGGCGGAAAGATACGCTCAAGTTTGCACAAAGTAACTGGAATTGTTTCATGAAGTCTACACATGTCCTCTATTTTTATTGTCCGAGATGTCAAGTCTTTAAAGAAGATACTCAACTCTGTAATTGCCTTCCAAACAACTTGAGGAAGAAGTTCACGAAACGCAATAGGTAACAAGCGTTGCATGAACACATGGCAGTCATGACTTTTCATCCCTCTCATCTTTAGTTGTTTCTTATCCACGCATCTACTAATATTGGACATGTAGCCATCAGGAAATTTAAGACGAGATATCCATTCACATATTACTCTCTTTTCATCTCTGTCAAGTGAGTAACAAGCTTTCGGATACTTTCCTGTCGTCTCATTTTTCTTCAATTCAGGTCTGATGCAGAGCAATTGCAACTCGTCTCTAGACTTGGTGGTATCCTTGGTCTTTCCCGGCACATTAAGCACAGTGTTGAACACATTGTCAAACACATTTTTTTCAATGTGCATGACATCCAAATTGTGACGAATCGAAGTTCTTTCCAATATGGGAGATCCCAAAAGATGCTTCTTTTCTTCCACCCGCTCCTAGAATTCTTGGATATCTCTTTGTTTGTCTCATTGTAGTCCCTGTCACTTTCACAAGACCCAGTGCCTCTATTTGATTCAATATCTCGGCGCCCGACCTTTTCTCAGGTGTAGGTACTTCACATGTCATATTCTTTCTAAATGCTCGTCGGTTCCTCCTAAACATGTGATCTGGCTCCAAGAATTTCCGACTACAATCAAACCATGTTTGTTTACCACTCTTAGGAAGAGTAAACGCTTCAGTCTCATCCATGCAATGAGGGCATGCCAATCTTCCAGCAGTACTCCATCCAGACAACATTGAATACGCTGGAAAATCACTAATAGTCCACAACAACAGTGCTCGCATTTGAAAATTTTGCTTCAATGAGATGTCAAATGTTGGAACACCCTCTTCCCACAAATTCGTCAACTATTTTATGAGCGGCTGAAGAAACACATCCAATTGCATCTTAGGATTGCGTGGCCCTGGTATTAAGATTGTTAGGAACATGAATTGTTCCTTCATACAGAGCCAAGGTGGTAAGTTATAGGGTGTGACTATAACTGGCCACGATGAATATTGTCGCCCTGATTGTGCAAAAGGTGCAAAACCATCAGTCGAAAGACCTAATCTCACATTTCTAGCCTCCGCAGCAAAATCTGGATAAATAGTGTCCAGGTGCTTCCATGCTGGAGAGTCTGCAGGATGACGCATAATTCCATCATTTGAACCAGAACATGAAGCATGCCACCTCATATCCGCGCGGAAGCATTTGAAATGTATAGCCTTTGAAATAGGGGAATAAGATGAAAGTAGTAAATCGTCATGGCTGCCACTTTTTCCTCCTACGGCTACGAGGCACGACACATATCTTTGTAGCGTGATGTACCACAGAATATACAACTCTCACTGTCTTTGTAATGGTCCCAATAAAGCATGCAGCTGTTTGGACAACAATCAATCTTCTCTACAGGTAATCCCAACCCACGCAATAATTTCTTTGTACTATAGAAGTTATCGGGACATAGATTCCCTTTTGGTTGACTGTCTTTCATGAACTCGCAACCGATTAAAACACTTTTCCGATAAGTGGTTCTCTTCTTTCAAACTCATGAAACGAGTCATATAAGACAATTGGGAGTAATTAGCACAACTGTGCCACAACTCTTTGTCTCCAAAGATTCAACATGTCATATATTCGTTTTGCTTCAGGATTTGGTGGTTCTTCCACATTCTCAACATTAAATTGTGGCCCGACATGCTCCATGACCGTAAATCGCACGGCATTTAATCGATCCCAACTCGTTGGTATCTATATTCACATCTTCATCCATATCTTCACATCCCTCATCCATTTCAATTTCGCCGTGAAAAATCCAAGTTTTATACTCCCTAATGAACCCAAATTTCCCAATGTGATACTTAACTTTTACGTATCATGAAGCGTATATTATCACATTTTTACATGGACATCTTATTTGGTCACCCAACATGCGGTGCGGTGACTACTTGCATACTCAATAAAGTTGTTAAGTCCAGAGAGGAATGCAGGATTCCAAGAGCCATCAAGTTTCGGTGATACATCCACTCACGGTTGTCACCCATTCTAAAAATTGTAACAAAATGATCAAAAAAAACTCAAGGTTTTTTTCATCTTATGAAGAACATTATGAAAACAAACTATATTCGAAAAGGATCGGGCAACTGGAGAACATGCTGAAGACATTATTGAGGCAGTTAACAATGCTACTGTTCAAGATCATACGAGAAGTAAGAGTAGTTTCTACTGTCGTGACGCCTTATCATTTTACCCAATCAATTTATGTGAAGTAAGAGTAGTTTATTTTTCATGAAATTCACATTCCGCTACTGCTCGTTTTATGAAGTTCATGAAGTTCAGTTAATGGATCCTCCATGTTGATTTTTTTTCAGTTTTAATGTATGTTATGTTTCTAGTTTTTAATCAATACAAAACATTAAAGGTTGTTGACTTCTAAGTACCATGAAATCTGAATTCCTCAAGAAGATCAAGAATAGAGAGATGTTACCTGAATTGGGGATTTTAGGTCGCCGATTGGGGGTGTTTTGCGGAGGTGCGCCGGAGGCAGAAATCTCAGATATCTCCGTCGGGGAAATCTTTCGCCGGGGAGAGAGGCGTTTTGCACGGGGAGAGAGGCGTTTTGCAGAGAGGTGCGGGGAGAGAGGGGTTTTGCAGAGGTGCGGGAGGTGAATGACTGATTTTAGGTCGAACCAGAATAGGCAGAGGGCTGAGAATGTATTAAAATTTACCGACGCCAACGGGCCATCGGTAATGGCGTTGTTAAATTTAACAAATACCGACGGCGGGAGTGGCATCGTTAATTCATGTAAGTCATGCCATTTAACGACGGCAAAAGTGCCGTCGGTATCTCTCCGACGACTTCCGACGTCGGTACTGGCGTCGGCAAATTTCGCGGGAAGACACCCGCGCTATGGCGTCGTTAAAGCCGTCGGTAATTGTCCAAATTCACGGGTGTCGGTAACGGCGTCGTTAAATGCCAAAAAATACCAACGCCTTTACTGACGTCGGTAAATACTGTTTTTTTTGTAGTGTAAATTGACGAGTAATTTGAGAAATTGGTGAAAATAGTTGTTGTTCTTGTGCACACGACCGTGTGCCCCATCGTGGGCACGGCCGTGTGCACCATCGTGTGCACATGAACTTTTGGTATTTTTGTCAATTTGATTTATTGTGTTATCTAAAAGGATATTTTGTGATTCTAAAATTGCTTGTTCAAACATTAATTACTATATAACTTCTTATACAAACTCATATTTATCATTTCGTGTAATTCATTAGTATATGAGATATTTCATACAGATGATGAACTTATCCATACGAACTAATACATTGAGAACATATATACTACACATGATATGCAATATATTATGTTAATTCAATCAATAACTTTTTAAATAAGTGTATCGTTAACAAATATTTGTTCATATATAAGTAACAACACCTAAATTGACGAGTAATTTGAGAAATTGGTGAAAATTGTTGATGTTCTTGTGCACACGACCGTGTGCCCCATCGTGGGCACGGCCGTGTGCACCATCGTGTGCACACGTGGATACAGTGCCAATTTGACACCGTAGACACCGTGACACCTGGTTGCCAATGTGGCACACGATCATAGCACATGATCGTGACCATCGTGTGCACCATCGTGTGTACTACAAAGGGCAGCATCAAATTATTTTATTAAAAAAATCCCATCGTGGGTCCCCCCTTTTCAATATAAGCCCATCTTCCTGGACCCAGAGTGAAATACCCGAACCGTAGTCCCCCCCTTTCACTATAAACCCTAATCAATTACAATCAGTTAAATTCATTAAAATCAAATACGCGAAATGAGCGGCCGATTACGAGAAAGCGATTTAGGAGGAATCGAAGCACCTCCACCAAAAAGAAGAAGGAGGATACCTCCTCCCAACCCACCATACAGAACCGAGAGGAAGATACTCAATGCTCAGAGTAAGTTTTTTGATTTTGTTGTATGTGTAGTGTGTACTGCGAATTAATGTGTTTTATGAAACAGGGCCTATTTAAAAACACTGCGAGCACTCCAGTCATACTAGATGGTGATGATGATGATGATTTAGAGATTTTTGAGAAGACAAGTAAATAAGTTATTTTAGAAGAATAAGTTTATGGAGATGATGATACAAGACTAAAGAAACAGCAGCAGGTGGGGGAGAAAGGATCCAAGTGATTGTGGTTTTTAAGATATTATTAGATATTTTGGTGTGATGGTGATGAACTTTTGTTTTGTAAAGTTATATGATTTTGGTGTAAACTATTGCTCTTTAAAGTGAGTTACTTTGTTATGGTTAATGTTTGCCTCCATAATCACTTTTATTTGCTTTACATCACTGATGTTTGATTTAAATTCCAATTCAAAGATAAAGAAAATAGACATATGATTGTTGCTAGTAAGTCACAAAATATAAAAATACATAAGCAATTAAGTTTCATGGTATGGACATCCCCTTATGTCATGGTCATCATTACGACAAATGCTACACCTCTTCTTCTGTCGGCACC
The DNA here is from genome assembly GCA_033398695.1 of Orobanche coerulescens. NCBI lineage: Eukaryota > Viridiplantae > Streptophyta > Magnoliopsida > Lamiales > Orobanchaceae > Orobanche > Orobanche coerulescens. Next base: position 200,332,727 of record CM065802.1, read on the forward strand.
TTTTCCTCGTTTGTTCATCCATTCCTTGAGTTTCTTCAGGGATATTCAAATCCACACCACCTATGGGAATGAATGCTTTGAAATATTTTCTATTGTGGCCGGTTCCTTTACACCTATCGCACACCTGAGGCCGTCCACCTGCGGGCAAATTTTCAACAGTGGACCGTGCACGACTCATCCTTGGTCGGCCGGCTTGTCGTACCATCTCTAGAGGTACGAAAACGATGGATGAGATCTCTGGTGGGACATTCCACTCATCAGGATGTGGGATAGGATTAATATGCTCCTTATAAGTCTCTCTAAGGCCTTGTTGCTTGAAATAACGACTAACAAAATCATACACGGACAAACCATTGCTGGCGCGCCTGTTACAATAATCAATTATGTCAAGGATGTGGTGTAGGATAATGTATTTTTGATACTGATAGGGTGTAGGATAAATCTAGACTAGCCCTGTGTTGCACACGATGGCAGCACACGATCATGCCCATCGTGGGTTACGATCGTGTGCATCTTGCCCACGGTCATGGACTGCTGCTGTCGTGTGCATCCTGCCATGACCGTGGGCACACGATGGCTAGTCCCATCGTGGGAACGACCGTGTGCCCCGACATCACTCAGCAGATGTAGAATACATCGCCCGCAAGCTGTAGGATACAGCGCCCGCAAGCTGTAGGATACAGCGCCCGCAAGCTATAGGATACAGCACCCGCAAGTTACAAGATACAGCGTCCGAAAGCACCCGCATGCCCACGGCCATGACCGTGTGCACACGACAACATAGACAAAAATATTGAATGGTGGGCACATTAGAGCAAAACAATTACCTTATAGCGGCAACAGCATGACGACATGGAATCTGATCCAAATCAAACTCACGACAACAACATGTCCAGGTTCGAAGGTCGACCTCATAAGAAACTTTATTTTCTTCGACTTTATAAACAAGTGGGGTGGTAGCTCGAACGGTAAGAGTCAGACTGGCTTGGACAGAGTTAGAAAGCTTTTCAAAAGTGTGCATTGTCAACTCAAGGTCTCTTGATGTAGCTTCTCCCCGCTTCTCATCAAACCAATTCTCTAAAATTAGGCGAAATATCTCAAGTAACGAGCAAACAGGTAAACACCTCGCCCATAACATACGATTATTAAAGCATTCAACAGCATTGGATGTGAAGAAGTTATAGCATCGTACCGGACACTTCGACCTAGCCCACCTCTCTGGCCCAATTTCAGAAAGGCGCCCGCGAGCCCCATTAGGGCTTTCAATATGTAGTTTCGAAAAGTAGTTTTCAAAAACTTCTTCACGATGTGTGTAGGCAGCAGTTCTAAAGAGTCCTATAGCATACGCACCGTAGGAGGTCAGATTTTTTGCAAGATGGTGATAGCACAACCCGTGGAATGCATTCGGATAGACGGCTCGAACAGCATTCTGAATGCTCTTATGTTGGTCACTCATAATCAGTAAATCTTCCATCGGATTGTAGCATCTGCGCAGGTTATACAGAAAATAAGTCCATAACTCGTCGTTCTCTATCGGACCGAGACCAACTGCAAGAGGAAATACTTGCCCATTCCCGTCAAATGTGACGGCCGCAAATAGAGTTCCTTTATTCTTTCCCTTCAGGTGGGTCCCATCAACTATAATCACCGGTCGAAGGCACGTATCAAATGCCCTAATACTATGTCCGAGTGTTACGAACATATGGCAAAACACTTCCTCACGAGTCGTCTGCAAATAATAAATTATCCCTGGATTACGCTATTTTAACAAATACAGATAAGATGGGAGCCTCTGATATGATTCATCAAAGTCGCTATATGTATTCTCTATCGCTATATTCCTCGTCCGGAGAGCAAAACTGTATAGCATGTCAATGCCGTACTCCCTACACATCTCTGCAATCATCTCCTTTGGCCTCAAAGTGACACCCTCACCGGTCAATCTTTTAGCAAAATAATGGGCGGCAACCTCAAAAGTGACCGATCGTTCGGCAGCACGATTCAAATCAGGGTGACAGCTGTGCTCGAAGGTCAACTTAGTAATTCTTCAAATAGTTGCACCCTCAATAGCACACAACCTAAACTGACAATTTTTTCGCCCACTCTTAGAGATAAACACTAAACGTTTATCGGCGGAACGATCAGTGATACACTGTAGCATGTTTTCCAAATGATACATTCCTACAGTTATCCTCAACTCTGTCTTGGAACAAAAGGTGGACCCCACCTCTAGCTGACCGGTAACCGGTGGAGGCTGCTCGAGCCAACCCAAAGTCCTGGCACTACCGGGGTCCAGAAATGGAATGATCCAGTTACGCATTGATTGTAGATGCTCATGCTCGCTCGCAGATTGATGGTCGGATGAGAAGTTCCGACGACTCATAATCCTGTCTATTTGGGCCGGTTGGCGAACCCAAGCAAGAAATTCCGTAGATAGTGACTCAAGCAAGTCTTTACAACAATATTCATCTTCGGATGTATGCACCTCCTCATCTTCCTCGTCTTCCTCATCTTCCTCGTATTGATAATCTTTGGAAGGCATGTCATAATTTATGTTGCCGGGCTCTACTCTCGAGCTGCTACATCCCATATTAACCTCGGGAGTGGAGGATCTGCCGTTCTCAACATAGACCTCAAGATCCTCCTTGTATTCTACTAGTAATCGAAGTATCTCGGTATCGCCCCGTAATAGGACTTTTATTTTGTTTCCCTTGTCCATGTGTGTCAAGTACCATAATTTATAATCGGACTCATTTGGACCACCCAAACCCTCTCTGATAACCCCCACGAGGTTTGCACGACTAACTTTGCTTGTGTCGATGTAGACAAAAAAGGAGTCCCCGTCTACATATGTCGAACGCTCTCAATGACCACCGTAATGTATCAAGATACGCTGCCACGACATCTGATTACAAAAAGATGAATAACTATTCAGAAAACTGAGCGAAAAATATTATAAAACGGTCTTCCTTGGACACGACTGATGCACACAGTCGATGATACCGTGTGCATCGATCGTGTGCACGTTTCTGGCCATGAACACGATCGCTGCACACGATTGTAGACGATCGTGTTAAACGATCGTGAACACGTTAGTTGTGCGCACGATTTCAAGGTCGTTGGACACGACCGTTGCACACGATCGTTGCACAAGGTGGCTTCCCATCGTGTGCAGCGATCGTGTCCGTAAGAACTGGTCGGGAAAAAAATTTCCAGCGGTCAAATACTGATGCATACCTTCTTTATGAACCCAAAAGCACGACAAATGAAGTCCTATTTGAACGTCAACTTTTCTTTTCGAATAATCTTGTGATTTTTATAAGATTTTTGAGAGACCCTTTGTCAAAAATGGTTGTGTTGTTTTGATGTATATGTTATAGTTAAATTTTGGTTTTTGGAAATTAATATCGATCGGAGCAGATGAGGAAAGTAAAAAAGAAAAAAGAGAAAATAGTAGTTTATATTAAATAAAAAAAAGTCAACATTACAACAAAAGAGAGGGCATTTTTGTCTTTTTAATCAAAATGGTACTAAAAACTTATAGTTTTATGAATGAGGATATAAAACTTATCAATTTTATGATTTAATATCAAAAAATTGATTCCCACTTTGGGATACACAAACAATTCATGTCACCACATATTAATTTTTAGCTACATTAGATTTCATGTGTCTATTTACTCTACGATTTACACACATAAACAATTAATTCATGTGACTATATATTTACTTATCGTCTCTTATAAAAACCGTCACAATATTTTTCAATATATCAAACAAAACTCGTGGCAGATGGTGACATTTGGCCACACTGTTCGACTGTGGCTAATATTTGTCATATTTGTTATGACTAAGCGTGACTGAAAGTTTTTATTTTCGATGCAGTGGTCACACAAATATATTTAAATGTAGCTAAAACAATGTCAGAATTTTATCGATGACCTTTAACCACACTTTTAATCAAATGTGTGTCTGGGCTGTTTTGGAAAAAGCGTGACCGTAGGTCAATTTTGTACTAGTGATTGTTAATCACCAGAGAACTTTCTTCTTCTCTCCAACCCAAACTGCACATGAAACATATATTCTTCGTCATTAGCCTCCATTGATTAGATTCAGATTTTCCATACAAAGAGAGAAAAATAACTTGATTCAAGAAGGATCGAGCTTTGAATAGATCATAAGATTGTGAGGAATATGGTGAAAGAAGCGATTAGAAGAGATGGAAAAGAGAAGCGACACAAATCTTATCAGACTTTCTTTTTCTTTTACAGAGACTATCAAATGCGTTTCTTGATTTTATCTTGCTACATGTAATCAGTTTTTGGTGAGTTCTAAAGAAATGCAGATTGGTTGAACAATATTAGAACATAAAGCGATGTATATATAAAGAGAGAATATGACGGTGAAGATTGAAAAAAGAAAAAGAAAAACACGGTAAATAGAAAAAGTAGACATATGGGAAGGAAAAAAACAACTCCATATTTTAATGCATTAATGAGCCACTTTTAATGAACCGTATATTATATTTTAACGAGTCATTCAGACCCGGGCGATGCCCCGGGCTGTATATGATGGTATTATATATTTAAATTGTTATTGTTCAGCACAAATTTTCGTCATTTTGATCATGGATCCGTCATTTATTTTCATCATTTTATATTCGGGACGTATTTTTGTCATTGTATATATAAGTTGTCATGGTAGCATACATTTTGTAGCATGATACGTATTTAAAATAGTTTATTGACATGTAATCTTTTAAGATGTATTTTTTACGTAATATTTTTTGTCTATTTATTTTGGTATTGACTCTATCATTTTTAATTGGAACTAACTAATATTAATACATTGGGCTAAGTTATAACTATTTCTTATGATAGTCAACGATGCCGTCACGATGCACGTGTGTCTTTGTATAGAAGTTTTCATAGATTTAAAATACGTGCGATGCACATGGGCTATATAGAAGTTTTCATAGCGTAATATTCGGCATTTATTATCGTCATTTTATCTTTAAGTTTTCATGGTGACACACATTTGCTAAGCTTTATACGTACATAGAATACTATATTGAGTTGCATACATTTGTATATAAGTTTTTATCGTAATCTTGTAACTTATTTTCGTCATTATATATCTAATTGTGATGGTATCACATTTCTAAGCATGACACACATTTAAAATAGTTTATTGACATTAAAGAGTATATGTGAAGAGATTTTTTTCAAGATGTTATATTGAAAAGAGTCTATTCACTTGTAATTTTAATATGTATAAGTTACATAAATTATTTTTAATATGAAGCGATGACATTAATGTTGGAGACCTTTTATATTCATCCATGTGCAATGCACACAGGTTTGGACTGACTCAGGACCCATGCGATGCACTCAGGTTGGATCTAATTGTTTTTTTCGTAATGTTCGGGACTAATTTTCGATTCATGTTTGAAACTCTCATTTTTTTGTGAAAGACGGACTTCGTTGTTCAAATAAATTACATTATTAAAAGCGAACTATAAAACAAATTTCCTTTTTAACAAAACTATAAAAACATAAAACATTAAAGTGATTAGTATATTCAAGAGTATAAATTATAATTCGTATAATAAATTATAATTCGTATAGTAAAATATTGCATGTTTAATTTGTAACGTACTATTAATATGAATGCCAGGTATTCATCTATATTGACACCGTGTAGTGGCGTTGTTCTTGTTGTTGTTGTTCTTCTTGTTGTCTTTGTCGTTGTTGTTCATTGGCATTTTGCATGTTTTGTTCTTGATACAATTTTCGTGACTTGTCAATCTCTTTCTTTAATGTGAAGAGGTTTTTGCAAAATGTTATATTTAAATGAGGCTTTTCATATGTAATCTTTTAATGTGAGTAACTTACATAAATTATTTTTAATTAATGCATTATTACAACATTTTTCCATAAACTATAATATCGAATTTGGAGCATTCATTAGTAACTCATTCTAAGTATTTACTGTATGTGACATGAATCACATTATATCAAACTCAAATGAAAAATTATTAACTCTTGATATGTTGATAACATTTGAAATACAATTTTCTTCTACTTTATATAATTCTTCGATTTAGAAGATTATCATTGATATGATGATAGTGTGAAGATATTTTAATTATATTTTTATTATATACTACCATTTGCAATATGTAACATCGACATAATTTACATCATATCAAATATCAAAGTCACACAATATTCCAAGACGTTTAATTAAAAGTGACATTAACACAACGCAAGACAAAAACTACATTAAGAGCAAAAATATTAAAATGCACCAACAAAGTGTAGTAATAATTATTGACTAAAAATTGAATGCTCGTCACATTATTTTCAATAAACTTACTTGCTAACGAATCAATAGTATTAGCCCATTTATCGGTATTACATGAAGTAAAATATTGCATGTTTAATTTATAACGTACTATTAATACGAATGCTAAGTATTCATCCCACCGGTGGCATAACGTTGATCTTGTTGTTGTTGTTTGTTGTTGTTGTCTTTGTCATTGTTGTTCATTGGTCTTTTGCATGTTTTGTTCTTGACATAATTTTTGTGACTTCTCGATCTCTTTCTTTAATGCTTCTTGATGCGCTACAAAAAAATAGATATAGTTGATCGTTAGTAACTTAAATACAGTTAATCAATATATTGCATTTTCGATCAAAGTAAAAATGTTCGTGCATGTTCCACTTAATTGATAAGACAACGATGTGTAGGATCTCTTAAATCATTAGAAAAGATGATGTTACTACCAAATCTCCTAAGCTACCATCTTTATGTCCTACATTGTTACACAAAACACACGTGAAATTTACATAAAATAATATAAATCAATATGCTAAATAAGTAAGACGATATGATGCTTACTTTACCACCATAATAAGTTGTAGCCCAATGTGCACGCGGTGTGGAGGAAGTTGTGGTTTGTTGTGTGTGATTTTTGACACATTATATAGTTGATAAAATATTTATAACTCATGGACAGGAAGGTAAAAAGACTAACCACTAATTGGTGTGTTTAATTTATGCATTCATGGCATTTTTGGTTTGTATTCTTTGAGACTTTTGTGCATGATTCCTATGTACTTACCCTTATGCATGACTATTAAATCAATGTAGTAACACATGAACCTTTCACATTTCACTTTCAATTCATGAAACATTTATTGTGAACACTTTGCATTTATAAGACAACTTAAGCTTTTAGTATATAAGATAACAACTTATCCAATGAAAAAATAGAAAAAATTAAAGTAAATATTTAGGTTTAAGTATGAAAACAAATTTGAACAAAAAGAGGTTAGAATTGGATTTTCAATTTAAAAACAAAGAGTTACGGTATACTTATTGATTATTATTCCACTTATTTTTTTAGTATTTATGACATTATTTTAGTTGCGTAATGTTGTGTTTTTATGCTATGTTTACGTCTTTTTAGGGTTTTATGGTCAACATTAGGTTTTGTGGTTTAATTTGGAATTTTTGGAAATTTTAGGAATTTTGGTGTAACTTCTAAAAACAATGAACATGGGTTAAGTCAGACACGTGGAACGAGTCACTATCCATATTTCAGCCCGGATCGCCTCCAGACCACCGCTCGTGACAGTTGAGTCCTCACGTCTCTTGGACTACCACGAGGAAGGATGACTCGGGCCAATGATTGAATCGAAGGATAGATGACTCGAACAACCAGACACTTCTCGCCCCAGATCGCCACAGGAGACCGCTGATCATGGTCCGGACTACGCATTCTTGTTTTTAAGTCCAATTTTAATTGTTTTTTCTCAACTATTTGTTACCAGTCCCCCTTCAAACGTACGGACGGGCAAGAGTTCTTTCTCCCGATGCTAATCCTTTTTCCGCTTCAACCTTGCATATACCTGTAAATAGGTGTGTGTACTTTTGATTATCACTATTAATTTGTTAGGTTTTTAGAGAGAAGATCAGTGGGAGCAACTTTTCCTCCCAATTTCATTTCTCCTCCAAAACTAGTGGTTTTAGATTTCAATTCCAATTTGTAATTAGCATTCAAATTAAAGTGTGATTGTATTATCTTCATAAATTGAAGTTCAATTCAAAATTTGGCTTCTCTATTTGCTTTCAATTTCGAGGTGAAGAGTGAGTTTTAATCTCTCTCTCTCTCACTCTTTTTTTTTTTTTTTTTTTAATTTTTGGTAATTGCTACTTCCCCTATCCTTCTCTCTTTATTTGTTTATGAATATTGTCTTATTTCGTGTTTATCCTTCTTTTACTTTGTCTATTACCATGTTGTTTGACTGCAACCCTAATCCAGGGACCGAAGGCAAAAGTGACTCAGTTTTCATAAGGTTTAAGGAAATTGAAATTTGTGTTAGCTCAATTTTGGAGAATTTCACTAATTTATCCCAATTGTAAGAAAATTGATCCGAATGGACAATCTGTTGAACAAATCGATTTTGATGATGTGTTTTCTCAAAATAACATTTAGTAAAATATATATCATGACTCGATCACACAAAGAACGCCACATATCACATCAAGTAAAAGTCAACAAACAACACACTACTATTTTGTAAGATAGTGCATGCTATCGGTTATATTATGAGAGTGTTATTTCAACTCAAATAACATACAGAACCCGCTATACTTCGAGTTTCAGCAACTATACAATTAACACACGTTACTTGACCAAGTAAAGCACACTACACTAATAAGGTAGTAAGTTTTACACTCATATTATTAAACAGTTAACGCAGGTTAAGTGCTAAAACTAGCCCATGCTAGTCCACCAAGACAGAATACAAAAAAATAACGCCCATTGAAGCACACTATCAAGGAAGTCGAAATGCATGCTAAGTGAAGAATATGACCATTGCTTTATACAAAGTTAATGTATGCTAGAAGGCTATATAGCGTACATTATGTTTGAAATCTTACCGTTGATCAGATGACCGTTGGACACTTTCCTAATGCTGAAATCACGCGAATATCACAAGATCTGAAAAGCAAGAATTGACTCATTAGCGCATGTTACAAAGGGAAATTAACGCATGATAAGTGTAAAATTTAACCATTAGACAAAGACTTTCAGCACGATAAGGCCGTTTCTTTTCAAAGTCAAAATTGACGATGCCGATAATGCACGTTAAGGAGCAATATTAGCGCACGCTAATAATGCAGGATCACATGGCATCAAGCCTAGCTCAACGCTATAAACACTCATATCTTTGGGTACTTCAAGACACACAACTACAAGCTGAAATCTAAGTAATTTGAGCTCTGAATATTGTTATCTTAAGTTAATTGTTCATTATCTAGTTGTGCAAGAACGATACAAGTATTGTACTTACAGTTTATTGTGACTCATACTTCATGTCTTCTTTGATTGTTGTGTTTGAGTGTTTGTGTCACTCATACATGAGTCAAATGAAAAGATTCAAGAACGGTGTTATTAGGATCGTGATTTGGCATTATTAGGATTGACTCTTAGATCTTAAGTGAGGTTATTCTAGTTTAGATAGAATATTAGTAGGAAATTATTTCTTGGTTGTTTGGTTGTGCTTGGACCAATTGAACACAAGCTAAGTTTAACAGTTGTGCTCAGACCTATAGAAGACGAGCAAAGTTGAGTGTGGTTTTTCTTAATCCAATAGAAAATGAACTGATGAGATACTTCTGTATGCTCATCACGGAGTCTGCCCTCTTCAACATATGCAAGATCCTGGAATATGCCGCAAATGAATTCTCGAGGCTGCTAGTGGAATGAAGGCTTCCTCTGCAAATGCTGATAAAGTCTAAGCACCATAAAGGTGAACAACTCACCCATACGGAAGACTGGATTCTTCCTTTCGATCAATCCCCTGAAGGAAGAAGCATTTACCGGGATCGAAGCAAGGACTCCCTAGTAAGGAACTGCAAATGATCCTGACCGAAGGCCTGGGAGGCATTCTCAGTATATGAGCTAGCCTGTTTTCCTTTTCGCCGTATTTCTTTCTTCTGTAGGCTTACCAACGCACTATACTTTTTGTATATTTATCAAAAACTTGTAATTTTTCCCATATGTATCAATAAAACTTGTTTTCTTGAAAGATTACAGCTCATAATCTACACTACTGTTGTTACTGTTTGATTATGTAATTTTGCTATTTTTTTCAACAAGTACAAACTTGTCAATACTCAAAGCTATAAGAACTTGTCTGCGTACAGTTCATAAATTAAGTTGTATGTAATTTAGGTTTTACCCTGTAACATTGTGCCTACGCGCCAATCGTAAGATCAGTTGTAATATACTTAAGTCCTGTAGGATTTTTATTTTTAGAACTTGTCTGCGAGCAGTTTAAATTTCTAGACTAAGTTAATGAAGTTCAGATCAATCGACAAAATACTCGAAGAAAGCCTCTCGGTATCCAGAAAAAGGTATATAGAGGAAGTTTTGGCATTCTCAAAAGGTGGGAAATTTTTAGAATAAATACTCCTGTTTTGAAAATTTCCAACATACAGCAAAAAAACCTCAAAGTTGTCGGAATATGTTTATGTATGGAAGCTGTCAGGATTCATCATGTAGCCCATTCATACAACAAATAGATCTTCTACAGTAAAACCTCGATAAATGAATATGATCGGGACTGGAGAAAAATATTCACTTAGCGAAATTATTCAAATACAGTAAAACCTCGATAAATGAATATGATCGGGACCGGAGAAAAATATTCACTTAGCGAAATTATTCAAATATCGAAAGAAAATTTGAACATATTACAAAGAGTTGGGACCGGAGAAAATTATTCATTTGGCGAGGTTATTCGTTTATCGAACATTCATTTATCGAGGTTTAACTGTATCGAAAGAAAATTTGAACATGTTACAAAGAGTTGAGACCGAAGAAAATTATTCATTTGGCGAGGTTATTCGTTTATCGAACATTAATTTATTGAGATTTAACTGTACATAATACATCCTACATAGCCTACTTCAGCAAGAGATGGAGTACGTTGGATACAGCAATAAGGATGTAGGTGTTTTACGTAGGGAAAAGTAAAACATAACCAACAGGACTGAATAGAATAATCTTTAAACCGTTGAGATAAATATTGTTTATTCATAAAGTATTCACAGTTAAAAGCAGCATTTATTGCTAATAGGATAATATTTAATGCGGCTAGAGAGAGAGACAACTCTGAACGCTCTGAAGAGCATTTAATGCAAAGACGAAAAGGATGTCTGAAGCATTAAATGCGATCTTCTTTAATTCAAATATTCAGCTGTCGCCAATCAGAGACGTCAACATCTCACCAACCAGCAATGGCTACATTTATAACGAATACCCCAAAGCCATAGGACATTGAAAATAAGAAGTTATTCATTATCGCGCATACTCTGACATTCTAGCGATTACAAGAGAAGTATATTTCGTGACCATACAACATTATCCAATCGAAGGAATATACCAAGTCCTCAACACAAATATCACAGCATACATCGATTGTTCATCAAATATAAAGATGTTGTTTGGAATTGTTCTACCCTTACCATTGAGATTATTATTAGCCCTATGTGGACTAAATATACTTGCGTATTCCGACCTGTGTGGGAAAAATAGCATTGAAGATGAAGCTTCGATCTGTGTGAGAAGAAGCGATTCGAAAGAGCTCAAGCCAATCTATGTGAACGGACCATAGCTACAGTCCCTGTATCAATCTGTATGAACGATACAGAGCCAGGTTTAGTTAAGTCACGTAGTTGTGTACGTGGTGATTTTAATAAACTCTTTACTCCTGTGTGTAGGACCAGTGGACGTGGAGGGGTTTACCTTGAACCACTTTAAACTATGTGTTATTTACCTTATGTCTTTTCTGTTTTCATTCTACTGTGATTTATTAAGTATACATTGTTAAACCCTGTACGCATCAAGCAAACAGTAGAACACCTAGTTGCTGTATTTACAGCAACTCACTAAACAGACTTCCGCTACGCAATTAAACTTCAAAAATCGTACAACTTATTGTATCATTACCATCTAAACTGTTTACTGTATATTTTGTGGCCAACACTCTTGCTCTTTTGTATTCCGCTTGACGTTATGAAGCTATTCATCATCTTCTATCATGACTACAAAGTTATTCATCGTTGATTCACCACTCTCGATCATTTCCGTCCATATCTCGAATCCACAACCATATTTGTACTAAAAGACACATGCATGTGTACAAATTAGTCTAGATTTTTATGCAATTTTACAAACTGATTTTGAATATTAATTTTTCTATTAAATCTCATTTATCCTACTTATGAGTTTATCTTAGATTACAACTAAAAATTTGTTAAAATCTAGGACTTTAGATTGCAAATTGCATTCAATTAATGCAAAATCGTGAAATCTAGGCTTCTATACATGAATCATGAACCACATTACATATTTCTAGAGTGAAATTTTATTGTTGCGTGTAGTTGTCATGACCTCATTTCTATCAACTAGTGCCATTTTCTGGAATGCTATGTAATTCGATGGCATAGAAATTATCTAGCCAACAATCTTTGTATACCTAATAAAATATTGAGTCCACATATTATTTAGCAAAAAATTCTTGTCTGTTATAATATACCTTCAAAGTGACATTTCAATTACCCTTTTGTTTTTATATAGTGTGAATGACTATTATGCCCCTGATGTAATTATGTAATTACGATTGTGCCATCTGAAGTTTTCCTATAAATAGGACTTCAGTTATTAATGAAAAAACACACCTGAGAATCATTTTCTCTATTCTCTCTCTAAAATATCTCTCTATGATATTTCGATTTTATAATATGTTATCAGTACGACTCTAACCATTTGAGTTATATCACAAGAGTATGCTCTACAGTTGTATCTTCTAGATGACCCTCTGTATCAGAAATTGAATTATTACAAATTACAATCATCTCTCTCTCCCCCTTCTAATTCGGCCTCTCTCTTCTCTCTCTCTCCTTCTCTGTCTAAGCTCAATGACCAATTAAGCTCGCATGGAGATCTGTTCTTTGGATTGAAAGTTGCCCCATGCCACCCATTTGGTCCATTTCTATAGTTCCATAAAAATCCATTCATACTGTAATACCCGAGATTCTAATGTGTATTTTGAACATTATGACATTGTATTTGTTGTATTTGATCTGAGTATTATCGAGCGTATTTCATGATCCGGTGTTGTTGAAGGTATGATTTCATGAATGTGTTCAAAATTGTAACATTTGCACTTGTAGCGCACGCTAACGGCTAGGCGAAGTGTACGCTAATTTGGGTTTCGTAGCGTACGCTGTGTATGAACCTTAGTGTGCACTATATGTAGTCAGCTTGATTAAGACAGGGTGGTAGGTGAGATCAGCCGCGGATCTTGGTCGGGACATGTCGGGATGAATCTGGATGGCTTTTGGAAAAGTCGAGTCAACGGTGCTTAGCGTACGCTAATGTTATGAGGCTAACGCACGCTAAAGTTGAGTACAGTGAGGTCAGTGAAGTTTCGTATGGCCGTTAGCGCACGCTATATGAGTGGTAGCGTACGCTAATTTATGTACTTAGCACGCGTAAAGGGATATTAGCGTACGCTAAGTCGAGATCAGGCAGAAACAGTAGACTGCAAGCCCGTTAGCGCACGCTATGTATATGGCCGTAGCGCGCGCTAATAACCATTTTCTATATATAGGATAACACCCTCTTTCATTTTTCAGACTTTCAATTCAACCCTCACTCCAATTTCGCAACTTTGAGAGTTACCCTCCCCATCTTCAACCTTCATATCAGCCTCCTAACTCATCATTCAAGGCAAGGAGCTTTGAGGATTGGTGTTCAAGCGTCCAACTTTGAGTTCATCAAGAGTTTCCGTCTTTTCTTTCCATACAAGGTATGTGTTGCTGTCCGAACTTCGAATTCATGTTCTTATTCGGATTATAACTTCCTCCTGGAGTTTATCAAGGTTAAGGATTTATCGTTAGGTTCACACCATACCATGCAAACTTGAAGTAATCATATTAGAACTCCTTTGAATAAGAAGATCACAATCGAACCTTATTGAGTTGAAACTAAGAATCTAATTTCTGAGGTTGTTGTATAGTTGGGTCGTCTTTTCAGAATCAACGGTGTGTCGATGTATTGTTATTATCATTACTTAGAATGATATCTTTAGCAAAGAAAGGAAATCTTAGAATGGTCACTAAGATATAATCTTCGGATAGCATGAGATGACCTTAAATGTAATTCACAACTCGTAGTGATTTCTGGGTTTGTTATCTTCTTGTTGATGATTCGAACGTAGAGTGTTGATGGATGATAATTTATTTGAATGGGAAACTTTGACGAAGATGGCAGCTTGTAGAAAAACGAAGTATAGAGATGAGTTAACCTTAAACTCGGATTGAAACGTGATTTATAACCGAACTTGGTAATGACATCGATAATCAAAAATCGAAGTTCGAAATTACGGTGATTTGAGTGACTCTAGCTAGACCGAGCGGTCATCGGGTGAGTTGAACCGTGAGCCGGCTAGCTTAGGGTGTTAACCGACCGTAGGAGACGTTAGATGTTCGTACGTTTAAACTTGTTTTGAGTTGCCGTTATTTTTTTTGTTTGTTCAAGGGCCGAGCATTGCGAACGTTTGATCGAATGAGGCGGCCTTCGAGTGTGTTGAGATCATTGGAGTAATTAGTTCTTGCCATCTTTGTGGCAAGTATCGTAATTTGTTAATGTTGGTATTTTGAGCATGCATCTGGTTTATTCATGTTGTTGAACATGGAATTTATTTTTGTAATATCCGCATTTTTTCTTTCTCTTGTATTTTTATTTTTGATGTATTTCTCGGTCGTAGTGACCCTCGTGTATCTTACAGTGTATCTTTTCCGTCATCTATTGATCTTATTCTCGTTATTGTTATACGGAACCGCTGTTTCGGGGTTGCCGTGTATCCATTCTATATTTCGATGCATCTTGAAATGTTCCGTTTAACGTCTCGTTCATATTCCGGTGTTTTGGACCGTTTATATTTCGTACCTAGCGCACGCTATCTTTTCTGCATAGCGCACGCTAGGGGTCACTTAGTAGCGCACGCTACGACTGCTTCGTAGCGCGCACTAGAGGGTAAGCCCTGGAAGTGGCAGTACTGATTCCAGCCCTCTGGACTGGAGGATTAGCGTACGCTATGTATGCTAGCGCACGCTAATGTTGGGAGTTAGTGCACGCTGAGACGCCCGGTAGCGTGCGCTAGTGTGGATGTCCAGTACTGGGCAGTTTGCCACTGGACTCTACTGATGCCTAGGTAGCGCACGCTATTGGTCGATAGCGCGCGCTACCGATATACTTTAGCGCACGCTACATTTGGTCGATAGCGTGCGCTAACCGGATCAGGTGCGTTCTGGACAGTTGCTTCTGGACTCGGCTGATGTCCAGGTAGCGCACGCTATTGGTCGATAGCGCGCGCTACCGAGAGGTTGTTAGAGCACGCTACGTTTGGAGTAGCGCACGCTAACGGACAGAAACCTGGCTACTGGATTGGAGTTTGTTTCATTAGCGCACGCTAACTTTGAGGATTAGCGCGCGATAACACTCCCTGGCTATATAAACCAGGGAGTTGACCGAGATAATCATAATTTCTCATTTCTTCCTCCTCTCCGCGGCCAAGGCGATTCCGGGCGATTTTCTTGGCGATTTCTTCCTCCAATCATCTCATCCAACATCTTTCTGGAGTTCTTGGTGTATTATAACAACATCAACACGAATCTTTCATCCTAATCCAAGGTAAAACCTCTTAGAACCCTACTTTTCGATAAATTGGGGGTTTTGGGATTTTCGTCCGATTCGTTCCGTTTCGTTGATGGATTCATGATGATTATGATTAATCTTGTTAGTATCATTAGTTTTCCTATGGATTCATGGTATATTTTGTAGTTTTTACGGAATCGAGAGGGTTTGGTTGTGGTCCGCCCTCGTTATTTCTATACGAATATACATGAATCGTAGGCGGGTTTTCGGGTGTATTTCATTTCCGTATTCGTCTAGAGTTGGTTGTGATTGTGTTCTTCGAATCGTTAGGTTCGGTCCTATTGGTTCCTAGCGTTCGTCGGTGTTTTTCCCTTCCGTTCGTTGCGTCGTCAATTATTCAAGGCAAGTATTTTTGGAAACCTTTATGCTTAACGTGAAATGGTAATGTATATTGTGTGTGATTGTGCTCACCCCGGGAGGGTCCGACGGGGCCTCGGGGGAATCTATGACTTCACTCTGGATTCACGAGTTTGTTTAGCTAGCCAGCCCTGGAGGGTCCTTAGAGGCCTCGGGTGGGATTTGTGGCTTCGTCCCTATCCTAGGCGATGCATGTGCGTGATTTGTTTTATGATATGGCCAGCCCGGGAGGGTCCTTAGAGGCCTCGGGTGGGATTTGTGGCTTCGTCCCGGTCCTAGGCAAAATGTGATTGTTTGACTGTTTGATTCCGGAAAAGACATGTCTGGTTTTGGTTTGTAATGATATTGGTGCATGTACTATGAAACGTGTAAGCGATTGGTTTGCCTTGATTACTTGTACTAGCGTAATTGCTAACCCCTTTTGGGGACCCGTTGTGGGGAAATTCTTGTTATGGATTTCAGGTTATGATCATCCGGACGAGCAAGCGCTGGGACAGTACGAGGATGTTGGCCAGGGTCGTTGACATGTGCATTTGGGTCTACTTATTTCTTTTGTCCATTTCGATATGGTTGTTCCCACATTTATAAACTGATAGATTGTACTCGCGAGTACTTAGGCTTTTCATTTCAAACTCCGTATTGTATTACTTTAAATTGTTACATTGTCAGTTGATGCTTATTTCGCCGGTTGCTCCGGGCGTATCTTTATATGTTATATTATTTAAATGCGTGTCCTCGCTAACCGAGATGGTTAGTCGAGTGGTGTTTTCTAGTTGTAGCCTGGTGGGTCCCATGTAGGGGTCCACGGCGCTGTAATATACTCCGAGTATCTTGGGGGTGTTACAGAAAATGGTATCGGAGCTCTAGGTTTATGGATACCTAGGCTTGTCGGTTATTTGGGTCTAGTCGTGTTTTGTTTTGCACATTGTCACACCGCTGCCGGCATCTCAGTACTTCCGGTGTTCGTAAGTTTCCTTACTCGATTCTTTACTTTCTCGTACTGTATTCCGTTTCTTGGACTGTGATTATTCTCCCTCTTTTACTTATCATCGAGTTGCTTTTGCCACCTCTTATCACCAGCATGGATGCTGGAAGGAGACGTGGTCATGGTCGTGGCCGTGGACGCGGTCGAGGACGTGGGGCATCCGGTGGGGCGGCCACGTCGCATTCTTCGGGAGCCGGCAGTACCGGCGACCGTCACAGCCATGCTTCTTCTCAGGAGCGCGCCGACCTTGGTATTGCGGCCGTTATGCAGCAAATGGTAAACCAAATGGCGGCGATAGCTCAAGTGGTTCAAAACCCCGATCAGGCCCATGCTAATCGGGGCGGAGCAGACCGTTGGCTCCAAGATGTCATCAAGATGCATCCTCCTCAGTTTTCGGGAGCATCAAATCCGATCGGCTGGGAGGGGTGGATCAAGGAGATATCTAAGGTCTTCGTTGCCACCAACTGTCCCGAGGATCGTAAGGTCCCTATCGCCCAGTACTTTCTCACTGGGGACGCTATGGATTGGTGGGAGGCCATGGGGCCCAAAGAACATGTTGCTTCATGGGCCGAATTTCAGGAGCTGATGGAGACTGAATATTTTCCGTGGCTAGTTAGACAAGCTCGAGTCCATGCCTTCTACGATGCTCAACCTCGGGATATTCCCGTGTCCCAAGCCATTGCCGACTTTAACAAGGAGTTGGGTTATGTGAAGACCCAAGTTGTCGAAGAGAGCGACAAAATTTTCCATTTTTCCAGGAGGATGAAGCTGTCCATTCGGGACTATATGCCTGGACTCGTCTGCACTACTTTGAAGGATTATCAGAGTAGGGCCCTCGCTTATGATATGTCGGTGACGGATAGTGATGTGGCTCGTGAGAGCAAGAAACAGAAGTCGGTCGGAAATTTTTCTAGTCCCAAGAGTGGAGGCCAGCAGAAATCTCAGGCTGCAAATATTTCTACGGGCGGTTCGGCTCGTTTCTATGGGAGCTTTCGGGGTGCCGCCGGAACCTCCGCTCGTGAACCCACATGCTTTAACTGTGGCCAGAAGGGCCATAGGAACCGACAGTGTTCTCGCCCGAAGTTGACTTGTCATACTTGTGGTCAGTCGGGCCACAGGGCCTCTTTTGTGACCAGGTCAGACAGCTTCGCGAGTCCCGTGATTCTTTCCCAGCACTTAGAGAGCCGAGTGTGAACCAGGGCTCATTTGCCCCGCAACCTCCGCCGAGTGCCGGTCGAGGTAGAGGCCGGGGTCAGCCCGCTAGAGGAGGAGCTTCCAGTGTCGGGTCTGCCCAGCCGCGTATCTATGAGATGAGGAGGGCCGATGATCTAGCAGCTACTGTGGCGACATGTACCGTTCATATCCATTCCCATCCTGTCAGTGTGCTTTTTGATTCGGGTGCTACGCATTCATTCATTTCTTTAGAGTGTGTACGCCGTTTAAGTCTCGACTGCTTGTCACCTTGCGAGCCTTTCATCGTTAAACTTCCTTGTGGTGATAGAATTATTGGTGATCGAGAAGTCCGGGACTGTTCTGTGTTTATTTGTGAGAGGGCTTGGCTCTCTAATCTTATTGTCGTGGGTATCGAGGGTGAGGATTTGATTCTCGGGGATGATTGGCTCGAGCAGCATGGTGCAATCATGGACTACCGCACGAGGATCATTACCATGTTAGCCGAGGACGGCACTGAACACGCTTTCGCGGGGCGAAAGAGAAACCAGAAGTTTGTTATTAACGCCTTGAAGGCGATGAAACTCCTGCGAAAGGGGTGTAATGGTTATTGGTGCTATGCCTTGAAGGCGGAGAATGGTGGAGTCGCGCTTTCTTCGATTCCAGTTGTTAGTGAGTTTCCTGATGTATTTCCTGACGATTTGCCGGGATTGCCACCGGATCGTGAGGTTGAGTTTGTTATAGAGTTAGAGCCGGCCGCAGCTCCTATTTCTAAGGCGCCGTATCGCATGGCACCTTCAGATATGTCAGAGTTGAAGAAGCAGTTGAGTGAGCTTTTTGAGTCGGGATATGTTCGACCGAGCGCCTCGCCTTGGGGCGCACCGGTCCTGTTTGTGCGGAAGAAGGATGGTTCACTACGTTTGTGTATTGACTATCGCAAACTAAACAAAGTGACCATCAAGAACAAGTATCCTTTGCCAAGGATTGATGACTTGTTCGATCAGTTGCAGGGAGCTACGGTATTCTCGAAGATTGATTTGAAATCGGGGTACTACCAGCTCCGGGTGAGGGAGTCTAATGTGCCGAAAATAGATTTTCGGACGAGATACGGACATTATGAGTTTGTAGTTATGCCTTTCGGGTTAACTAATGCGCCGGCGGTGTTCATGCAGTTGATGAACAAAGTCTTTATCGAGTATTTGGATAAGTGTGTCGTCGTTTTCATTGACAATATTCTTATTTATTCGAGGAACGAGGAAGAGCATGCCCATCATTTGCGGATAGTGTTAGACATTTTGAGGACCGAGCAACTCTATGCAAAGTTCTCGAAATGTGAATTCTGGCTGAAGGAAGTGATGTTTTTGGGTCACGTGATTTCAGCCGAGGGAGTTCGTGTGGATCCGCAGAAAATTGAGGCAGTGTTGGATTGGGCACCACCCACAAATGTGAAGGAGGTCCGTAGTTTCTTGGGTTTGGCTGGCTACTACCGTAGGTTCGTCGAGGGTTTCTCAAAACTAGCTCGGCCACTTACACAGTTGCTCCAGAAATCCGAGAAGTTCGTCTGGAATGACGAGAGACAGTCGAGTTTTGAGGAACTGAAGAAGCATTTGACTTCAGCCCCGGTTTTGGTGTTGCCATGTGGCAACGAGGGATTCGCCGTTTATAGCGATGCTTCGGGTCAGGGTCTTGGGTGCGTATTGATGCAGCACGGCAAGACCATTGCCTTTGCGTCGAGACAGTTGAGGCCGTATGAGCTGAACTACCCTACTCATGATTTGGAGTTAGCGGCAGTTGTTTTCGCGCTCAAGATTTGGCGTCACTATCTTTTCGGCTCTACATGTCAGATTTTTACCGATCATAAAAGTCTGAAATACATATTTACTCAGCGGGAGTTGAATATGAGGCAGAGGAGGTGGTTAGAGCTGATTAAGGATTATGACCTCGAAATCCTTTATCATCCGGGCAAGGCGAACGTCGTGGCCGACGCCTTGAGTCGGAAACCGATTGCGTTGCGAATGCTTGAGGTCCTTACGTCTCAGTATGAGCTTCGGCGGGCTTTGATTGGGTTTGATGTTGAGGTTTTGTTGCCTGGAGCTGTCGGGCAACTTTGTGCTTTAGAGGTTTCGTCGTCTTTGATCGATGAAATTAAGCTGAAGCAGTTAGAGGATCCGATGATTACTCAAATCCGAGAGAAAGTTCTTAAGGGAAAGTCTCCTGGGTTTGTGATTCACGAGGATGGTGTTTTGAGATTATAGAGTCGGCTTTGTGTGCCGAACGACCCAGAGTTGCGATAGAGTATCTTGCGTGAGGCCCATGCTACACCTTATTCTGTTCATCCTGGTTCGAGTAAGATGTACAAGGACCTGAGGAGGAATTTCTGGTGGAATGATATGAAGGAGTAGGTCGCACAGTTTGTAGCGAGATGTTTGACTTTCCAGCAGGTCAAAATCGAGCATCAGCGACCGACTGGGTTATTGCAGTCACTTCCCGTTCCGGAATGGAAATGGGAAGATATATCGATGGATTTCGTTACGAGTTTGCCGAGATCGAGGTCGGGCATGAATATGGTATGGGTGGTTGTTGATCGTCTGACCAAGTCGGCACATTTTCTGGGCATCAAGGACACTTGGGGCCCGGAGAAGTTGGCTCGTGTGTTTATCGCGCAGATTGTGAGACTTCACGGTACTCCGAAGTCTATTGTTTCGGATCGTGATGGCCGTTTTGTATCGCACTTTTGGCAGGCGGTTCATAAGGCGTTAGGTACCCGTTTGCATTTGAGTACCTCTTTTCATCCTCAGTCAGATGGACAGTCGGAACGCACTATCCAGACATTCGATGATATATTGCGTGCTTGTGCTCTCGATTGGAGTAGTGATTGGGAGGAACATTTGCCATTGATCGAATTCACATACAACAACAGTTGGCACGCGTCGATTCGGATGGCACCGTATGAAGCACTTTATGGGTGGCGATGTCGATCACCGATTTGTTGGAATGATGCGTCCGATTTGGTCGGGACCGAGCCAGAGGTCGTTTTAGAGACGAGGCGGAAGATAGAATTAATTTGGGAACGGATGTTGACTGCCCAGAGTCGACAGAAGTCATATGCCGACGTCCGTCATCGACGTTTGGAATTCGAGGTGGGAGACCACGTTTTACTAAAGGTGTCGCCGACGAAAGGAGTTTTTCGTTTTGGGAAGAAGGGGAAGTTGAGTCCGAGATTTGTTGGACCCTTCGAGATTTTCGAGCGAGTCGGTGGGTTAGCATACCGTTTGGCGTTACCCCCGGCCCTGAGTCATGTTCATAGCATTTTTCATGTTTCCCAGCTGAGGAAATATGTCCTAGATCCTAGTCACGTCATCGATTATGGCGAGATTGATGTCGCCGAGGATATTACTTTCGAGGAGCGTCCTTTGAAGATTTTGGAGCATCGTGAGAAACGACTGAGGCATAAGACCATCCCTTTGGTCAAAGTGCAGTGGTCGAAACATGGGGTCGAGGAGGCGACTTGGGAAACTGAGGATAGCATGCGTGCTAGATACCCCGAGTTGTTTGTCTCTTAAGTTTCGGGACGAAACTTGTTTTTAGAGGGGTAGAATGTAATATCCGCATTTTTTCTTTCTCTTGTATTTTTATTTTTGATGTATTTCTCGGTCGTAGTGACCCTCGTGTATCTTACAGTGTATCTTTTCCGTCATCTATTGATCTGATTCTCGTTATTGTTATACGGAACCGCTGTTTTGGGGTTGCCGTGTATCCATTCTATATTTCGATGCATCTTGAGATGTTCCATTTAACGTCTCGTTCATATTCCGGTGTTTTGGACCGTTTATATTTCGTACCTAGCGCACGCTATCTTTTCTGCATAGCGCACGCTAGGGGTCACTTAGTAGCGCACGCTACGACTGCTTCGTAGCGCGCGCTAGAAGGCAAGCCCTGGAAGTGGCAGTACTGATTCTAGCCCTCTGGACTGGTGGATTAGCGTACGCTATGTATGCTAGCGCACGCTAATGTTGGGAGTTAGCGCACGCTGAGATGCCCGGTAGCGTGCGCTAGTGTGGATGTCCAGTACTGGGCAGTTTGCCACTGGACTCTACTGATGCCCAGGTAGCGCACGCTATTGGTCGATAGCGCGCGCTACCGATATACTTTAGCGCACGCTACGTTTGGTCGATAGCATGCGCTAACCGGATCAGGTGTGTTCTGGACAGTTGCTTCTGGACTCGACTGATGTCCAGGTAGCGCATGTTATTGGTCGATAGCGCGCGCTACCGAGAGGTTGTTAGCGCACGCTACGTTTGGAGTAGCGCACGCTAACGGCCAGAAACCTGGCTACTGGATTGGAGTTTGTTTCGTTAGCACACGATAACTTTGAGGATTAGCGCGCGCTAACACTCCCTGGCTATATAAACCAGGGAGTTGACCGAGATAATCATAATTTCTCATTTCTTCCTCCTCTCCGCGGCCAAGGCGATTCCGGGCGATTTTCTTGGCGATTTCTTCCTCCAATCATCTCATCCAACATCTTTCTGGAGTTCTTGGTGTATTATAACAACATCAACACGAATCTTTCATCCTAATCCAAGGTAAAATCTCTTAGAACCCTACTTTTCGATAAATTGGGGGTTTTGGGATTTTCGTCCGATTCGTTCCGTTTCATTGATGGATTCATGATGATTATGATTAATCTTGTTAGTATCATTAGTTTTCCTACGGATTCATGGTATATTTTGTAGTTTTTACGGAATCGAGAGGGTTTGGTTGTGGTCCGCCCTCGTTGTTATTTCTATACGAATATACATGAATCGTAGGCGGGTTTTTGGGTGTATTTCATTTCCGTATTCGTCTAGAGTTGGTTGTGATTGTGTTCTTCGAATCGTTAGGTTCGGTCCTATTGGTTCCTAGCGTTCGTCGGTGTTTTTCCCTTCCGTTCGTTGCGTCGTCAATTATTCAAGGCAAGTATTTTTGGAAACCTTTATGCTTAACGTGAAATGGTAATGTATATTGTGTGTGATTGTGCTCACCCCGGGAGGGTCCGACGGGGCCTCGAGGGAATCTATGACTTCACTCTGGATTCACGAGTTTATTTAGCTAGCCAGCCCGGGAGGGTCCTTAGAGGCCTCGGGTGGGATTTGTGGCTTCGTCCCTATCCTAGGCGATGCATGTGCGTGATTTGTTTTATGATATGGCCAGCCCGGGAGGGTTCTTAGAGGCCTCGGGTGGGATTTGTGGCTTCGTCCCGGTCCTAGGCAAAATGTGATTGTTTGACTGTTTGATTCCGGAAAAGACATGTCTGGTTTTGGTTTGTAATGATATTGGTGCATGTACTATGAAACGTGTAAGCGATTGGTTTGCCTTGATTACTTGTACTAGCGTAATTGCTAACCCCTTTTGGGGACCCGTTGTGGGGAAATTCTTGTTATGGATTTCAGGTTATGATCATCCGGACGAGCGAGCTGGGACAGTACGAGGATGTTGGCCAGGGTCGTTGACATGTGCATTTGGGTCTACTTATTTCTTTTGTCCATTTAGATATGGTTGTTCCCACATTTATAAACTGATAGATTGTACTCGTGAGTACTTAGGCTTTTCATTTCAAACTCCGTATTGTATTACTTTAAATTGTTACATTGTCAGTTGATGCTTATTTCGCCGGTTGCTCCGGGCGTATCTTTATATGTTATATTATTTAAATGCGTGTCCTCGCTAACCGAGATGGTTAGTCGAGTGGTGTTTTCTAGTTGTAGCCTGGTGGGTCCCATGTAGGGGTCCACGGCGCTGTAATATACTCCGAGTATCTTGGGGGTGTTACAGAAAATGGTATCGGAGCTCTAGGTTTATGGATACCTAGGCTTGTCGGTTATTTGGGTCTAGTCGTGTTTTGTTTTTCACATTGTCACACCGCTGCCGGCATCTCAGTACTTCCGGTGTTCGTAAGTTTCCTTACTCGATTCTTTACTTTCTCGTACTGTATTCCGTTTCTTGGACTGTGATTATTCTCCCTCTTTTACTTATCATCGAGTTGCTTTTGCCACCTCTTATCACCAGCATGGATGCTAGAAGGAGACGTGGTCATGGTCGTGGCCGTGGACGCGGTCGAGGACGTGGGGCAGCCGGTGGGGCGGCCATGTCGCATTCTTCGGGAGCCGGCAGTACCGGCGACCGTCACAGTCATGCTTCTTCTCAGGAGCGCGCCGACCTTGGTATTGCGGCCGTTATGCAGCAAATGGTAAACCAAATGGCGGCGATAGCTCAAGTGGTTCAAAACCCCGATCAGGCCCATGCTAATCGGGGCGGAGCAGACCGTTGGCTCCAAGATGTCATCAAGATGCATCCTCCTCAGTTTTCGGGAGCGTCAGACCCGATCGGCTGGGAGGGGTGGATCAAGGAGATATTTAAGGTCTTCGTTGCCACCAACTGTCCCGAGGACCGTAAGGTCCCTATCGCCCAGTACTTTCTCACTGGGGACGCTATGGATTGGTGGGAGGCCATGGGGCCCAAAGATCATGTTGCTTCATGGGCCGAATTTCAGGAGCTGATGGAGACTGAATATTGTCCGTGGCCAGTTAGACAAGCTCGAGTCCATGCCTTCTACGATGCTCAACCTTGGGATATTCCCGTGTCCCAAGCCATTGCCGACTTTAACAAGGAGTTGGGTTATGTGAAGACCCAAGTTGTCGAAGAGAGCGACAAAATTTTCCATTTTTCCAGGAGGATGAAGCTGTCCATTCGGGACTATATGTCTGGACTCGTTTGCACTACGTTGAAGGATTATCAGAGTAGGGCCCTCGCTTATGATATGTCGGTGACGGCTAGTGATGTGGCTCGTGAGAGCAAGAAACAGAAGTCGGTCGGAAATTTTTCTGGTCCCAAGAGTGGAGGCCAGCAGAAATCTCAGGCTGCAAATATTTCTACGGGCGGTTCGGCTCGTTTCTATGGGAGCTTTCGGGGTGCCGCCGGAACCTCCGCTCGTGAACCCACATGCTTTAACTGTGGCCAGCAGGGCCATAGGAACCGACAGTGTTCTCGCCCGAAGTTGACTTGTCATACTTGTGGTCAGTCGGGCCACAGGGCCTCTTTTGTGATCAGGTCAGACAGCTTCGCGAGTCCCGTGATTCTTTCCCAGCACTTAGAGAGCCGAGTGTGAACCAGGGCTCATTTGCCCCGCAACCTCCGCCGAGTGCCGGTCGAGGTAGAGGCCGGGGTCAGCCCGCTAGAGGAGGAGCTTCCAGTGTCGGGTCTGCCCAGCCGCGTATCTATGAGATGAGGAGGGCCGATGATCTAGCAGCTACTGTGGCGACAGGTACCGTTCATATCCATTCCCATCCTGTCAGTGTGCTTTTTGATTCGGGTGCTACGCATTCATTCATTTCTTTAGAGTGTGTACGCCGTTTGGGTCTCGACTGCTTGTCACCTTGCGAGCCTTTCATCGTTAAACTTCCTAGTGGTGATAGAATTATTGGTGATCGAGAAGTCCGGGACTGTTCTGTGTTTATTTGTGAGAGGGCTTGGCTCTCTAATCTTATTGTCGTGGGTATCGAGGGTGAGGATTTGATTCTCGGGGATGATTGGCTCGAGCAGCATGGTGCAATCATGAACTACCGCACGAGGATCATTACCATGTTAGCCGAGGACGGCACTGAACACTCTTTCGCGGGGCGAAAGAGAAACCAGAAGTTTGTTATTAACGCCTTGAAGGCGATGAAACTCCTGCGAAAGGGGTGTAATGGTTATTGGTGCTATGCCTTGAAGGCGGAGAATGGTGGATTCGCGATTTCGTCGATTCCAGTCGTTAGTGAGTTTCCTGATGTATTTCCTGACGATTTGCCGGGATTGCCACCGGATCGTGAGGTTGAGTTTGTTATAGAGTTAGAGCCGGCCGCGGCTCCTATTTCTAAGGCGCCGTATCGCATGGCACCTTCAGAGATGTCAGAGTTGAAGAAGAAGTTGAGTGAGCTTATTGAGTCGGGATATGTTCGACCGAGCGCCTCGCCTTGGGGCGCACCGGTCCTGTTTGTACGGAAGAAGGATGGTTCACTACGTTTGTGTATCGACTATCGCGAACTAAAAAAAGTGACCATTAAGAACAAGTATCCTTTGCCAAGGATTGATGACTTGTTCGATCAGTTGCAGGGAGCTACGGTATTCTCGAAGATTGATTTGAAATCGGGGTACTACCAGCTCCGGGTGAGGGAGTCCGATGTGCCGAAAACAGCTTTTCGGACGAGATATAGACATTATGAGTTTGTAGTTATGCCTTTCGGGTTAACTAATGCGCCGGCGGTGTTCATGCAGTTGATGAACAAAGTCTTTATCGAGTATTTGGATAAGTGTGTCGTCGTTTTCATTGACAATATTCTTATTTATTCGAGGAACGAGGAAGAGCATGCCCATCATTTGCGGATAGTGTTAGACATTTTGAGGACCGAGCAACTCTATGCAAAGTTCTCGAAATGTGAATTCTCAAGGAAGTGATGTTTTGGGTCACGTGATTTCGGTAGGGAGTTCGTGTGGATCCGCAGAAAATTGAGGCGGTGTTGGATTGGGCACCGCCACAAATGTGAAGGAGGTCCGTAGTTTCTTGGGTTTGGTAGCTACTACCGTAGGTTCGTGAGGTTTCTCAAAACTAGCTCGGCCACTTACACGATTGCTCCGTAATCCGAGAAGTTAAATGCGGAATGACGAGAGACGATCGAGTTTTGAGGAATCGAAGAAGCGTTTGACTTCAGCCCCGGTTTTGGTGTTGCCATGTGGCAACGAGGGATTCGCCGTTTATAGCGATGCTTCGGGTCAGGGTCTTGGGTGCGTATTGATGCAGCACGGCAAGACCATTGCCTCTGCGTCGAGACAGTTGAGGCCGTATGAGCTGAACTACCCTACTCATGATTTGGAGTTAGCGGCAGTTGTTTTCGCGCTCAAGATTTGGCGTCACTATCTTTTCGGCTCTACATGTCAGATTTTTACCGATCATAAAAGTCTGAAATACATATTTACTCAGCGGGAGTTGAATATGAGGCAGAGGAGGTGGTTAGAGCTGATTAAGGATTACGACCTCGAAATCCTTTATCATCCGGGCAAGGCGAACGTCGTGGCCGACGCCTTGAGTCGGAAACCGATTGCGTTGCGAATGCTTGAGGTCCTTACGTCTCAGTATGAGCTTCGGCGGGCTTTGATTGGGTTTGATGTTGAGGTTTTGTTGCCTGGAGATGTCGGGCAACTTTGTGCTTTAGAGGTTTCGTCGTCTTTGATCGATGAAATTAAGCTGAAGCAGTTAGAGAATCCGATGATTACTCAAATCCGAGAGAACGTTCTTAAGGGAAAGTCTCCTGGGTTTGTGATTCACGAGGATGGTGTTTTGAGATTCCAGAGTCGGTTTTGTGTGCCGAACGACCCAGAGTTGCGACAGAGTATCTTGCGTGAGGCCCATGCTACACCTTATTCTGTTCATCCTGGTTCGAGTAAGATGTACAAGGACCTGAGGAGGAATTTCTGGTGGAATGATATGAAGGAGGAGGTCGCACAGTTTGTAGCGAGATGTTTGACTTGCCAGCAGGTCAAAATCGAGCATCGGCCATTGGTTATTGCGATCACTTCGCTCGGAATGGAAATGGGAAGATATATCGATGGATTTCGTTACGAGTTTGCCGAGATCGAGGTCGGGCATGAATATGGTATGGGTGGTTGTTGATCGTCTGACCAAGTCGGCACATTTTCTGGGCATCAAGGACACTTGGGGCCCGGAGAAGTTGGCTTGTGTGTTTATCGCGGAGATTGTGAGACTTCACGGTACTCCGAAGTCTATTGTTTCGGATCGTGATGGCCATTTTGTATCGCACTTTTGGGAGGCGGTGCATAAAGCGTTAGGTACCCGTTTGCATTTGAGTACCTCTTTTCATCCCCAGTCAGATGGACAGTCGGAACGCACTATCCAGACATTCGAGGATATATTGCATGCTTGTGCTCTCGATTGGAGTAGTGATTGGGAGGAACATTTGCCATTGATCGAATTCACATACAACAACAGTTGGCACGCGTCGATTCGGATGGCACCGTATGAAGCACTTTATGGGCGGCGATGTCGATCACCGATTTGTTGGAATGAGGCGTCCGATTTGGTCGGGACCGAGCCGGAGGTCGTTTTAGAGACGAGGCGGAAGATAGAATTAATTCGGGAATGGATGTTGACTGCCCAGAGTCGACAAAAGTCATATGCCGACGTCCGTCGTCGACCTTTGGAATTCGAGGTGGGAGACCACGTTTTACTAAAGGTGTCGCCGACGAAAGGAGTTTTTCGTTTTGGGAAGAAGGGGAAGTTGAGTCCGAGATTTATTGGACCCTTCGAGATTCTCGAGCGAGTCGATGGGTTAGCATACCGTTTGGCGTTACCCCCGGCCCTGAGTCATGTTCATAGCATTTTTCATGTTTCCCAGCTGAGGAAATATGTCCCGGATCCTAGTCACGTCATCGATTATGGCGAGAGTCCGAGAGTTCTTCTCCCCGCAGAGTTCGGAAGCATCTATGACAGACATAATCAAGACTTTTAATCATCAGCTCACTTGTGTGCGACACTTGGTCAGGACGGAGGCGGAGAAGATTTTTCATTTTGATATGCGGATGAAGCCGGAGATTTAGCAGTATATGTGTGGATTTGAGTTTACTACCTTGCGACAATATCAGGACAAGGCGCTGGCCTACGACATGAAAGAGGCGGCGGTGGAGAAATCGATGGAGGCAAAGAAGTAGAAAGTGTCCGGAAACTTCTCGGAGAACAAGAGTAGTGGGCCCCGCAAGGGCCAGTCTTCATTTTATTCGTCTAGAAAACCTCCGCATCCTTCTCGAGGTGGAAAGAAGTTCCGGACAACATCAACAATTTCGGATGTATCGAAGAAGTGTTATAATTGTGGTCGAGCAGGGCATATTCGACGTGATTGTCTCGTTCCTTCTGTGACTTGTTTTGAATGTGGGCAAGAAGGGCACCGTGCGAATTTTTGCGGAAATGTGACTAGATATTTTGGTACTCGCACTCCAGCACCAGGCCCAAAAGAGACAAGTGTGAACCAGACGCAGCAAAGTGGGTTTCAGCAGCAGAATGTTAGGAAAAGAGAGGCGTCCAGTGCTGGGTCTGTTCCTCCGCGCCTGTACGAGATGAGGAAATCTGACGATCAGAACACTGCTGTTGCATCAGGTACGATTCAGATCCTTTTGCAACCAGTTAGTGTCTTATTCGATTCAGGAGCTACACATTCTTTCATATCATTGAACTGTGTTAATCGTTTGAAAATCTCGTGTTTATTTGATTGTGAGCCTTA
The DNA here is from genome assembly GCA_033398695.1 of Orobanche coerulescens. Lineage (NCBI taxonomy): Eukaryota > Viridiplantae > Streptophyta > Magnoliopsida > Lamiales > Orobanchaceae > Orobanche > Orobanche coerulescens. The sequence continues at coordinate 200,362,350 of CM065802.1, forward strand.
TGTTGTGGGTTTGCCGAGCGGAGAGAGAATTGTGGGAACCCTAGAAACTAGAGATTTTCTAGTATCTGTAGGAGGAAGAGATTGGCCATCAAATCTTATTGTAGTCGACATCCAAGGCGACGATCTAATTCTCGGAGATGATTGGCTCAACCGTTATGGGGCTATTTTAAATTACCGAAAGAGAGTCATTTCTATCATTGCTGATGACGGATCTGAACATCTATTCAAAGGATGGAGACCGGGAAGCTCGGGAAAATTGATCAAGGTTATGAAAGCAGTGAAATTACTGAAGCAGGGTTGTCACGGATTTTGGTGCTATCCCATGAAGAAAGAAGAAGGAGTAGAGCTCTCATCTATTCCAGTTGTGAAAGAATTCTCAGATGTATTTCCTGACGAACTACCTGGGTTACCTCCGCGGAGAGAAGTAGAGTTCAATATCGAATTAGAGCCTGGAGTCGCTCCTATTTCCAGAGCACCATACCGTATGGCGCCAACCGAGATGTATGAACTAAAGAAGCAACTGGAGTAATTATTGCAGAAGGATTACATTCAACCTAGCTTTTCTCCTTGGGGAGCGCCTGTTCTCTTTGTCCGGAAGAAAGATGGATCCCTCTGATTATGTATTAATTACAGGGAGCTAAACAAGGTGACGATCAAGAACAAGTATCCCATACCTTGGATCGACGACTTGTTTGACCAACTGCAGGGGGCCAAAGTATTCTCTAAGATCGATTTGCGGTCGGGGTACCATCAGTTGAGAATTAAGGAATCGGACATACCGAAATCTGCTTTCAGATCCCGGTACGGGCACTATGAATTTGTGGTAATGCCATTCGGACTTGCCAATGCTCCTGCGGTATTTATGCAATTGATGAATCGGGTATTCTTAGAATACCTAGATAAGTTTGTGGTCGTTTTCATTGATGATATCTTGATCTATTCGAAAGAACCCGAGGAGCATGCTGAGCATTTGCGTGTTGTTTTGAGCACCTTGAGGAATGAACAGCTTTATGCGAAACTTTATAAATGCGAGTTCTGGCTTAGGGAAGTAACCTTACTTGGGCATGTGATATCAGCTGACGGAGTTCAGGTGGACCCGAAGAAAGTCGAAGCAATCTTGGAATGGGAATCTCCTAATAACGTGAAAGAAGTCTGAAGCTTCTTAGGACTTGCTAGATATTATCGCCGTTTTGTAGAGGGATTTTCCAAAATTGCTCGTCCGCTCACTCAGCTGTTGTAGAAGACTCAGAGATTCGTGTGGAATGAGAAATTCCAGGCTAGTTTTGATGAACTTAAGAGGAGACTGACGACAGCACCCATACTAGCGTTACCGGATGGAATCGAGGGATTCATGGTGTACAACGACACTTCAAATCAGGGTCTGGGATGTGTGTCGATGCAAAAGGATAGGGTGATTGCCTATGCCTCTCGACAGTTGAAACAGTACGAAGTTAATTACCCGACTCATGATCTGGAGTTAGCAGCTGTGGTCTTTGCTTTGAAAATTTGGCGACATTATTTATACGGCACTCATTGTCAGATCTTTACAGATCATAAGAGCCTCAAGTATATTTTCAGTCAGAAGGAAATAAACATGAGGCAGAGAAGGTGGCTGGAATTGATCAAGGATTACGATTTGGAAATCCTCTATCATCCGGGCAAAGCAAACGTAGTAGCTGATGCACTGAGTTGTAAACCTGTTTCTCTTCGAGTGTTGGAAGCACTTACATCCCAAACCAGCATTCAACGAGAACTGATCCGCGAAGGCATTGAAGTATGGTCACCAGGAATCCAAGGGCAACTATACGTGATGGAACTAACTTCGTCCCTAGTCGAGGAAATCAAATCTAAGCAGTTGAACGAGTCTCTGATTCTTCGGTCATGTGACGAATCAAAGAAAGGGAAGGCCCCAGGATTCGTGATACAGGATGATGGAGTTCTGAGATTTCAGAGTCAACTTTGCGTTCTCGATGATGATGTTTTGAGACAGACAATTCTGAAGGAAGCTCACAGCGCGCCCTATTCTATTCACCTGGGCAGCAATAAGATGTATAAGGATCTAAAACAAAACTTCTGGTTAGGAAATATGAATAAGGACGTAGCAGAATACGTTTCGAAGTGTTTGACTTGTCAGTTGGTTAAGATTAAACATCAACGACCTGCCGGAATGTTGAATCCACTTCCGATCCCTGAGTGGAAGTGGGAGGATATATCGATGGATTTCATCACCAATATGCCAAGGACCAAGACAGGAATGAACATGATTTGGGTTGTAGTTGATCGACTAACCAAGTCGGCTCATTTACTAGGAATTAAAGACACGTGGGGACCCTAGAAATTGGCACGAGTATTTATTTCAGAGATAGTCCGATTGCGTGATACACCGAAGACCATTATTTCGGATCGAGATGGTCGCTTCGTATCACACTTTTGGAAGGCAGTTCACAAGGCTTTGGGAACTGAGCTGAACTTTAGCACGGCTTATCATCCTCAGATGGACGGTCAGTCCGAAAGGACTATTCAGACAGTAGAAGACATGCTTAGAGCTTGTGCCTTAGATTGGTCAGCCGACTGGGAGGTTCATTTGCCCTTGATTGAATTCACCTACAACAATAGTTGGCATGCTTCCATTAAGATGGCACCGTTCGAAGCGCTGTACGGGAGAAGATGTAGATCGCCCCTGTGTTGGGATGATTCTTCCGACTTGATTGGGACGGAACCATAGTTGATAGTTCAGACTCAAGAGAAGGTAGCTTTAATTCGGGAAAGGCTATTGACTGCCCAGAGTCGATAGAAGTCTTATGCTGATGTGCGCCGTCGCCCACTGGAGTTTGAGATTGGGGACCACGTACTATTGAAGGTGTCTCCTACTCGGGGAGTTTTCCGTTTTGGGAGGAAAGGTAAGTTAAGTCCGAGATATATCGGACCATTTGAGATCCTCGAGAGAGTTGGGGATGTAGCAAATAGGTTGGCCTTACCGCCATCGCTGACTCACGTTCACAATGTGTTTCACGTATCCCAGTTGCGTAAGTATGTACCAGATCCCAGTCATATCATTGATTTCAGCGAGATTGAGATAGCTAATGATGGCACCTTCGAAGATAGACCAATCAAAATACTTGAAAGTCGGATGAAGCAATTGAGGAATAAAACAATATCCTTGGTTAAAGTGCAATGGTCATGACACATAGTCGAAGAGGCCACGTGGGAAACGAAGGATGGTATGTAGACTAGATACCCGGAGTTATTTTCATCTTAAGTTCCGGGACGAAACTTCTTTTTAGGGAGAGAGGATGTAATACCCGAGATTCTAATGTGTATTTTGAACATTGTGACATTGTATTTGTTGTATTTGATCTGAATATTATCAAGCGTATTTCATGATCCGGTGTTGTTGAGCGTATGATTTCATGAATGTGTTCAAAATTGTAATTTTTGCACTTGTAGCGCACGCTAACGACTAGACGTAGCATACGCTAATTTGGGTTTCGTAGCGCACGCTGTGTATGAACCTTAGCGCACGCTATACGTAGTCAGCTTGATTAAGACAGAGTGGTAGGTGAGATCAGCCGCGGATCTTGGTCGAGACATGTCGGGATGAATCTGGACGGCTTTTGGAAAAGTCGAGTCAACAGTGATTAGCGCACGCTAATTTTATGAGGCTAGCGCATGCTAAAGTTGAGTACAGTGAGGTCAGTGAAGTTTCGTATGGCCGTTAGCACACGCTATATGAGTGGTAGCGTACGCTAATTTATGTACTTAGTGTGCGTAAAGGGATATTAGCGTACGCTAAGTCGAGATCAGGCAGAAACAGTAGACTGTAAGCCTGTTAGCACACGCTATGTATATGGCTGTAGTGCGCGCTAATAACCATTTTCTATATATAGGACAGCACCCTCCTTTATTTTTCAGACTTTCACTTCAACCCTCACTCCAATTTCGCAACTTTGAGAGTTACCCTCCCCATCTTCAACCTTCATATCAGCCTCCTAACTCATTATTGAAGGCAAGGAGCTTTGAGGATTGGTGTTCAAGCGTCCAACTTTAAGTTCATCAAGAGTTTCCGTCTTTTCTTTCCATACAAGGCATGTGTTGCTGTCCGAACTTCGAATTCATGTTCTTATTCGGATTATAACTTCCTCCTGGAGTTTATCAAGGTTAAGGATTTATCGTTAGGTTCACACCATACCATGCAAACTTGAAGTAATCATATTAGAACCCCTTTGAATAAGAAGATCACAATCGAACCTTATTGAGTTGAAACTAAGAATCTGATTTCTGAGGTTGTTGTATAGTTGGGTCGTCTTTTCAGAATCAAAGGTGTGTCGGTGTATTGTTATTATCATTACTTAGAATGAGATCTTTAGCAAAGAAAGGAAATCTTAGAATGGTCACTAAATTAAAGTCTCCGGATAGCATGAGATGACCTTCAATGTAATTCACAACTCGTAGTGATTTCTGGATTTGTTATCTTCTTGTTGATGATTCGAACGTAGAGTGTTGATGGATGATAATTTATTTGAACGGGAAACTTTGGCGAAGATGGCAGCTTGTAGAAAAACGAAGTATAGAGATGAGTTAACCTTAAACTCGGATTGAAATGTGATTTATAACCGAACTTGGTAATGACATCGATAATCAGAAATCGAAGTACGAAATTACGGTGATTTGAGTGACTCTAGCTAGACCGAGCGGTCATCGGGTGAGTTGAACCATGAGCCGGCTAGCTTAGGGTGTTAACCGACCGTAGGAGACGTTAGATGTTCGTACGTTTAATCTTATTTTGAGTTGCCATTATTTTTCCTGTTTGTTCAAGGGCCGAGCATTGCGAACGTATGATCGAAGGAGGCGGCCTTCGAGTGTGTTGAGATCATTGGAGTAATTAGTTTTTGCCATCTTTGAGGATCGTAATTTGTTAATGTTGTTATTTTGAGCATGCATGTGGTTTATTCATGTTGTTGAACATGGGATTTATTTCGTTGAATTGTATGGTATTCGTTATCGATTACTTGTATGTTCATGTTGATGGACATAATGATTTTTGCATATATGTATGCATAAGTTGTGTTTGTGAATGTTGTACGATCTATGCTAAGGGCGCTGGATCGGATGTCCACCTCGTGTTGGTCCGACGGGATCATCTTGGGATTTATGCTGAGGGCGCTGGATCATTGGATGAGTTTTTCCACCTCATGTTGGTCCGATGGGATCATCTTGGGATCTATGCTGAGGGCGTTGGATCGTTGGAATACCCATGTTGTGTTAATGGAATCTTGTGGATTCGCATTGTTGGATTCCGGTAGCGGAAGTCCGTGTTGTATGTTCTGTTATGCATTGTTGTTGCATATTCAATTTGTTTAATATGATACTTGTACTAGCATCGTTTTGCTAACCCCTTCGGAGGTGAACATTTGTTTTGATGTTCAGGTAGCCGAGGAGCGGGAAAATAGCCACAGTACTGATATGACGACGAAGGGGCTCAGTGATGTTTATTGTTTTTGTGACTTGTCTTTTTTGTTCATTTTCAGTACTAGAGTACGCGTGTCTTATTAATATTTCGAGATGGTTGTAATAATGAACTCTTTTGATCTGTTTGAAACCGGTTTTGTATTTGGAACTTTCATGGTACTGTTGTATTATTTTATGTTTCTTCAAATTAGCTTTGTAAATTCTTACTTAAAGGGTTTACGGTGCTGTAATTATTCCGAATATATCGGGGTGTTACACATACATGCATGAACCATACATCATACGTCTATAGCTGGATCTGATTTCTGTATCTATATGTGTAAGCATAGCTGTTGAACCAACTTGTGGGGAAATGGTGGGGAGCAAATGGCTGAAAGTGAAGATTGCTCTCGGGTTGAAGCTGAACTCGTGTCTCTACGTGCCGAGAACAGTTGAAGGTTCTCCGCCGCCGCCGCCGCTTCCCTTTGGGGGGTTTTTCTGATGCCGTCGTGTATTCGGCTTGTCGGATCCAAATGCCCAACGCGCTCACACCATTTTCTTCCGGCCTCTTTTCGCCCAAACATTCCTCCGAGTCTTCCAAGAAGTCCGCCCGTGTGACGTACTACACCTCTGCATACCTCCTCGATGCCGTCGACAACACATGTGGCTACGGTGACCTATACAAGAACAGATACGATATGGCCACCGCTGCCCTCATCATTGTCTTCTTCGGAAAAGGCCAGATCTGCGGTCGATGCTAAAAAATCTGCTGCGTCGTGGATCTCGGTGGTGCATCAACGGCACGTCCATCATCGTCACTGCCAAGTTCCACTCCTCTGGTATCTCCTTTTTTTTCGGTAAGGTTTTAATTCAAAGCTCAATTACTCTTGGTAGTCATTTAAAATTATTTTCAGTTGAAGTAGGTAGAAAAAAAGTTAGTAACAAAACATACGTAATTGAAGAAGAAAGATAAAAAGAATGAAGGAGAAGAGAAACTGGAAACGATGAAGATGACAGAGACGGTCACGGACATAACAAGGAAACAAAATAAACAAAGACAATCACGAATGGTCAAGATCAATGAAAGGTAAGAAGTGTTATATAAAAAATTAAAATATAAAACAGTAACTTCTCAAAAGAGACACTTTGAAAGGGGCGCTTGGTCTGTTGGTTGACCCTTTTTTTTCGGCCGCTGCGCGTGAGAAGTGTTTGGAAAAGGTCATTAACGAGTAAAATAAACCAAACGTTGTTTCGTTTGGTTTTCATAAAATAAAGTAATCTAAAAGAATTAAAAATTCTTATAATATGTTAAATTATAAATTTGGTTTTTCTTATATATAAGATTCATATGATCTCAGAATTAATTTTTATTGATACCATCGGGATCAGTTTAACGAGACCTTTAATTTGACACTAATATTGATATGGGTGTTAACTCTTTTCATATATGTCATTATTAAATTTATTAAAATGTATGAATTAATATCCAACTGTGGAAATCGCAAAAAATTTATGAATACATACCCTTACACATGCTATTAACAGCAGTTGATATTTCGACCTATACCTTGACGAGGACTATATTTTGAGGAATTGATTGGACGATCCTGCTTTGGTAGAAGCAATTAATTATTTTGCAGTTTAAATTATGTCTCTTACTTATCTCAAAGTGGTGACTTCAAACCACACATTTATTGAGCTTACTTTCTGTAATTACAATACCTCCCATGTGACGAGTCCAATTATCACCAGACGGATGGTTTTACGTATGCAATTTATATATTATATATCACCATCATGGTTGGTTATACCACAAGAATGGTTCATAAATCCTGCTTCCGAAGAAGCAATTTATAAAAATAAATCCTCTCGAAGAAGCAGTTGATAAAAATAAATCCTACTCTGGAGAAGTAGTTGATCGATTATCCAAATCCTGCTCTCGAAGAAGCAGTTGATAAAAATAAATCCTACTCTGAATAAGAAGTTGATCAATGATTCAAATCCTGCTCTCGAAGAAGAAGCAGTTGATGGAAATAATATCCGATCTCCGTAATTATTAAACACGAACAGAGAAAATTAAGCAAGTGACACCAGAAGCTATCACCGATTAATTAAAGAAAATCCCATGCAAATACACAGCATAGTGGGATCATTTGATAAGTGATATGAAAAACTATCACTGGAAAATAATTGCTCAATAAATCCCATGTTGATTATATTACATGGTGGGATCATTGAAATCATATCGACATGAAAACGCTTATTGAGAAGCATATATCACATATTCGTGAGAATAATGTATTTGCATAAAAGCAAAAGATGATCTTATTATTGTTCTGGAAGAAGCACAAAGTAGTCGAAGTGAAAATATCAAAACTAGCTGAAATGCAGTAAACACTCGACAATATGAAATGTGGAAAAGAAAATACATATGAAACCCATAAAAAAAGAAGGGGTGCATCTCGAGAGTATAAAACTCCGTAACTCTGCCACCCCTGGCATCAGGGTTTATAATGAAAGATCTAAAGGACCTAAACTTCTTTTTCGTTTGGCGCCAATACTCTGTGGCTGATGAGCTTTGACTTCCAAATTCTTAACTGAAATATATGCCTGAAACTTTATAAGTAGATCAGCAACAGTGTCAGCACATATTACTATATCTCGTGATGGCTGAGATATAAACATGTGATCTACTCCTTGATCCAGAAAGGCAAGCAAATCGCTGAAGAAATTATTAATATTCAATAAACCTATAGGTTTGGTATGGAAGTCCCACTCAGCCCATGACGAGATGTTGAATATCTCATTGAGTGTGCCATAGCCACCTGGAAAAACAATAAAGGCATCATTATTATTCACCACATACATCAAACTATCATGCACAGACTGTGTTTGAAGCATCAACCCAGTTGAACCCCCTATACTACTGGTTCTAACTGTGGGATAGTGTAAGGCACTTGTTACTCTTATTCTCCCATTTTGTACAGCCTCTAACAGATAATCGAAAAATCTATAATTACTCCCACCATACAATATATCGATTTTGTGTTTTCCTAATTATTTTACGAATTGATATGCCATATCTATATGCTGGATATGACCTATCAGTTTGGATCCACCTAAAATACATATAGTTTTAATTGGATAAGATCTATATGAGGATTATGAGAACTCCATCTTTCTACACTAGACTTTCAAAATACCTTTATGAGAGATACATTTTCTGATTTGTGGATCCCAAATTTAAAGAGCAAACTTCTTACTAAAAGACAAATGAGTCCACTATTTTCATTGAAAAAGGAGCGACACTTAAGTCACTACTTTTACTATTTTTTTTTTGACAAAATTGCAAAAGAAAACGATAGATATGATATTATATTTTTCAATGAAAATGACGTTGCCGATCGGCAGCTGAGAAATTTAAATATTAAAAAATAATATTCATCAACTTGCATTATTTTTCTATTACCAACTTTGACATAACGTACTTACAAACTGGATCTTTTGAGACTAATTTTTCATGACTATAACGTTCCTGTTCATCCTTAAATTGTATCCACAAAGCCATTAGTTCACGATGAACGTATCCACTCGGATGTGTATCAAGAATCTGTTGAATATCATGATCCATATATTCCTTACTCAATCCATCCTTGATAAATGCTATTTTATCTTCTCGATTTTTGGATACAAACCCCACAGATTTGCATCGTGTGTCACATGTCCACCGAGCACATTTATAGCACCCACCTAATCTTTTTGCTCTCCGTTTCTTTGCAAAACTACTCTTACCTGTACCTGGCATATACTTCAATGAATTTAAAAATGCGCCAGATAGTCGAACTTGTGCTTCGATCAACCATCGAATATCTTCTGGGATGCCATTTCTCATTAGCACCCTTAATCTTTTGAGTCGAGCTCGATAAATTCTTTTTATGATATTTACTGGAAGAGATGGGTAATATTTACGAAGAATCGAAAGCATTGAATCCATTATGATATTCAGACCCTCGATATGGGTGAATTTTGTGAATACAATGATAATCTATTTATAGATTGGAATTACGCGTATGAGATTTGACTCCGCGTCCTGAAGCGTATGAACTACGGCTCTATATTTGAATAATGAACATAATATAACATGTGGGAGCAGCGACTCCATGTTGATAATGATGTGCAATAATGGCACCGAAAGATGATGTGATAGGCCGGTAAAATATCTATATGGTGATATAGACACATCGTCTTCAAATATTTGTTCTCGATTAAAATCACTACTAGCCAATATTGGGAATGAATCCCTAATAAATTTCGAATATATTAAGGGGGAGTATGGGCTCACTTCCTCTACATGTGAACTACTAGATATTATGGATCCACTAGATAGTCACATGTTTATATGACTCGTAATCAGAAATTTACGAGATAATTTGCTCGTGGTTTGAGCATATATTCTAGATCATATTAAGCTAGTAATATATCCCAAATAAACTTGAATAGATCCCAGAAAGGATCAAGATATGCGCATACAAGTGGAATATTAATTGGCATACTATTCGAAGTCCTCCAACCAATATCGAGAACATAATATATAAACTCTCATGACTGAAGATGAATACTGAGATACTGGCATATGAGTTTGGTGCTCAAGAAATCTCTTAGCATGAGAGGGAGTATCGGTAACTGGAAATATGTGAAATGCATCACACTATATCCTCACAACTGAAATATGAACTTGAAGTTCAAAGATGCATGACAGATTTTTAATCTTTGGTATCAACTACAACTGCTTTGATAAATACATAATAATTCCCCGAATATGAATCAAAGCAAATGATAAAAGGAGGCATATACTTTTGAGAAGTATATAAACATAACCACAATGTGTAATTCCAATGGATGATTGATAATGAGATATCACGACAAGCTATGTTGCCATGGGGAAATAAATATTGAAATATGTCGACACAATATAGAGCTATGAGGATATCAATGATTGGAAAGATGATATCGATAAATGATATAAGGATATCCATGACTGTAAAATATGGATATTGGAAATGAGGATATTAAAATCCATGATTTGTGAAAATGAGGATATTCGAAAATTGAAATATATGCCTTTATAATAAAATTATAACATATGGGCTTACTGGAAGTGAATCCTTAGGAGATTTTGAACATACTACCAGTGCGTGTAGTCACTCAAAATAAGGGGTTGTGAAAGTATCTGTTGTACTCTTTTCCTTGACTGAGGTTTTATCCCACTGGGTTTTTCTAGCAAGGTTTTTAATGATACAGCTTAATCACAACCAATATGGAATCTCCAAAAGAAATTTGGAATATATTGCAATGAATATGAGTTCGATATTACAAACTGCATTGAAAATGATACTCGTACTAATCTCTGGAGGATCATTGAAATGCCTGGGGCATAGTTATATAAAATACGCGCTGTGTAACAGCCCGAAAACGGCGGCTATTACAGTGCCGTGGACCCCTACCGGGACCCACCAGGCGATATCACGATATGCACCTATAACCCGACAACGTGGCACCGTACCACAATATTAATCAAAACCCCGATGTGGAGTATAAATTATACATGTCTTAATTTGGACAATCGTACACAGGATCCAAGTTCGGTATAGACCATATGACGATGGGCAATACCTTACAAATTATAATACATTCATCCGACACAAAATACAAATGAAAATTTCAATAAGACATAACCGAACATTAAAAGACTCGGGCCCCCCGAATTAGCATCCTTCAAAACCCTCCGTCACCATCGTGCTCTTTCTGTGCCTTGCCCTTTCCTCGCCCTGAAATACAAGTATTTCGCCCAAACCACAGGATCAGCTATACATGATAATAATTCTTATGACATTATACAATTCATATACATACGGATCTCAAAGAAACAACCGACTACTGAATATACCCCGCAGGCGTATAAACAGTCACTCCCAACTGTCGAACATATCCAAATATACGAACGACCAAATAATATGGCTCAAGACGAACGTCACAGTACGCCCGATCCGGAAATGTGTCCGTGCACATGTCCACCCCGTATACGGTATCCAGAATATACGTGGGACAATGTACCTAATTAGCCTCACGAACTACGTCTCGTGTGCACGATCTAAATGCGGAAACATCCACGCATGATCATCAAGTGCCCGGCTAAAAATCCTACACATAACCAATCGGCATGCAGATATGACTCCAGAAATGTCACGATGCAACATGACAACGAAACTCAACAAATTATATCTTTATCAAGGAATCGAACAACTCACCGAAGTGTCAACAAAGCTCAACAGAACCAACGGTAACAAGACGGTAAACTCGGGCATACCATCCTACCACAAATGATAACACGATCAAGGACATCACCATATCATGAATCATAGATTCTCAGAACATTTCATATACACGAAATGCATAATAATCACAAGAATTCAACCATCATTATAACCAAGCAAGATAACTTGCCTCAATTCCGTAGATGGATAATCCTTCTTTGAATGATCAAACAAACGGTATCCTCGTCTAACAATATTTACGTGAACAAGCAACCTTGAATGAAACATAATTCATTCAACAACACATTCGTACGATATGGTATTATTACATAGAGACAATATTCGTAAATTTACTTGAATAGTTCAATTATCCTATTGAACATTATAATGTTCCAATTACGAATCATCATATAACATGTTTATTAGGTTCATTCACATATTCTAGCATTAATGTCAAGCATTTGAAGTCAAAAATATTACCAATGTAACATTGTGAAAACATATTTTCAAATCATCGGCACTTTCGATTATGATATAAGTTTGTGTTTAATTACATTCTTCATTATCTTACCAATGATTACATTAAACCGGTCCATAATTCAAATCGTAAGTTTAAGTTTTTAACAAACTAAGAACGTCATCCTATTATATGTCTCCTAATACACACGGATTAATGTAATTAAATTCGGCTACTCATTCTACCGCATTAGTATCACCATAATCACTACAATCATCCTAAGAACATTATCAACATATTAATGTAGTGATTAACACCTCTTTAAGTTATCAACAAAATCGATTAACTTGAACATATGAAGATTACGACTCTATTCTATCGAATCCATTGTTTTACTTTTGAAGAAGTTATTAAAAACCTAATTATATCATTTGGATGTATGGAACTCTAAACATAACATCATCCAATCTTGTAATAATTATTTTCAGGGGATTAACATAATCCTTTAAACAATTCATTACATCGATTTATTGATTCATCACAAAGGTATCGGTTTTAGAGGGCCAAAAATATGGTTTCATGTTACCTTTCAAGGATCAATTGGATGTTCAAGACAAGATTAGTATTTCACACCTCTAGTCATCAAGGATTCCACTACTTACATGTTCTTAGTGTCAAGATTAAAATCAACTTCCTATTATCATGTTATTAATCAGGTTTTATCTATCTTTATCAACACAACTATATTATGAAGTTATCATACATCAAGAAGTGATATTAACATTCCAAATGTTGTTCTTCACTTGGTTTGAGCATGATTCAAATAATTTATCATGTTTATACTAACATTATGTGAAGTGTTTATATACTAACATCATCACAAGCATAGATTTAATATGAGTTAAACAAAAACCAACCTCAAAATGAAGAACAACACCAACACTTCCAAGAACACACTTTAATTTCCTAATCTCCAAGTCACAATCCAAGTGCTGAAGCTCCAACACAAGATAGAAAGGATAGAAATCGATTTGGCAAGGCGGGGAATCGTTTTCTCAGAGGAAGGGTTCAATGGGTCGAGCAGAAAAATAAAAGGCAAGCTATACTTTTATAACCTGAATTCAGCGTTACGTACGCTATATAGAGGTATTAACGTACGTTAAAGACTTTACGTACGTAATATCATGAACATTACGTACGTAGTCGATTTACCAGATGTTACTGACTCAAAATACACATGTCGTTACGTACGTAAAGATATAGCCATTACGTACGTAATAGCCGTTGACTTGGCTGTCGCGATCGACTCCCGAACACCTACCCATGTCTGGTCCCACCCGCCGAAAGGCGGGCTGCTGATGGATACATCGCATTACGTACATTAATATATGAACGTTACGTACGTAAAGCTACGTACATAGCGTACGTAAAGAAGATAGGCTTACGTACGCTAAGATCTACAACAAATAAAAATGGAATTCTCCCAATAACACCCAACAATCAATATAGTATGAATGACCAGGATTCCAACTTAACATAATTCATCAATATACTCGCTACAATAAATACAGATATGGTGCGACAATACTTAATTTAAACGAAGAATACAGTAGTAAAGATGCGGGTATTACATACTCTCCCCCTTAAAAGGAGTTTCGCCTCGAAACTAAGGGGTAAACAACTCAGGGTATCTTTCTCGCATGCTATCCTCAGTCTCCCACGTAGCTTCCTCGACTCCGTGTCTCGAACACTGAATCTTTAATAAGGGAATCAGCTTGTTCCTCAACTGTTTGACTCTCCTCCCAAGTATCCGCATAGGACGCTCCTTATATGAATGGTCATCGGCTATCTCGACCTCATCAAATTGAATAATGTGGCTCAGGTCAGCATCGTACTTCCTCAACTGAGATACATGGAATACGTTGTGAATCTGGCTTAAGGCTGGTGGTAACGCCAAACGATAGGCTAGGTCGCCTACTCGTTCCAGGATCTCAAACGGGCCAATATACCTTGGGCTCAACTTGCCTCTCTTCCCGAATCGGAAAACACCTCTAGTAGGAGACACTTGGACTAGTACATGATCACCAACCTCAAACTTGAGTGGTCGTCGACGATGCTTTGGGGTGTTAATAGAAGACTGTTGATCAGGGTAATCTTCTCACGGGCTGCTAATAACATATCAGGCTCCGTACCAATATATTCAGACAAGTCGTCCCAACACAAAGGGGACCTACAACGACGACCATACAATGCCTCATAAGGTGCCATCTTGATCGAGGCGTGCCAGCTGTTATTATATGTGAATTCTACCAACGGTAGTTGGGCTTCCCAGTCGTACTTCCAATCGAGAGCACATGCCCTCAACATATCCTCCAGAGTTTGAATAGTCCTCTCAGACTGACCATCGGTCTGAGGATGAAAATCCGTACTGAAGTTCAACGGTGTACCCATCGCACGATGAACCGCCTTTCAGAAGTGTGACACAAACCGTCCGTCACGATCTGATACAATACTCTTAAGGGTACCATGCAGTCTCACAATCTCTTTGATGAACAACTGGGCTAATCTCTCAGGGCCCCACGTATCCTTAATCTCCAAGAAGTGGGCTGATTTAGTCAGTCGATCCACAATCACCCAAATTATATTCATGCCTCGACGGCTCATCAGCAAGCTAGTAATAAAATCCATCGATATGTCTTCACACTTCCACTCGGGAATTGGGAGTGGTTTCATCATGCCAGCTGGTCGCTGATGCTCAATCTTGACTTGCTGACAAGTCAAACACCTCGAAACGAATTCGGCAATCTCCCGTTTCATGTTACCCCACCAATAATACGGCTTCAAATCCTTATACATTTTGTTCGATCCCGAGTGTATGGAATACGGGGTAGCATGAGCCTCCTTAAGAATAGTATTCCTCAACTCTTCGTCTGCTAGTACACATACTCGGTTTTTGAAGCGTATCAGTCTGTCCTCGTGAACCACAAATCCAGGGGCCTTCCCCTGATCGATTTCTCCTCGAATTCTAGATAAGAACGGGTCCGTCATCTGTTTCGTCCTGACCATCTCATCCAGGTATGATGAAATATCAAGCGTGCAAAGTTGTCCCAGAATGCGCTGTAACCAGACCTCAATCTCTGGTCTCATGAACTCTAACTGCAATTCCCTCTGGGCGGTCAAACGGGCCAGTATCTGTTCATGCACTGTCTTACAGCTCAAGGCATCGACAACCACGTTTGCCTTGCCCGGATGATAAAGGATCTCGATATCATAGTCTTTGATTATCTCTAACCACCTCCTCTGTCTCATATTCAACTCCTTCTGAGTAAAAATATACTTCAGGCTCTTGTGATCCGTAAAAATCTGACAGGTAACTCCATACAGATAATGGCGCTAGATTTTAAAGCAAACACTACAGCTGCTAATCCAAATCATGAGTCGGGTAGTTGACCTCGTAAGGTCGCAACTATCTAGATGCATAGGCGATCACTTTCCCGTTCTGCATTAATACGCAACCAAGGCCCTGTCTCGACGCATCGCTATATACCATGAATCCTTCCGTTCCTTTAGATAGAACCAAAACAGGTGCTGAAATTAATCGACTCTTGAGTTCATCAAAAGTTTGCTGACATGCTTCCGACCACAAGTATTTCTTATCTTTCCTCAACAGATTAGTCATCGGTTGAGCAATTTTGGAAAAACCTTCCACGAATCGTCGGTAATAGCCTGCTAGACCCAGAAAACTACAAACTTCCTTCACGTTCTTCGGAGGTAGCCAGTCTCGGATGGCTTCTGTCTTCTGTGGGTCTACTCTCACTCCATCTGCCGATATTAAATGCCCCAAAAAAATAACTTCAGGCATTCATAATTCACATTTAGAAAATTTTCCATAGAGTTGTTCTCGCCTTAATGCATCGAGAACCTACCGGAGGTGACACTCATGCTCTTCATGGTCACGAGAGTAGATCAGAATGTCATCAATAAAAACGACTACAAAACGATCCAGATAATTAATAAAATCCCGATTCATCGATTCAATGAATACTGTCGGTGCATTAGTCAGTCCGAATGGCATGACAACGAACTCATAATGCCCATAGCAAGTGCGAAAAATTGTCTTCGGAATGTCAGACTCTCGAATCCGCAATTGGTGGTACCCGGATCTCAAGTCGATCTTGGAAAATACAGTGGCTCCCTGGATCTGATCCAACAAATCATCGATACGAGGTAAAGGATATTTGTTCTTGATCATTACTTTGTTCAGCTCACGGTAATCAATACACAAACGCAACGATCCGTCTTTCTTCCGTACGAATAACACTGGTGCTCCCCAAGGGGACGCACTGGGTCGAACATAGCCTTTCTCAGTTAACTCCCCAAGCTGTCTCTTCAACTCTTGCATCGCAGTCGGGGCCATACGATACGGTGCTTTCGAATGTGGGGACGTCCCTGGCTCAAACTCGATGGTGAATTCTACCTCTCGCTGTGGGGGTAGTCCTGGAAGCTCTTCTGGAAATACATCTGGATTGTCTCGTACTACCGGAATATCAACCAATTCGACTGGTCGGTCAGTTGTCTTGGTCATGTAACACCAATAGCCAACACATACCTGATTCAGTAATTTCACAGCCTTCATAGCGCTGATGACTCTCCCAGAATGGCTCGGATTATCACCCTGAAAAATACACTCAACGCCATCATTAGATGTGACTGTCACTATTCGCTTACGGACACTAAGCACGGCATCATGACGATCCATCCAGTCGATACCCAAGATTACATCATCTTTAGGTAAATCAACCACAATCAAGTCGGACAACCACTCACGGTCGTTCATGCGAATCGGACAGTTCTGTACTTCACGATTCCCAACAATTCTTCTACCATCGGGTAGACCGATGACATAAGGTTCATAATAGGTAACATGATCTAATTGCAAACGACTCAAACAATAGGTAGATAAAAAGGAGTGTGAAGCACCAGTATCAAAAAGAACACAAACGGGATGAGAATGGATCTCGAGAGTACCTGCAATCATGCTGGCTTCTGGATCGTCGACTTTCTTCATCTCGTAGACTCTGCGTTTTGCAACTCCGGTACCAGGTGTACCAGCTTGATTTCCACGGCCCATCCCTTTGTTTGCCCCGGTAGTCTAATAGGAAGCGGACGGAGGAGCACAATCCTGGACAGAAGACTGTACTGGAGCAAAAGATGCTACTGGAGTACGCCCGAGTCCACCCCTGCAATAGCGAGCACGATATCCATTCTTTCCACAAGTGTGACAGGCAACGGCCGGCTTTGGACACTTGGAGCTGATATGTCCTTGGTCCCCACAGTTATAACACACGACAGCTGAGCTGATTGCCCGAGAGTGCGTTCCGGTCGGCTTCGGCGCCATAGGTGCCCGTTCAGAAGGATTTGGTACAAACTGGGGGTTTTTGAACGTCCCCCGGTTACTGTCTGCCTGGATCTGGTTCCTGGATCTCTTGTTGGAAAACTGAGGCTGCTTCTTGGAAATCTCATTCGCAGTAAGTTCATACTCCAATGCCTTCTCAATAAACTCTGGTAGGGTCGTACAGTGGTGATTGAGCAATTGCATCCTCATTCGGGGTTTAAGCCTCTTGAGGAAGTATTTGATCTTATCAGCTTCCGAACGGACAACGACGTAGCAAAACAGAGAAGTGCTTGGAATTTCTCGGCAATAGTTAACACATCCTCGTCTTCAGATGGATCGGGGTTCAGTAATTCGGACAGTTTGGCCTCACGGAGGGGTGCAGGATAGTAACGATCTAGCATAAGATTCTTGAATTCTTCCCAAGTACTCGCGCCATCAGCAGGCCTCACAGAAAGCCACCAAGTATGGGCACTCTTACTAAGGTAGTAGGCTGCCACAGCAACTCGATTCTCCTCTGGGCACTCCACTATCTCGAACAGTTTCTCAAAATGCTCTATCTAGTGTACAATGTCAGCAGGCTCAGATGAGCCTTCAAAAGTTGGAGGTCGCTGTCGTGATATGTCGCTAATAATCCGGCTCACGGTCCCACCGTGCACCGGAGGCGGAGGCTGCTGCCCCTGCTGTTGGCCAGTAGTATTCCTCTGCATAGCTTCCATCAGCTGACCCATTTGGGTCATCTGGGCCATCATGCCCGGCATCACAACGTAAGGATCGACACGCATATTCTCTACAGTGTGATGCGATTGGTCCCTAGAAGGCGAATCACTGCCTGCGGAACTCTGCTCTACATTCGCACGCCTGTTGGCTCGTGGTAACGGGATCCGGCCCCTTCCGCAGCCTCGTCCCCCTCTGCCACGGCCTCTCAGATTTCTTTCCATACTGAAAGAATCAAATCATGTGTACAGTTCAAGTTATCAATCATAATTCATGCTAAGTTAATAACAACAAGAAATTACATATCCAATAAAAACAGTTCGTAATGAATCACTGGCACCACGGGTGCTACACACTCAATATCATATCAACATCAAGTCGAAACAGTTCCAATCACATAATCAATTTAGGTTTTCCACAGAAAATCAAACAGATGGATCTTACCACATGTTATCAAGATGTCTAGATCAGTAAAGAGATCAATACGTCATCAATATTATGCCAGTAATTAAATCATGGCTCATGAGAAACATACCGTATTCGACGGGTCAGGCGCTTACACAGGTTACACGTGGCACGAAGGTTTCTTGATGCTAATTCTATTCTAAAATGACTCAAAAGAAAACACACTCTCCGATATCATCTTCTGTAACAGCCCAAAAACAGCAGCTATTACAGTGCCGTGGACCCCTACCGGGACTCACCAGGCGATATCACGATATGCACCTATAACCCGACAACGTGGCACCGTACCACAATATTAATCAAAACCCCGATGTGGAGTATAAATTATACATGTCTTAATTTGGACAATCATACACAGGATCCAAGTTCGGTACAGACCATATGACGATGGGCAATACCTTACAAATTATAATACATTCATCCGACACAAAATACAAATGAAAATTTCAATAAGACATAACCGAACATCAAAAGACTCGGCCCCCCTGAATTAGCATCCTTCAAAACCCTCTGTCACCATCGTGCTCTTCCTGTGCCTTGCCCTTTCCTCGCCCTGAAATACAAGTATTTCGCCCAAACCACAGGGTCAGCTATACATGATAATAATTTTCATGACATTATACAATTCATATATATACGAATCTCAAAGAAACAACCGACTACTGAATATACCCTGCAGGCGTATAAACAGTCAGTCCCAACTGTCGAACATATCCAAATATACGACCGACCAAATAATATGGCTCAAGACGGACGTCACAGTACGCCCGATCCGGAAATGTGTCCGTGCACATGTCCACCCCGTATACGGAATCCAGAATATACGTGGGACGATGTACCTAATTAGCCTCACGAACTACGTCTCGTGTGCACGATCTAAATGCGGAAACATCCACGCATGATCATCAAGTGCCCGTCTAAAAATCCTACACATAACCAATCGTCACACAGATATGACTCCAGAGATGTCACGATGCAACATGACAACGAAACTTAACAAATTACACCTTTATCAAGGAATCGAACAACTCACCGAAGTGTCAGCAAAGCTCAACAGAACCAACGGTAACAAGACGGTAAACTCGGGCATACCATCCCACCAGAAATGATAACACGATCAAGGACATCACCATATCATGAATCATAGATTCTCAGAACATTTCATATACACGAAACGCATAATAATTACAAGAATTCAACCATCATTATAACCAAGCAAGATAACTTGTCTCAATTCCGTAGATGGATAATCCTTCTTTGAATGATCAAACGAACGGTATCCTCATCTAACAATATTCACGTGAACAAGCAAGCTTGAATGAAACGTAATTCATTCAACAACACATTCGTAAGATAATGGTATTATTACATAGAAACAATATTCGTAAATTTACTTGAATAGTTCAATTATCCTATTGAACATTCTAATGTTCCAATTACGAATCATCATATAACATGTTTATTAGGTTCATTCACATATTCTAGCATTAATGTCAAGCATTTGAAGTCAAAAATATTACCAATGTAACATTGTGAAAACATCTTTTCAAATCATCGGCACTTCCGATTATGATATAAGTTTGAGTTTAATTACATTCTTCATTATCTTACCAATGATTACATTAAACTGGTCCAGAATTGAAATCGTAAGTTTAAGTTTTTAACAAACTAAGAACGTCATCCTATTATATGTCTCCTAATACACACAGATTATTGTAATTGAATTCGGCTACTCATTCTACCGCATTAGTATCACCATAATCACTACAATCATCCTAAGAACATTATCAACATATTAATGTAGTGATTAACACCTCTTTAAGTTATCAACGAAATCGATTAACTTGAACATATGAAGATTACGACTGTATTCTATCGAAATCCATTGCTTTACTTTTGAAGAAGTTATTAAAAACCTAATTATATCATTTGGATGTCCGGAACTTTAAACATAACATCATCCAATCTTGTAATAATTATTTTCAGGGGATTAACATAATCCTTTAAACGATTCATTACATCGATTTATTGATTCATCACAAAGGTATCGGTTTTAAAGGGCCAAAATATGGTTTCATGTTACCTTTCAAGGATCAATTGGATGTTCAAGACAAGATTAGTATTTCACACCTCTAGTCATCAAGGATTCCACTACTTACATGTTCTTAGTGTCAAGATTAAAATCAACTTCCTATTATCATGTTATTAATCAGGTTTTATCTATCTTTATCAACACAACTATATTATGAAGTTATCATACATCAAGAAGTGATATTAACATTCCAAATGTTGTTCTTCACTTGGTTTGAGCATGATTCAAATAATTTATCATGTTTATACTAACATTATGTGAAGTGTTTATATACTAACATCATCACAAGCATAGATTTAATATGAGTTAAACAAAAACCAACCTCAAAATGAAGAACAACACCAACACTTCCAAGAACACACTTCAATTTCCTAATCTCCAAGTCACAATCCAATTGCTGAAGCTCCAACACAAGATAGAAAGGATAGAAATCGATTTGGCAAGGCGGGGAATCGTTTTCTCAGAGGAAGGGTTCAATGGGTCGAGCAGAAAAATAAAAGGCAAGCTATACTTTTATAACCTGAATTCCGCATTACGTACGCTATATAGAGGTATTAACGTACGTTAAAGACTTTACGTACGTAATATCATGAACATTACGTACGTAGTCGATTTACCAGATGTTACTGACTCAAAATACACATGTCGTTACGTACGTAAAGATATAGCCATTACGTACGTAATAGCCGTTGACTTGGCTGTCGCGATCGACTCCCGAACACCTACCCATGTCTGGTCCCACCCGCCGAAAGGCGGGCTGCTGATGGATACATCGCATTACGTACATTAATATATGAACGTTACGTACGTAAAGCTACGTACATAGCGTACGTAAAGAAGATAGGCTTACGTACGCTAAGATCTACAACAAATAAAAATGGAATTCTCCCAATAACACCCAACAATCAATGTAGTATGAATGACCAGGATTCCAACTTAACATAATTCATCAATATACTCGCTACAATAAATACAAATATGGTGCGACAATACTTAATTTAAACGAAGAATACAGTAGTAAAGACGCGGGTATTACACGTTGCACTCTTTTTCCCTTGACTGAGGTTTTGTCCCATTGGATTTTCCTGGCAAGGTTTTTAACGAGGCAACTGGAATGACGTATTAGTATGAATAATGTACTATTTTCCCTTAATTAGGATTTTTCTCATTGGGTTTTTCCTAATAAGGTTTTAACGAGACATGTTCATAGCATAATGAGTGACACTACAAAGATCAAGATTATTCCTCAAAGCTTGAAAATAGAAGGAGTAGTTGTACTTTTTTTCCTTCGATCAAGTTTTTCCCACTGGGTTTTCTTGACAAGGTTTTAATGAGGCAACACGTGGATACTCCTAACAACGAATGATATACATGACAGATTCACTCATGTTTTGTCCCACGAGGTTTTACTGAGACGGCACAAGAATATTCCTACAAGAACCATTGAGATAAGGGGGAGCAAATTTATGAAATCACAGATTGCTGAAGTTTTATCCCACAGAGATTTCCTACCAACATTATGATGCAATGATATGATTGCCACAAGTTCCAATACAAACAGTTTGAAAGTTTTTCTCCCATATGGTTTTTCTTCAAACTACTTCAGCAGATATTTATGTAAATAGTCATTCAAGGGGGAGTGTTATAATATACTTTGAAAGTGACATTTCAATTACCCTTTGGTTTTTATATAGTGTGAATGACTATTATGTCCCTGATGTAATTATGTAATTATGATTGTGCCATCTGAAGTTTTCCTATAAGTAGGACTTCAGTTATTAATGAAAAACCACACCTGAGAATCATTTTCTCTATTTTCTCTCTAAAATCTCTCTCTACGATATTTCGATTTTATAACATTGTCCTCATTTTGCACAGGTATTCCATTAAATGACTATATTTCTATAAAGAAATCTAATAAAAAAAGGCTTGTGGGTCAGCAACAGTTGAGAAGAGAGAAAATTGATTAAAAAAAGTAAGAAAAGGATAAAAATGAGTAAAAAAAGAGCAAGAAACATATTGATACCATCAACTCAGAAGAAGAAAAGCAATTGAGGACAAAGAAGGAAAAAAGGAAAAGGACCAACAAGAAAATTGTTGAAACAAGCAAGAATTTATATTTCGAAATGTAAAAATAGAGAACAAAATAAAAAAAAGGAGCACAAAAAATATTAATTGAAACAAACACCAGCAGCTCAGATGAACATTCGGTAGAAGATAGTATATATCAAGCTGAAAAATAGGAAAGGGAGAAATAAGAAGAATGTTGAGATGAAGAAGAATTTGCATTTAGAAAGAAGATAAAAAAAAGGAGGAGAAGGAAGAGTATTAAAACAAGCAACAGCAGCAACTCAGATGAACAATCGACAGGGGATATCAAGCCACAAAGAAAAGGAAGGGAAGATAATAGATTCAGTTCCACAGAGATGCACAATAAAATCCTTATGCACCTTCTTACATAAGTGGCGATGATGAATGCTTTGAGGGATGGTATATGTTCGGGTATTAGGGTTTATTAAGGAGATCCGGATTCCCGATGGATTCGTGTAATCACTTTCCGAACTGATATTTCTACTCTATGTCCGGGTTACAAGAAATTCAACCTAGGATAATTCAAAGGGAACTTACGAATCTAGGCACAGAAACGTAAGCCAAATTGCTAGAGAGATTCTTAGTTTTTCAAAAGAAGGAGAGAGCTCAGAAAATGTGTCTTTCGACTCAAGGCCAAGAGCCTTATTTATACATGCCGATTTTAGGATTGCATAGGGACAGATTAGGGTTTCTTGAGGCGGCGCCGTCAGAAGGATTAAGTTAGTGATCCAAAATTAGGGTTAGACCGATGGCTTTCCAAAATTGACGAAAATTAGTCAATTTTACCATAATATCCATCTAAAATTCGGAATTTTCACTAAGTTACCAATCCAAATTTCCGAAAACCTTTGCCCGCCTCGGACATCAGCCAGTGGCTCGCCCCATGGACCTGCAGGCGCCGCCTAGACTCCACCGGGAGCGTTGCTCCCGGACCCCCAACATTTGATCGTACCAGCTTATAATTCGATCTTATATATGTGTGCACTCCGCACATACCCGAACATATATTAAAATACAAATTATAAAACTCCTTAACTCACATATTAGTTCCAATTATACAAAATGACTAGTAACACTAAAATCACCAACATTATATTATTGTCAAATAATATGACTGCAAAAAGCGACATGTTGAGTTTGCAGAAATACTTTAAAATAGAGATTTGGCAACATTGAAAGACTTATTGGACCAGCAGAGCATATGGAGAATTTGTTCCACATTCCAAAAAAAAAAAAAAAAGCGGAACAGTCATTCCAAAACATGACATGAAGCAAAGGACAAATTACCCCCCAAGTAACTAATTATCTCTCGTAGTAACGCCTTTAACTGCCCCCAGTAATGGTTTGCCTTGTACACTTATTTGTATCAAAGGAATAATTATTTATTTTCCACAGGCTGCTGCACTCTTCCCTAACTGCAAGAAAAAAAGGATCCAAACAGAAAAGAGGTCGAGGATTTATTGGTCAAGGAGATGCATAAAGAAGAAGAAGAAGAAGAAAAGCTGAAGAAGAAGCATAATGGTGCTAATTTTTGCCAAATATGCTCGATCAAGTCGTTTTGAAGGGCAGCATGAGCCTCTCTGTTGCGAACTTGTGACCTTTTTTTTCATATAGTTGGGTAAACTTGCAATTCTTTCCGTCGAGAATTGTTGCCAAAAATGAAATGTTTGAAAAGAAAATATGTTATTATATGTAGTGAAATATGAGAGAATTGTGTTGAGTGAATAACTATGCTAAAATTTGTGTCTAATTATAGAGAATGAAAAAAGAAAATTTTTGGTGTTTTTTTTTTTGTAAAATATAAAATTTATTTAACATTTAAGATTAATATTAATTAAAACTCAACGGACCAATCAAATTGTGCCATGTGGATAGAGACCACACAAAAGTTGCTGGTCTGTGGTCGATGCTGCTGTGGTCTCCTTTCATTTTTCAATTTTTTTTTTATTTCATACGTGGCTTGAGACCACAGCCCAAATGAACTCCCATAAACATAGTCTTATGCTGATGCACATTCTTGGAATCAACCTCACATGAGACCTTACTAAAATATAAATGAGATGGATTGGGCCACACCAGTTGTTGATTTTCTCATGGACGGATTGTATTTGTCAAGATGCACGCATGCCAAGGACACGACACTTAGAGGGGAGGGAGTGGGGCTCGGGTAAGGGGATCGGGTACCCTTACCCGAGCGGTAACACCGCCGCCGCGGCATCGGGTAAGGCGGGCGGGTTACCAAATCGGCTTCGGTCGCCGCTCGGTGGGGGTTGGTTTTCAAAATTTTAGCCGTTGCAACGGCTAATTCAATAAAAAAAAAAAAAAAATTTCCCTATAAAATCAAACCTTTTCAACTCATTTTTTCAAAATAAAAACACACAAAACACAAATAAAAACACACACTAATATTTCAAAAACACAAAACCATGGATACAAGAAGAGGTAAAAAAACTTCCACCTCGCAACCACAACAAACTCCGTTAGATTTAGCCCATTTTATTCTCAAGATCCCGAATCAATTTTACGTTCCACAACCTCCATCTCCACTTCCATTTTATCAATATAATTTGGGTCCTACTCAATTTTATCATCTACACTACAACATCACTACTACAAGCGAGTTCTCCTGTTCAAAACATTGATGAAGGCGTAGAGTACGTGCAGAAACACAACCACTACCAAACGAAGAAGGCGAAGATGAGGAAGTTCAAGAAGTCGATCCGAGAGGGAAGAAAAAGCATTCGGTGGGAGGAGGCCCCGTGAACTTTGGTCACGGCACAAGAGGAGGCTTTGGCGAAAGCGTGGATTCAAATCTCCGAATGTGGTGTTGTCGGTAATGAACAAAAGTCAAGCGGTTTTGGAAACGGATTCTCAAGCATTACGAGGGAACTATGGGTTCGAGTTCACGAACTTTTCATTCGTTGAATACCAAGTGGAAAACAATGAACACGGCCATGGGTATTTTCAACGGCTACTACCTCCAAGCGGTACAAACTATACTTTTTATTTTACGTAATCTATATTTTTTATTTTACGTAATCTATATTTTTTATTTTACGTAATCTATATTTTTTATTTTGTATATAATGTAGAAACGTGCTAAGGCTAGTGGGTGCAACGACTTGGACGTGGTGAGGCAAGCTGAGTCCGATTACTATACAGCAAAAAAAAGACAATTTACTCATACTTTGGCGTGGGAGATTGTCAGAGGTCATGACAAATGGACGGAGCAAGAATGTTTTCAAGATATTGCCGGTGCGACAAGCAACTCTTCAAAAAGGAAGTCGGGGGAGTATGAATCGGCAAGCAACACCGTTCCCGACATGAATGAAGACCCCAACCCTCCACTTTCATCAAGAAAGATGAAAAAGAAGCAAGGCGCATCCTCGTCGATCTCAAGTGTTGCGGATGAAATCAACTCCTACACACAAAAGAAGACACAATATTTGGAAGAAAAACGCGAGAAGGATGCTTTGGCAAAACAACTGTTGGCTACACAACTCGAGGGGGCGAAGTTCAAGAATGCACAACGGGAGATGAAGTTTTTTTTGGAGCCGCACGATCACATTCGCGATCCCGCTATGTTGGAATTCGTTGTTAACCAAAAACGTGAAATTGCGGCCAAACACGGATGGGCTTGCAATTTTTAAGTTGTAGTTTCAACTTGTTTTAATTTCAAATTATGTAATGTTTTTTTTTTTTTAAGTTGTAGTTTTTTTTTAAGTATTATGTAATATTTTTATTTTTAATGAAATGGTATGTTTTTATGTAATGTTTTTTTTAAGTATTATGTAATATTTTTATTTTTAATGAAATGGTATGTTTTTATGTAATGTTTTTTTAAGTATTATGTAATGTTTTTATTTTTAATGAAATGGTATGTTTTTATTTTAATATTGTATGTGATTTTATGTATTAAAAATATAAAAAAAAAATTGGGTAGTATAGGTGACCACTCCCTCCACTTAGGGTAGTGTTAGGGTAGAATTAGGTAGTTTTGAGTTGAAGGGTTTTTATTCGATAGAGGTGAGGTGGCACCTAGGTATTAGGTGACCACTCCCTCACCCCTTAATACATGCATTCTACCTGTTCATTTTTTGTTTCTCGAGAATACAAACACCAAAGATTGGTGTAGAGAAGAGAAGACAAGAATTCTTTTTTTTGGAGTATCAAGGATATGTTCAATCTAAGCTCAATCTAAGCATCCTGGAGAAGAGACCAAATACACTGGAGGTCAAATTTGTTGGAAATTGGTTTTAGAAAAAAATGAGTTTTGACTCAATTTAAAACAATATAATAATAATAATAATAAAATATTTAATTCTTGGGAATTAAATATTAAATTGTGAATCTACGTTTCGAGTAGATAAACGTAGGATTTTATTTTTCTCAAAACCGATTTCTGGTGAGTGGGAAATAAATGATTAAAGTTGGTCATTTAATTGAAATGTTGAAGAGTTAACCAAGATTGAAACCCATCTGATATTTGGGGTTGAAAACCCATTTGATATTTGGGGTTGGAAACTAATATGATATTTGGGGGCTGAAAAATCCATCTGATTGAAAACTCATCTGATATTTGGGGCTGAAAACTCATCTGATCTGATATTTGGGGCTGAAAACCCATCTGATCTGATATTTGGGGCTGAAAACTCATCTGATCTGATATTTGGTCTCGACTGAAATGAGGCAGGTTGAGAACTTAGCTTCTGGAATATGACTCTTCTCACTCCACAATGTAATGTCCGAATTAAATGAGACTATTTATGGAGGTAACTCATTAAAGAGAATTAATGGCATTTTAATATGTAGTAACTCCCCACCTGACGGAGTGGAATTAGACGTTATAAAAGGGTGTCTTATGCATTTAATTTCATATACCAGAACATAGACGAAATACAAGCATACCACATATTGCAGCATATTTCCCTCTTGTTTTCGTGCCCAGTTTCCAGCACTTGAATGTTGGCCGGAGTTCTGAGTTGGAGAGCACCTAACTCAGAAATGTGTAGCAGTTGTATCTTTGGGACATATTGCCTGAGCCGTCTGCTCTTATATGAAGGCAAAATTGTCTTACGGAAAGAGTTATCTCACCTCTACTAAAGTTGTAATTTTAATTCAGCTTTTAATTCACTACAAAAAATCAGTTTTTACCGACGCCAAACGTCGTTGGTAAAACAGAAAATGGCGTCGGTAAAAAAATTACCGACGCCATTACCGACGGCAATCCGCCGTTGGAAAACGCTCGACGGTAATTTTTTACCGACGCCGCCATTTACCGACGCCATTTTTGGCGTCGTTAAATTAAAAAAAAAAAATCTAAAAAAGTCAGGTCACGGCTCAGGCGGGTCACGTCCGGGCTCAGGCGGCGCTCAGGCGGGTTAGGTCCGGCTCGGGAAAGTCGGGTTCGGTCAGTCAGTCGGGCGGGTCGGGTCCGGACGGGTCAGGTTCGGGCTCCATTCAATTTCAAATGATTGAGAAGGATTTTGGTTTATAAACCAGAAAAAACACTACTGTTTTTTCGATGTGGGATAGCGTAAAAAATTTACCGACGCCGAAATGGCGTCGGTAATGGCGTAAACGGCGTCGGTAAATTAAAAAAATAAAAAAAAATAAAAAAAAAATTTTACCAACGCCAAAATGGCGTCGGTAAACGGCGTCGTTATTTGTGAAAAAAAAAAAGATAATAAAAAAAATTTTACCAACGCCAAAATGGCGTCGGTAATGGCGTCGATGAATGGCGTCGGTAAATGGCGTCGGTAATTGTGAAAAAAAAGAAAAAAAATAAGTCTGCGAACCGGTCGTCGGCAATGGCGTCGGTAAATCAATTAAATAACGAGCGTCGGTAATGGCATCGGTAAATTATAAGTTTAACAACGGCGGGTATGGGCGTCGGTAAATGGCGTCGGTAAAAACTGTTTTTTTTTTTTGTAGTGATTTATTAAGATTGTAATAGGTTGCCTTTTTTTGTAATTTTCTATTGTAATAACATCGTTGGAAATTCACAGAACCAACAATCGTAAGACAATTTTTTTTATTTTTCTGTAATTTCCAATGGCAACCGATGCTGATGCTGCTGCCGCTGCCAAAGCTGCTGCACCTACTATTGCAGTTTAGACTGAGAAACCCGAGAAGTTTTCGGGTGTTGACTTTAAGAGATGGCAGCAAAAGATGCTATTTTATCTCACTATCTTGGGAATTGCTATTTATCTCAAGGATGATCCTCTTGTGGTCAGTGAAACGGAAACTAATCGTACGAAGCGTTTTGCTTACGATCAGTGGTGTAACGACGACTTTATGTGCCGTAAACGATATTGAATGGGCTGATTGATTCTCTGTACAACGCGTACAGTCAAATCAAGACATCTAAAGAGCTCTGGAATTCTTTGGAAAAAGTATAAAATCGATGATGCTGGTGCCAAGAAGTTCATGATCGGACGCTATCTGGACTTTCATATGACGAACTTCAAAATCGTTATCGAACAAGTCCAACAATTTCAATTGATTGTGCATGAAATCAATGTTGAAGCAATGATCCTTCCTGAATCGTTTGTTGTGGGAACGGTAATTAAGAAGTTGCCTCCTAGTTGGAAGGACTTCAAAAATTACCTGAAACACAAACGAAAGAAAATAAGCTTAGAGGACTTGGTTGTTCGACTCATAATTGAGGAAGACAACCGAAAGTCTGATTCTAAGTTTAAGAGACGCCCTATGGAGGCAAAAGTAAATTTGCTTGAACATGGGTCCTCTAGCAAAAATATGAAACTGAACCATGTTCAGGATAAAGGGAAAAAGTCGTTTAAGGCGAAGAAGTTCACTGGAAATTGCCACAACTGTGGTAAGCCAAATCATAAGGCAAAGGACTGTCGCTTGCCAATAAGTTCAACTGGTCAGCGAAACAAAGGCAAGCAAGTTGCCAATGTGGTTGAACATGGTGATGTTGACATGCCATATCTGGAGCTGTCAGCTATGGTTGAGGAGCTGGACGAGGAGATCTCAACTATGGTGATTGAAATATAGTGGAGAATCACCGCGCCTGGTACGTTGATACTGGGGCTACTCACACTGCGCCATAAATGGCCTTCAGAAACAACCAAAAAAATGTGCTCAAAGGAGTAAAAAGTGTTGCTAAAAGCAAAAAAATATGCTACGGTAACACTTTTCCGAAATTTGGTGGTGTTGCAAAAACGGCCGCTACCATAGGGTCTATACCAACACTTTTTAACTTTATGGTAATACATGGAAAATGTGTTGTTACAGACCCCAATACCAATACTTTTTACCTCTGTAGCAACACCAATAAAAGTGTTACTGTTGACCAATGGCAACAACAATATCTCTGTAGCAACATCCATAAACGTGTTACTGTAGACCAATGGCAACACCACTAATCCCCACTGTAACACCAGCGGTTGAAACACATTTTTGTTTTGGAAACACCCTTTTCTATTATTGTAACATTTATTTTGTGAACACTTTTTTGTTTTGGTAATAGTTTAAAACATAATAAAACCATTCAAATAAACCGTAATCAAATAACCTGTCAAAATTTTACATAAACAAGGCTTTTCAAGCCATCCAAATAAACCACGACATTATCATCATTCGACATAAATAAACCAGTCAAAAGCTAACTTAAGTACCATAGAATAACTAACTTAGTACCATTCAAAAGCTAACTTCAGTACCACCGTATTAATACCATCACAATCTGAAAGAAATCCGAAAGATAACGTAAATACTAAAAAAGGACTTAAATCCGGATTCTGGCCAGCCAATTTTTTCATCATCTCTCGAACTTTTTGGTCAAGTTTCTCATCCATCTCTTGCTGGAGTTGAGCCCGAATCTTTGCAGTTGAGTCTGACATGCACTGATCTGGAACGGATGTTGCACATGATGTTGAAGAAGACTTTGACTTCGATTCCTTATTCTGAATAAGCCTCCCAGTTAGCCAAGATAGGTTGTGTTCCTTGCCACCATGAACCAATTTATTAGCCGCCTCAACACCTTCCTTTTCTAGAGCTTCATTAACATCAGCCTATAAAAAGAACGGAAAGTCAAATTTATACTTGGTAAATACTAGAAAAACCTTCCCCTGATTTATTTAAAAGTTTCTACATGCATGATTAATACATAAAAAGTTTATCAACAATAAAATAAGGTTCTAGTGTGGCAATTGAGTGGCTTCATCGAAATTTTAATCAAATATCGTACATGTATCAGTAATCAATGAATTGTCCAACCAATTAAGGCATACGCTATTATTTTCAGTTGAAGAGCTCAGTCCAGATGATTTGTTTGGTCGATGTAGGACAAAACTCCATAATCCATGATAACTGCTAACCCAAAAGAAAGACACTACTCATCAAAGAGAATATTCAAAATAAAAATGATAAAAGTACCTGCTCACCAACTGGAGAATAATTTTATTAGCACCTGCTGCTTCTATCAGTTTCCGTCTCGTAACTTTTACCATCTTTTCCTCTTGAATACTGTTGCTGCTCGCCAACTGGAGATCTAAGCCCACTGATCTCTCCTGGGAAATTAAACAGAAGCCAGGTAGAATGTGAAAATCAATTTAGGGACACAGATCTCTGTTGACCATTGTAGATAGTGTAGAATACAATATAATTACATCTTATGCATACCTACCACTACTTTGTAACATTTAAATGAATATGTAAGCCAAGAGTTCAACATGATTATAACGATGATTTAGAAGATAAAAAAAAATAAGAGAGCTCTGCTTTCGCATGTTATTAAAGCAACAAGAAAAAAAGCATCTTGGTTTAATAAAAAGCACTAAAAGTGAGCAAACAAATTGATTGATTTTTATGTTAAGAAAATAAGTTTCATTATGAAATCAAGAGAGATAACAAAAGGACATAAACCTCAAAAAATACATGAATAAGGCACATAAATACTGCATGATAATCTCTCAAAATGGAACAGGTAAACCTAAATAGACCTAATGACTTGCACCAATGGGAGACAAGTCCTAAATGCAACTATTAGTCAAATAAAAGTTTGGAAGATACGTGTATTCTTGTATACTACACGAGGTCTTAGAGAAAACAGCTGACTATCACTATGCATTGGTTCATTCTCAATCTCCCCCAAGAGGGAAGATTCATGTGATCACACAAAAACAACAATGTAACAAGAAATAGAGTATTGAAAAATGTTGAATTTAGGATAATAAACAAGATAGTAAATAGTTTTATCTTCTACATGAGAGAATTCCAGAAAATAGTTTAAACAAATACCTCTTTTCGCTTCTCAGGACGTTGTTCCAACCTGAAGGAGAACGATGAAACATTAACCCTATGCTGCTGTGCCCGGGGAGTAAGATTTCTGGTCAAAATAAAGATTTCATTAACATTTTTGTCTGACCGAAAATCGAAGATGGAAAATGGTAGAGAATGAATCTAAGAATGACTAAAAGTTGGATTCAGAGGTAACTTATTAGTACAACGAAGTAATAGAATGGGCATCCTCCTCCTTCACAGATAATGAGCTATTGTTAATTACTTGGGATAAGTTTTTGCCATAGATCTGCCTTTGTAACTAAGATAGTCAGAACTATTTACATGTATTCCTAAGCAACTCAAAATACTAATGGTACTTACATATGAGGTGCCGAATTGGTCCCAGTTCCATTAGGAGGTCCATTTTTCCCAGACTAAATTCAACAGATAACATAAGCATAAAATGTCATGGACAAATTTTTAAAAATAACGGAAGAAAAAAGAGCGTAAGGATTTAAAATTATCACCATGGATTTCTTAAGGCTCGACTGGTTGCCTTTCCAGCGACTGGTTGCCTTTCCAGCGCTTGTGACGGACTTAGAATTGACACCAGGAAATGGCCCCTTGACCACCGAATTGATCCTCGGACTAGAACTCACATTTGTAACTTGAGACACAATTTTTTAACTATTTTTCTGAGACTGTTTTATGTTTGATTTAGACGGATAAACTTCAATGCTTCTTTTCATAATATCGGAATGACGGCCTTTGCATGGGAAAGAAAGACTTTGTGTCAAGCGAGGTTTTGTACCACGACGAAACACAATTGATGCTTTTGAAGTAGACTGATTCTTGGCCGATTTATTGTTCTTAGGGCCATTATTATTGACATTGGAATTTTTATCCAGATCGGACGTTTTACCCTTTGATAGAGATGGGGATGAGACGACTTCGGCCCCTGGTGAATTAGGGCCATCTTTGTCTGTTTTATCATCTTTGCACACTTCATTTTCACCGAAAATTGGCTCGTGAACATTACCTATATTTGTAATTCCCCCAAAACTATCCGGGGATATTACAGCGCCGTGGGCCCCGCACCGGAACCCACAAGTCTAAAAATTATTTTCGTAAACGTTTCAAACACGCCAAAGAGGCAAAGATTGTAATATTTTGCAAATACTCAAATAGTCTACAAAAATTTATTTTCCAAATACCGTCATTAAATTACATTTGAAAACAAAAGGCCAAAAATGCCAAAATTTAAGAGTTTCAAAATGTACGTTAAGCCACCACTTATACGTACCGATAAAATAGTTTAGGGAAAAAGGGTTTAGCGAAATAACCCAAAAAGGTCATTTTGAAAGTTATACACGAGTTGGTAAAAATACCGGAAAGTCATTTTGAAATATAAACACGCAGTGGATATAAACACAATTCAAAATATACATTTGCAGCGAAAATAAAACAACCAGAAAGAATACTCAATTCTCTGAAAACATGCCACAACCTGTATCACCCGGGAAGCTCATCCCTTCACGACCGCTACTAGCTCGATCTCCGAGTACCTAAAAGTAAATCCCACAATGGGGTCAGCCACAATACTCAACAATGATATCGATCACATCACCATAAATAATTACATACCACTGTAATAACATAACAAGAATACTACCGACATAATCTTACCGTCATAACCTTACCAATCCATAGCAATCCATACCAAATCAATCCTTAACATATTCCACATTTCACATTCTCAAATGACGAAATGAACTCACAATACCAAGAATCCTCAAAACATCATCATAACTCATAAGCATGAGCTGATTCATCCGTGCCAAATCCTGTTCGTTGGATCACACAGTAAAATCTCAACCTGGATGAAAGCCAATAACACACAACATATCTGTAGATCAACTACCACAAAACAATGATAACAATCCCGAAACATCGACGTACAGTCCGAATGCTCATACGATCAATAACAATGATCAACCAATAGATCAACCGAGGATATCATCAACATGATAAACTCCAATACGTCCTGTTGGAACATTTTGTTCCATACATGCATTAATAGTGTTTGGATGATTAAAGTTGTTACTCAAAGCAAAACAATAAAAAGACGAAGCAAAGCATCGAAGGAAACGAAGTGCAAAAAGCTGGAATTATACAAGCTTAACGTACGTAATATATCATGTCTAGAGTACGTAATAGAAGAAGCTTTACGTACGTAAGAGAGGAAGGATAACGTACGTAATGGTGTGTTTGCGAATTCAAACGAGAAGAACATTTTGAGATGACGCCATGGCATAGGTCAGCAAGCAACGGATATATTGACAATACATACCGTACGTAATGAGGAGTTAATAACATACGTAATGATCAAGACAGAAGCCACTGGACTGATTTGCATGAAGTGTAACGTACGTA
Source organism: Orobanche coerulescens (assembly GCA_033398695.1). Taxonomy (NCBI): domain Eukaryota; kingdom Viridiplantae; phylum Streptophyta; class Magnoliopsida; order Lamiales; family Orobanchaceae; genus Orobanche; species Orobanche coerulescens. Next base: position 200,397,008 of record CM065802.1, read on the forward strand.
TGTAGATGTTAACGTACGTAAATAAGCTAGCGTACATAATGATGAAGCTATAATGTACGTAATGAAGGCACAGGGAGATAACGGCTAGTTGGAAGAGAAATGGCTATAAATACCACTTCTAATGGTATTCATCCTACAACAACTTCAAGCAAACGATACATTCATCAGATATTAATATACTTACTATTGTTGTTGTAATTGTGCTTATATTGATAGTTTGAGTGTTTATACATTCAACACATACACGAGAGGTAAAAGAAAAGATACGATTGGATTCAGTGTTATTAGGATCAAGGATCCGGCATTGTTAGAATCGCAATCGATATCTAAATGAGGTTTATCTAGTACCCATAGAAAGCTAGAGTGGTTGATTCATTGGCCAATATAAAAGGAAAACGGTTTAACTTGGACCGACACAAAGACAAGTACGAGTGGTTTATCACGGACCAATAGAAGACGTGATTGTAACGGTTATCCCTCGACCGATAGAACAAAGGTGCAGAGGTTTTGATCTTTATCCTATAGAAAAAGATACCGAGAGAGGACATAGGCTCGATTATATCCGAACCTCTATAAATTCGTGTGTCGTTTAATTTCCGCACTTTATATTTTCGCTTCCGCACAATGGCGCAAATACCGATTTTGCTCCAACAATTGGTATCGGAGTGGTACCTCCATTACACGGCTTAACATCCAAGGAGTCGATCCAAATGGCGTTTCAATATGCTCCAGTCGAAGGCCTTGCTCTTAACCGACCACCATTCTTTAATGGCTCAAACTTCATGACGTGGAAGAAAAAGATGTCAATATTCATCCGAGCATATGACATCGAGCTTTGGAAAGTGATATGTCTTGGTCCAAAAATTCCTCTCAAATCCGACGGTACGCTTAAATATTTCGAAGAATATGATGATGTGGATTGGAAGAACGATCATCTAAATTGTAAGGCTACTCAATTTCTATTTTATGCCTTAAATTCGAAAGAGGTCAATCGTATCTCATCGTGTGAAAGTGCTAAAGAGATATGGAAAATTCTTGAAATCACACACGAAGGGACAACTCAAGTCAAGGAGACGAAGATCAATATGATTCTCCATGACTACGAGTTATTCATGATGAAGGGTGACGAGTCCATCACCAATATGCTCGACCGATTTTCGGTCATCACAAATGGACTTGCTTCGTTCGGTAAACCATTATCAAGTAGTGAGAAAGTCAAGAAAATCTTAAGATCACTACCTGTTGAATGGACGGAACTGTGACGGCGATTATGGAATCAAAGATATCAATAATCTTGATTTTAGTGCCCTCGTTGGTTTACTAATAAATTACGAGATTGTCCTTAAATCTCGAAATGCAAAGCCAAAACCGAGGGAAAGATCGATAGCCTTGAAGGCTAAGATGTCAAAAAGAGAAGAAATCCCGATTGATGAAAACGACGAAGAATCGGCATATTATGCCAAGAATATTAATAAGTTTCAAACCTTATTAAACCGGAGAAAGAAAGACATCTCGGGCGAATCTAAGAAATTCGAAACAATTGTCGATTATGTGGTAAACCAGGCCACTTTGCTAAAAATTGTCGAGTCAAATTCAAGAAGGAGGTTCTCGTTGCAACATGGAGCGATGATGACGAAGATGATGATTTCATCAATCAAAATAATCTCGCTTTTATGGCACGAAGTTCATTCGACGATAGCGACGTCGAAAGCCAGGTTAGTACATCGTCTCACGATGAATTATTTGAAGCATTTGAATTACTGCATACCGATTTTCAAAATGTTTTATCCGAGATCAAATCCCCTAAATCTAAAAATAAATCTTTAGAAATTGAAAATTCCAAAATTCTTGAAAAGGGAAAATTTATCGAGACCGATCATTGTAAATGCATTGAAAATGAAAATATTTTAAAGAATGATGTTTTGAAAATTCAAACCGAGCTCAAAAATTTAACAAAGAAATTTTCTCTCGGAAACGAGAAATTTGATAATATGCTCTCGGTTCAAAAACATACCTTGAATAAACAGGGGTTGGGATTCAAACCACGTTCTAAAAATGAATCCGTAAATTTAAAAATACCCCATTGTGAAAATTGTTTGAAAATTGGGCACCACATTTCTAGTTGCAAAAGCCCAAGACGGATGATTAAAGTTAAGAAAATTTGGATTCCTAAAGGAACCACAATCCCAAATATCGTCTACGTTTCAAATGAAAAACCAACTCTCGGTTGGATCCCCAAAAATTAATTTGTATTTTCCTCAGGGGCAGTATAATTTTTTAAAAATGGTAGATAATGTTTTCAGGGGTAGTTATACACTTCTTAATGCATATAGTTATATCCATCATTTGTATCACATATTTTTATCAATTTGGTATTTATTACTCGTTTTTATTACACTTTTGATGAAGACAAAAAGGGGGAGAAAGGGAGAAAATGAGAAGAATGGGATTAACCCTGAAAGGGGGAGGAAATCGAAGAAAAGTCGAAAAGATGAAGTTGAAAAGAAAAATGAGGAAACGTCGAAAAGATGATGAAAATTTGAAAATTCGAAAAGAAAAAGGAAAGGAAAGAAGAAGTCAAAAAAGAAATGGAAGAAGAAACTAACGAAACGGACAAAGTCAAAAACTTTGATCTGTACACATATACATATATTTGTATTTTTGCAGGTAAATCCCATTGACGAAGTGTTGTTTTGTAATCATCAAAAGGGGGAGATTGTTGGAACATTTTGTTCCATACATGCATTAATATTGTTTTGATGATTAAAGTTGTTACTCAAAGCAAAACAACAAAAAGACGAAGCAAAGCATCGAAGGAAACGAAGTGCTAAAAGCTGGAATTATACAAGCTTAACGTACGTAATATATCATGTATAGAGTACGTAATATAAGAAGCTTTACATACATAAGAGAGGAAGGATAACGTACGTAATGGTGTGTTTGCGAATTCAAACGAGAAGAACATTGGAGATGACGTCATGGCATAGGTCAGCAAGCAACGAATATGTTGACAATACATAATGTACGTACTGAGGAGTTGCTAACGTACGTAATGATCAAGACAGAAGCCACTGGACTGATTTGCATGAAGTGCAACGTACGTAACATGTAGATGTTAACGTATGTAAATGAGCTAGCGTACGTAATGATGAAGCTATAACGTACGTAATGAAGGCACAGGGAGCTAACGGCTAGTTGGAAGAGAAATGGCTATAAATACCACTTCTAATGGTATTCATCCTACAACAACTTCAAGCAAACGATACATTCATCTGATATTGATATACTTACTATTGTTATTGTAATTGTGCTTATATTGGTAGTTTGAGTGTTTATACATTCAACACATACACGAGAGGTAAAAGAAAAGATACGATTGGATTCGGTGTTATTAGGATCAAAGATCCGACATTGTTAGAATCGCAATCGATATCTAAGTGACGTTTATCTAGTACCGATAGAAAACTAGAGTGGTTGATTCCTTGTCCAATAGAAAATAAAAATGGTTTAACTTGGACCGACACAAAGACAAGTACGAGTGGTTTAGCACGGACCAATAGAAGACGTGATTGTAATGGTTATCCCTCGACCGATAGAACAGAGGTGCAGAGGTTTTGATCTTTATCCTATAGAAAAAGATACCGAGTGAGGACGTAGGCTCGATTATAGCCGAACCTCTATAAATCCGTGTGTCGTTTAATTTCCGCACTTTATATTTTCGCTTCGGCACAACGGCGCAAATACCGATTTTGCTCCAACACGTCCAACCAAAGGATCAACAACAGCCGAGAATACTGTCAACAAGGTAAACTCCCAACACGATCAACAAAGGATCAACAATACCATCAACAAGGTAAACTCCAAACACGATCAACAAAGGATCAACAATGACCGAGAATACCATCAACAAGGTAAAATCCAAACACGATCAACAAAGGATCTCAATGAAATATCCCAACTGTCGAACATACCCCTCGGGCATATGAACAACCAGTCGCAAACCGTCGAACATAACTAACCATAAATGGAGGATGAATAACCACTCCATATGGCTCAAAGATGGACGTCACAGTACGCTCGATCTGGGAATGTGTCCATACACATGTCCACCCTGTATACGTAATCCAGGATATACGTGGGACATGTACCTAATTAGCCTCACGAAGTAACGTCTCGTGTGCACGGCCTAATGCGGAAACATCCACGCATGACCATAGTGTGCCCGGCTAAAAATCCTACGCAATAACCAATCGGCACGCAGATATGACTCCAGATATGTCACGATGCAACATGACAATGAAACTCAAAGAATCACATATCCAATAAGGATCAAAAGACTCACCGAAGTGAACAATGACACACAGATAATGAAAGTTCGACACGGCCGACAATATCCAAAACAACCATCTTAGGATCACAATCCCCAAAGAATGATCAACACGATCAACAATCTCAACACAACCGTCCTGGGATCACAATCCCCAAAGAATGATCAACACGATCAACAATATCAACCTCAACGATCGATCAACACAACCCTTAATACCAAACAATAGTCCTGGGATCAACATCCCGCAACGAACAACCGATACGAAACCTCAACATACAACATATACAACAACTCAACATAAATAATTATCCTCATAACTGAACAATACTTAACTTACCTCAAACCGAAGACAATATCCTTTCCCCGAACAAACAACCCTGAACGAATACACAGTTATACGAATAATCTCGAATGAGGTACAGTCCATTTATATCAATACGATAAACTATCATCGATATCCGACATTCTATATCACAGACCGAACGTAACTCACCTCTCCGTCTTTATCAAACATATTTAAATCATATACATTATGATTTATCCCAAACCCAAGCATAATATACAAACCATCATCCCGACAACGTATATATATATATATATATATATATCATTGCTATATGAACTAAAAATGAAATGAAAACGAAACCATTCATTAAATATTATAAACTGAACAAGTATAAACTTGCCTCGATACCGATACGACAAAGCCATTACCCATCCCATTGCCTTCGTCTACGAGCTCCTCAGCCCCGACCAAAGCAATCTACGAACACTTCAACCTCAACCGCAACACAACGGTCATAATCAACGGTCAATTATCACAACCTATTGCAATAACTGATTAACACACATTTCGATAAAAATTAACAACCGATATAACCAACCAATCAAACTCAATGGTTCAAAGATACCTCGATCATATACAAAACCAAATAATCCAACTCAACAAAATACGAACTCATCTCCAAAATACAAACCGCAATTCGATACTCATAATTAACAATCAATATAACCGATCAACAACCCAACAGTTTCGCAATATCTCGATTAAACACAGTCTGAACAATCCAACTCAAAACATCACGAATTCATAACCACAACAAGATATACTACATTGTCTGCCTACTTAGCGCACGTTAATCACATAACGTAGCGTGCGCTAATAGTCACCAGTTAGCGTGCATTATCCAGTCAGCTAGCGTGCGCCAACATCATGCAGTTGCATGCATTACAGGTACCGCTCAACACATTGCCATTACGAATACTAATGTAAAGGAAATCATACTCCAAGATTAATCATAACCTATACAAATTCAATCTCATCATCATGATCCATATCTTACCAAGAACATACGAACTCAATCACTAAAATCAACGTAATGTTGGTTTTAATTATCTTATCCATGTTTATAATCAAAACCATTATATATCCTATCACATATTCCTCTTTGATGTGATATATATACCAAGAATACCAAGAACACCATGATTCCATATTCGTGTTAACAAACAACATAATTTGAAGACATATATCATCATATTCTCCAATATACAAATCACATAACCTCAAGAATCACAACACCACCACAATAACTATCACCATACAAAGAAAAACATCAACAATCAAACCAACCCGATAACAAGGATTGTATCATACTTAATTTGGAATCAACCTCATATCATGATTCATACGAAATCAACATATTTCAAAAATCCATCTTTCATCGGGTTAAACGAATCACAATTCTTATAACAGGAAGAATCTTAATTAACATTCGAAATCTCTTATCAAAATTCCATTATATCTCATATAACATCATCACATGATAATCCAACATGCTCCCCCAAGTAATCATCCTTTAAAAATGAACCACTATCAAAGGGATACGAAGATTACCTTGTATAGACGAACCATGAAGAAGAACAATCGAACTCTATTCCAAGAATCATCAATATTTTCAAGAACAAGGCTTTAATCCATGCTCCTGAGCTTAATCTTGTCAAAGATCATCATCTCTCAGTATTTCGGAACCTCAAGTATCCTCCTAAGGCTCTCTCTATCGAGTGAAGGGAAGAAAATGGACGAAATGCATCTTAACACATGTCTGTCCCTTTTTATACTGCACATTACTAGCGTGCGCTAAACTTGTATTTAGCGTGCGCTATAGCCCTAGCGTGCGCTATTAAAGTCCGAAGGCTACTGCCTTGCTTCTCACATCAGCTTACGTATGTAATGCCCATGCAATAACATACGTAAATACTCTGTCTAGCGTATGCAAGTCTTTGACCTTAGCGTGCGCTATTCGTAGTTGACTTGCTACAGTCTGCACCTACCCCGAAGATGCCCGTGCCCCCACATTCCGAAAGCACCCGCAATTACCGGGATTCTCTCTGACCGATCTGAAATTAGCGTGCGCTAACCCTAGGATTTAGAGTGCGCTAGTCCTTCATGGAAAACATCCGTTGACCTTATCGGGACATGCGCCGAAAGTGGCCGGTTCCACACGTAGATTCCCTCTGGTCTGCTCTGCACTAACGCGCGCTATTCTTGGCCTTTAGCGTGCGCTAAGCCTGCACATTAGCGTACGCTATGTCCACATACTAGCGCACGTTAATTTAGGCTATACTTAGCCAATTCCAAATGTTCCTGTCCGTTGTCTAGACATACTGGATACGTATATACGGCATGCTGAATACATATACTCATCCCAATAACATTCTCATATGATATACCCGATATCACAATTAAAACAATCTAATACACGATATCCTCAATTATAACTGTCAACCAACCACGTCAATGTACAAATACAACTATCTCAATCCTCAAATTATCTTATTCATACTGTATAAACACAAAGCTATCCAGTATATCTCTGATAAAATAACGCGAAAATTTATACTAAAAATCTGGATATTACAATATTGTTTTTATTTACATCTATAGTGGGTCTTTCTCCATTAGGATTCTCACTGATGACCTTTCCTTCATCTTCAAGTGGAACCCCATTTTCAGACTCCATTTCGAAGAAAAAAAACCTAAATAAAATTAGAAAATGAGAAGTTATACCATCATTTTTTGAGAAAAAAATCTTATTAAAGAAAGTGTGGACCATAAATTATTATGCGACAGAAAGGATGCCCAGAAAGTAAAGTTCCAAACAGCAGAGGAGTTCAAGATTTTTCTGTGAGTGAACTCAATTTTCATTAGGACAATTCGTCAAACACTATTGGAGCATACGAAGAAACGAATAGAAAACATATACAACTAATCTAAAATACCAGAATCGCATCATCACATTAACACCAGAAGAAAATAACTCAAAAAAAAAAAAACAATCAACAAACGTAGAGCTTGGCGACTCCACTAACACTATGGAATCAACCTGAGAGCACAAAACTGAACCAAAACAATAATAAAGTTCAATCTCAGTTATCTATATGCACAAACGAATCAAATTATATGAAGATTTTAGGGATGATACAACAATACCAAAACCTGAAGCAAAGGCATAAATCCCAGCAAAAATAAGGGTCTTTGTTCGTAGCGCTCGATTACCTGGCGGCAGAAATCCGAAGTCATCAATCTTCGAGTAGTAGCGCTTGATTACCTAGCGAGAGGCTTTGTTCGTACACGATCCATTTCAGGTGATTGTTTTGGGCGGCGGAAGGGGTGACAGGCTAAATGGGAAATAAGGTAGTTTTGGCTAGGGTCTGGGAGGAAGTGTAGCTTGCCCAGCTGATTTGGTAAAGAAGCAAAGAGACCGCGTATAGTAAACAATGGGTCTCTTATTTCTTATACATTTGAGACCCGTTGAATCAAACAACGGGTTTCTTATTTTTTATACATTTGAGACCCGTTATCTTAAATAACTGGTCTTTAATTTATATCACAAAAAAAAACGGACCCCTTTAATACATTAGAGACCTGTTATTTCCAACATTGGGTCTCTTAATTATATTAAAGAGACCCATTGTCTTAACCAACGAGTCTATTATTAAGGGTCTCTTTTCTTGTTTTTGTAGTAGTGAAAAGAGCTAAAGGCATGTGAATGACTGGTAAAGAGTCTATGACAACACCGGTTACTATCAATTGTAATGCTAAAAAAAGTGTTAGCGTAGATCAATTTAAGGCATCTATGCCAACACTTTTTCTTGTAACATCAAAATAAACGTTGCTGAAGGCCATTTGTGGCGTAGTGTCATCATATTTGTTCTGAAAAGGACATGTTCTCTTCCTACACTGTTACTGATGGTAGAAAATTGCATATGGTAAACTTTTCTTCTTCTGTGATTGCAGGTGTGGGGAACGTGGTCTTAAAGATGACCTCTGGAAAGGAGCTTCTGCTTATGGATGTGCTACATGTCCCAGACGTCCGAAGGAAGTTAGTTTCAAGCTCTCTACTAGTTAGTCATGGGTTTAGACTAGTTCTTTAGTCTGAAAAATTCATTATGAGTATGTTCCTTGGTCGAGGTTATCTTGACAGGGATTATTCAAAATGAATGTGATGCCTGTAAGTCGTGAAGGCAAGAACAACAACAATAATAATAATAATCATAACTATAATAATAATAATGCTCCTTCTTCTGTTTACTTGCTCGAGTGTTCACATTTATGGCATTCTAGATTGGGGCGTGTTGGTCTAAAATCGATTAAAAGTCTAGTTAATCTAGAATTGATTCCAAAAACCCATGTGAACTTTAATAAGAAATGCAAAGTATGTGTTGAAGCAAAAATGGCTAAATTGCTTTTTCATTAAGTGAAAATGAATACTACTCCTTTAGAACTAATTCACACTTATGTGTGTGACTTAAAATTTGTGCAAACTAGAGGAGGTAAAAAATACTTCGTCACTTTTATAGATGATTGCACAAGATATTGCTATGTGTTTCTTTTGAGAAGCAAAGATGAAGCAATTGAGGCCTTTAAGATGTATAAAAATGGAAGTTGAAAATCAACTGAATTGTAAAATAAAAGCAGTCCGAAGTGACCGAGGTGGTGAGTATGTAGCACCGTTTGAACAGTTATGTGTTGATTCGGGCATAATTCATCAAACGACTGCTTCTTATGCTCCTTAGTCAAATGGAGTTGCTGAAAGGAAAAATCGAACCCTGAAAGAAATGATGAATGCTTTATTAATAAGTTCTGGGTTGCCGCAGAACATGCGGGGGAAGCTATTTTTACAGCTAACCACATTATGAATAAAGTGCTACACAAAGGGAAAGATAAAACTCCTTATGAGTTATGGAAAGGGTGGAAGCCTTCTTTCAAATATCTTAAAGTGTGGGGGTGTTTGGCAAAGGTTGAAGTATCGGAATCAAAACAAGTAAGAATCGGTCCAAAGACAGTTGATTGCATATTCATAGGTTATGCATACAATAGTACTACATATCGAGTTCTAATTCATAAATTTGAAATTCCTGATATGCATGAAGGAACTGTCATTCAGTCAATAAATTCCATTTTATTTGAAAATGTTTATCCTTGTAAAGAGAGGATTGTGACAAGCTCAAATAAAAGAACTCTTGAAACTGTAAGTAGTTCAAATCCTATAAATGAAGAGCCAAGACAGAGTAAGAGGGCGCGAAAGGCTAATTCATTTGGTCCCGACTTTGAGGCTTTTGCAGTTGACGATGATCCAAAGACTATAAAGGAAGCTTATGCTAGTCCCGATGGTCCTTTTTGTAAGGATGTTATTTATAGTGAAATAGATTCCATCATGCAAAATTATACTTGGAAACTGGTTGATCTTCCACCAGGATATAAGCCTTTAGGATGTAAATGGATCCTAAAGAGGAAATACAAAGGTGACTGGTCGATAGACAAGTTTAAGGCCCGACTTGTTGCCAAAGGGTTTAAACAGGAAAAGAAAGTGTGTAAAGTGTTTAAGTCATCGTGTGGACTAAAACAAGCTCCTAAACAATGGCATATGAAGTTTGACACAACTATGTTGGCAAATAGATGCAAGATCAATGAATGTGACAAATGTTTGTATATTAAAGGCACACCTGAGTCATTTGTCATAGTCTGTCTATATGTAGATGTCATGGGTAGTAGCAATGAAGTAATTGCGAATACAAAGAGGATGTTAAGTCGAAACTTCGACATGAAGGATTTGGGTTTAGCTGATTTAATTCTTGGAATTGAAATGATAAGAACGTCAGAAGGTATCTTCTCATCACAATCTCATTATGTTGAGAAAGTGCTCAAGAAGTTTAACGCTTTTGACAACCGACTTGTAAAAATGCCAGTTGATACCAATATTCACTTAAGTAAGAATAGAGGTGATCCAATGGCTCAAGTTGAATACTCAAGAGTAATCGTAAGCCTGATGTATATTACGAATTGTACACGACCAGACTTAGCATTTTCTGTAAACAAGTTGAGCAGGTTCACGAGTAATCCGAGTAAAGAGCACTGGATTGCACTAACTAGGGTCGTAAGATACTTAAAGTGCACCATAAGTTATGGGCTATTTTATAATAATTATCCTGCAGTTTCGGAAGGATATACTGATACTAATTGGATTTCAGACACGAAAGACTCTCACTCTAAAAGTGGGTATGTGTTTACTATTGGGGGTGGAGCTATATCTTGGAAATCAAGCAAGCAAACTTGTATAGCCTGATCAATCATAAAATCGGAATTTATAGCTCTAGATAAAGCTAGAGAAGAAGCTCAATGGCTTCGTAACTTTCTTGAGGATATTCCATGATGGAAGAAGCCTGTGCCCAGTGTTATGATCCATTGCGATAGCCAAGGAGCAATTACAAGAGCACAGAGCCTTATGTATTATGGTAAGTCTCGACACATTCGTCGGAGACATAATACCGTGCGATAATTGATCAAATATGGAGTTATATCTATTGACTATGTGAGGTCAAATGTTAATTTGGCGGATCCACACACAAAAGGTTTGAATAGAGATCAATTTCATAAAATGCTAGAGGGAATGGGATTAAAATCCACTTCTTGAAAGAACGATCATAGTGGTAACCCAACCTTGAAGACTGAAGATCCCAGAAACTTGGTGCAATGGAAAGAGTTATCTCGCCTCTGCTAAAGTTGTAATTTTAATTCAGTTTTTAATTTTTTAAGATTGTAATAGATTGCCTGTATTTGTAATCTTTTATTGCAATTATATTCTTGGAAATTCAGAGAACCAACAAAATTCAAACATTCTTTCGTATTGCATGAAACGTATACGTAATAGCAGGCCCGACCCTGGCCCATGGCTATGATGGCTTTGGCCATGGGCAGCAGCAGGCCATAAGGGCATCAGCCCAGGTATTAATATATAATATATATTATTAATAGATTAATACTAATAGGTCCGGCCCAAATATTTCTTTTTACTGCTTCAGCCCATTGCCATTGCCCAGCCCATTACTGCAGTGCAAATAAAGAGCAGCAGGAGCAGAGCTTGCGAGTTGCGACTTTAACACTGTATCACGATTCTGAAAATCCAATTCATCTTGCAGCCCTAATTCAACTTCGACTCTCGCTCGCGGATGTATCACGATTCTGAAAACCCGAATTCATCTTGCTGTTTCATTTTTTGCTATTTGAAAATCGGATTTTGCAGGTAGGCATCCAGCATCAGGCGGACGGGGCCGGAAGCCGAAGACTCTTGCAGTCTTGCTCGTTAGTTCAGGCGGACAGGGATAACTCTCAGGTGTTTTCTCTCCTTTTATTAAATAGTAGATATTTATTTCAATATTTTAGATATGTTTCCTAGATCACAACCATCGGGTGCTCAAAATAGAAAAAGAAAAATAGAAATCGAGAAATCGATGCAAGGATCTATGAGTAAGTTTCTTGTTAGACCATCAAACATATCTAAAAATTCGGTTGAGCAGCATCCTATTGAAAATCCGGTTGAGCATCCAGTTGAAATTGATTTTGCTAGTGATGATAATGAAACACTTGATAATATTGATAATGCTTGTGATGATGATAATAATGATAATTCTCGTGATTGTAAAAATCCTCGTGTTGATGATATTGGTGTCAATATATTTGATCCTAGAGTTTGGGATGGGTTGAATTCAAAAATGAGAGACTTACTTGTTGAAAAGGGGCCTATTAGGGAAACTAACATCGTATTTCCAAAAGATAATATAGGTAGGCATTTCTCTTCTGAATATTATGTTCGGAAATTAAGAAATAATGATTGCTATGATAGAAAATAGTTGGTTTATTCTAAAGAGTTGGATATAGTCTTTTGTTTTTGTTGTAAGCTTTTCAAAGATGGTCGATCAAAAAGTCAATTAGCAAGTGATGGTTTAAATTGTTGGAAACAACTTGGTCAAAGAATAAACATTCATGAGAATAGTACAGAACATATGACTAATTTTAGTATTTGGTCTGAGTTGCGACTGAGGTTGAATAAGAATCAAACACTTGATAGAGAGTTGCAAGAATTAATAAAAAAAGATACCGATCATTTGAAAGAAGTTTTGATTAGAATAATTGCTACTGTGAAATGTCTTGCAAAATATAATTTGCCTTTCTGTGGAACAAATGATAAACTTTATGAAGAGTCCAATGGGAACTTTCTAGGCATAATTGAAATGATTGCTGAGTTTGATCTTATCATGAAACAGCATTTTCGGTTTATTGAAGATAAAAAAACTCATTATCATTATCTTAGCCACAAAATTCAAAATGAACTGATTGAAATGTTGGCATCTGATGTGAAGAGTGAAATCATAAAAAAGATTAAAGAGGTAAAGTATTTTTCAGTCATTCTTGATTGTACTCCGGATGTGAGCTATAAAGAACAAATGACTTTGATTATAAGATGTGTTGATGTGTCAAGTTCTCCTATACATGTCGAAGAGTTTTTTTTTAGAATTTTTGGTTGTAGAAGATACATCCGGCTTTGGCCTTTTTAATGTATTACTTGATGTTTTGAAATCACTTGATTTGGATGTTAATTATATACGGGGGCAAGGGTATGATAATGAGTCTAATATGAAAGGAAAACATCAAGAGGTGCAAAAAAGATTACTTGATATAAATCCTAGAGCCTTTTATATGCCATGTGGTTGTCATAGTCTTAATTTAGTTTTATCTGATATGGCGAATTCTTGTCACAAAGCAAAAACTTTTTTTGGTACTTGTCAGGCAATATATAATGTATTCTTTAATTCTACAAAGAGATGTACTGTGTTATTAGAACGCCACTACGCCATAGATGTCTTTCTACAACACTTATGGGTGTGTGTTACCTTCTTGGATGTTACCATAGCTATGAAATTTTGGACCTACCGCAACGTTCGGGTTATAGTGTTATCAAATCCTAAAATATATGTTACTCTAGCTATAAAAGGTATAACTCTCCGTAACACCATGAGATGTGTTACCTAAGAGTATTAATAAACAAAATTTTGAATTTTATAGAAAATTAATGATTTAATAAATTTTTAACTTTAAAAATAATTAATTTTAATAAAACATTGAATCTATTTTTATAAAATATTGTTCTATCAAATAATAAATTATATATATTTTTTATAAATAATAAAATATTTTTAATAAATTTAAATTGGAAAGGTTTTAAAATAAAGTAGTATTTGAAAATTAATAAATTTTGATTTAAATAAATAAAAAAATTATTAATGTATATTCGATCCGATCCGACCATATCGTATGGACGTCTGCAGACAATCAATTAAAAAATAGGTCCAAGCCCGAACTAGATAACCTGATTTGTAGCACCGGTCGGATGGGCACGGTATCCCTACTTAACTTGGGCCGACTCCTAACTTTTGTTAACCCTAGTCAAAGTGAAGCCGCTTATCACTTCACTTCACCGCCACAATCAGGAAGAAACCCTTCTTACATCTTCTATCTGGTGCATATTCCTTCCGCCGCTCTTGCCTATTCTTTCCGCCGTGCTTACCATCCACTTATCGCAGCCGACGGTTTAATCCTTCCGATGGTAGGATCCAATGCCTTTTTGAACTCCAAACAAGCAGATTATACGAAAGACGAAGCTTATCTTCAACCGGTGATCTTCAAACGCATAATGCTTTTTGAGTCAATACAAAATGAGCAAAAATTCAATCAGATGACTCTTTCTGATGAACGAATCCGGTAATTTCCGTACCTGTTCTCTCTCTCTCTCTCTTATTTTTTTATTATTTTTTTCTTCTGTATTTGTTATGTTTCGATTGAGTTATTGATTTATATGTGGTTTGATGATTGGAAAAAAGGATTACATTGCCGGACAGTGCTATCCTCAGACAGTTTACCTTAACCAGAGCTCTTTTTTTTTATGAAAAGTGGGCATATTGCAACTTGCAAGTATCAGCCAAACATCCCAAAACCGAGTATATTTCCCCCACTTTAGGATGCAATCTATCGACAGAATGGAAACTATGAAGTTTGTCATCAACTTCTATCCAACTGCAACCAGCTTCTTTAATTTCATTCCCATCAGACAACGTTTTCCTGATTTTCCATGCAACGTTTTCCTGATTTTCGATTTTATACTTGTTAATCATCATATCAAAATAACGACGGCCCTCCACAACCAACCCTCCGTGAGTACAAGCACTCAACAACCACATAAATGTCACCTCATCAGGCTTTACTTCCTCCTCATGCAGTTGCATATCTTCGAAAATAGCTACCGATTCATGGCATCGGCCGTGTAATGCATAACAATTTATCAAACAGTTCCAAGACGTCAAATTTATCTCAGCGGACTTGTTAAATAAGATTCTTGCTTTTTTGAGGCTCCCACACTTACCATACATGTCAATCAAACTATTTACAGTAAACAAATCCAAACTAAGATTGTTCCTATATATACCCGTGTATGCAATTTCCGACTTGTAACATCCCATTATGCCCTAGAGCCGAAAGCACACACACAACGGTACGCTGATTTGGCTTATTCCTCCCCCTACACCTTCCTCAAAAACTATCCTCCTAAGAAACTCAATACCCTCGGAAAACAACCCATTTTGCACACACCCTGCAATAATACAATTCCAAAACGGAGTGTCTCTAATTCCCTTAAGCATTTCCTCAAATAGCAAAACTGCATTCCCCACCTGTTCGGCTTTTGTGTATGCCGAAATCATCGCAGTCCATGACAACCACATTCCTAATGTTAAGGTTTCATCCTAATGTATGTTGTGACCCTAATGTATGTTGTGACCCTAATGTATGTTAAGGATAGACTACATCTGGTACCCCATATTTTTCTTTGACAAACTTAAATGCCTCACTGAACCAATCCAAAAACATTTTATGGTATGCCACCAGTTTGATGAATTTTTGCCAAATATCTACCAATTTGTTGAGATATATGTAGATTTCTGGTCTATTTTGTTCTTTTTAAGTTTGAGGACGTGACTAATATTTCGTGTATGGTATGCAAGCTAGATCGTTTACTTCTGTTGTTGTTTGATTCAAAATAATTTCGATCTCATTTGAGGTTTCTTCTTCTATACGAGCATTAAGTCTCAATCTCTGTGGAAAGCGATTAGTAAAACATTGTTTTTGGACCTGCAACACTTTCATTAGTTTGGGAAAAAAAATTCAAAATAGATCATTTAACCGAGAGCTTCATTCTGTCTAATAATAGGGAGGGAAAAGTTACAGCACCATCTATTGAGAAGTCTTCACGTTCGCCTCTCAATGAAAGGATACTCAATTCCATGACCTCAAAAATGGTTGCTGATCACCCTTGGCATGATGTTGAGATAGGCATGTATTCTTTTACCACTTGCATGTTCAAATGTCAAGTAGCATGCTCATGTTTAATCTTTTGCTTTTCTTATTCAACTATGCAGGACCTGGAGCTCCGATAATCTTCCATTGTGTAAGGGGATTTTTAATCTATTCAGATTATGCATTTTCTTTACTAGTTAAAGATGAGCGATGATTTCAGATTTTAAACGGAATACTGAAGTGAAAACCTGTCCGTCTTTAATTTGTAGCCCGAACAACTTTATTTTTATATAAAAAAAGATTCATCTGAGAACGATGTGCTGAACTGAAGTTACAACTTACATCCAATTTTGTGTTCCACCGAGAGAAGTTTGTTAACTTTTGTTCCCTCAATTCATATTTTACATATTTTATTGTCCAGCTTTTGTTTGTCTGTGCTGAATTGCCTCATTGCTTCTTTCCTCTTATCATCTAATGCTCAAAGCATCGAGTATTAATGGATTTCAGAAATTACAGAAAATGGGGATTCACTTGAAAGTATTTATCATATATATGTGTTTACAATGAATTAGGTTAAAATTCCATAGTATGGAATAATGTCTTGGATACTTAACTTATATATGGTTATATCAATGTATCTACATATATGCGCGTGTTGCTTTTATGATTTTGTTTGAAATTTCTGTTGTATTACTTAAAGGATGCTTTTATTCCTTCTCCCACTAGTTCATGGGAATATTTGTTTGCTTTCTATGCAAAGCTTCTTACAGTAAGTTGCATAATCTCTGCAGGTGGTCGAAATACCCGAGGGAAGTAAGGTTAAATATGAACTTGACAAGAAAAGTGGTCTGATCAAGGTCCTATGTTGGTTAGTTATGATATACTAAATTATGATGCATATCCAGGTGATCATATTCTTTACTCATCCGTCGTGTACCCCTATAATTATGGCTTCATCCCTTGTACTCTCTGTGAAGATAGCGACTCAATGGATGTATTGGTCATTATGCAGGTATAATTTTCATTCCAGAATTTTCTAATAATCACTTTGAGCACTTTTGGATTCTAAATCTCTATTTCTATGATACATATCGATAAAGTATGTAGGTTCAAACAAATAAGAATTATTGAAAACCCTGGACCATTTCCTTCAAAAATACAAAATGAATAATAAGACATCAGATATATAAGTAGATTTAAATATTTGATTGGCATCAGAATAGTCTAATAAATTTCATTTTTTTAATGTAATGCATTCATTAGCTAATTTTAAATATACGCGAATTCTCTAAGATGATTGTGAGTTTGAAACCATGGTTAAGGTTGAGCTTAGCTATGCACCTTCTGGCAATATATTGTTAAGAATGTGTTACCTTTTAAAGATACTTCTCTTGGAAACAGTTTCCTGTCATCACTTAACTATATCTCCACAAACATAATCAGGAACCAGTTCTTCCAGGCTGCTTTTATCAAGGATAGTTGTTAACAGGCTGCCTATTTGGAAGCTTAGTAACCATCACTAATTATTGACTATTCTTTCTTGTTTCATTCTGCAGCTCTCTCGTTCAAAGAAGGTGAAGTTTGTGAATGGACACCAACTCAGGCAAATTGGCTAATCCTTGGCTAATTGAATAAGTGTTTCACAAAATAGTTTCTTAGAGTCTTTTTGTATATTAGTCTTAGACGTCCACTGATGTAAATTTTCTTCTAGTACTTGTATATATGTAGTTGGTGATGTAGTTGGTTGGGTTTGTGATTGGATATAGATTTTTTTTATCATGGGATTGTATAGTTGGATGATGTAGTTGGTTTCTGTGAATTGGTTTGTTAGTTTTTTTAATGGGAAATGCTAAATTTAAAATTTATATTTTTATTTTGTTAAAATGAAGGTGTTACCTTAGATACTATATATATGTTGTAAATGTTTTTCATTGGTAACACCTGTAAACCCTAATGTGTTGCAATTAGTAATATAGAATAGACTAAAAATTGTTGCACATTTGTGCCCCCGTCACCCCCACAAAGTAGGCCCCACTAACAGGCCCAAGAAAAGTGGGTCCCACATATTGGTCCCCACCAGTTGACATCACTAAGTGGGTCCTACCGATGGGCGGCCTGTGACCCACAAAATGGGCCCACATGGAACCCACTAAATTGGTATATATTTTAACAAATTATAAAGTACATTGCAACACGAATATGATGTTCTTTGTAGGGTCCTTACGATGTTCTTTGTAGGCCCAGGTAACAAATAATCCTATGTTAGCAGGATGATCCACATGTCGCCTTTGAGTCCAAAGGCTATCTGTCATGAAGCAACTTAGCTAAAATGTTACCTTTGCCCATTTTGGGTCTGTGGCAACAGAAAACTGGGTCTAAGGTAACACAGTTATGTGGTTGCCGAAGGCCATTTATGGCGTAGTGCGCATTGACGATTTGACTTTGAAATCCTTATCTTCTACTCGCTGGGAAAGTCATATTGAAAGTGTTAAAGCTATTAAATCTCAAATTGGCCAAATTAAAGATGCTTTGATACAATTAGCTCAAGTAAGTGAGGATGAAAAAGTATCTAGGGACGCCGAATCGTTGGTAAACGGTGAGCTTTCAAGTTTTGATTTTATTATGAGTTTGGTTATTTGGCATGAAGTTTTGTATAGAATTAATTTAGTTAGTAAGAAATTACAGTCCAAAGATATGCTTCTTGATATTGCAATAGAAAATATCAAGGGATTGGTTGTTTATTTTGAAAAATATAGGGAAAGTGGGCTTACATGTGCTATTAATGAAGCTAAAGAAATTGCAAATAGTATTGGAGTTGAGCCTGAATTTGCTATAAAACGTTCTTTTTCTCGAAAAAAAGCAATTTAATGAAATTCCAAATACCGAGAGAGAACAACAATCTGCTCAAGAGACATTTAGAACTGATTACTTTCTTGTTTTAGTTGATATGTCTCTTTCTCAATTGCGAACTAGATTTGAACAAATGCAAGAATTTGAATCTATTTTTGGTTTCTTGTTTGATGGTCGAACGTTATTTACTTTACATGACGATGAATTAAAAAAGTCGTGTTTGAATCTTGAACGTGTTTTAACAAATGGTGATGATTCTGATATTGATTGGGAATGTTTGTTTATGGAGTTACAAGTTTTGAAGGTAATGTTACCGGAAGAGGCATCCAATAGTGGAAATCCTTGGACATCCATACAAATTATGGAGTTTGCTAAGAAGATGGACATGTTTCCAAATGTCTTGATTGCTTATAGGATTTTGCTGACCGTACCCGTCACCGTAGCATCCGCAGAAAGAAGTTTTTCTAAGTTAAAGTTGTTGAAGTCATATTTGCGGTCTACCATGAGTCAAGAAAGATTGAACATGTTAGCAATTTTGAGCATTGAGAGTAAGTTTTTAGCAAATATTAACTATGATAAAGTGATCGCTATTTTTGCTTCAAAAAATGCACGAAGGCATTGTTTTAGGTGATGTATTTTATATTTTATTATATGGGGTTTTGGTTTATGTCCCCCCGTTGTATTGTTTTTATTTTATTTATTTATGATTCGGCGTGGGGATGGCCACTGAAACATTGTGCTCCAAACTCCTCTCAAAAATTTCATTTGCGTAATAAATGGACATTTTTCTAGCCTTTCGTCATGGGCATCCGGAACCTCAGGACCGGCACTGCGTAATAGGTTATTAGGTAATGGTATTATCATATCTGGTAATAATGTTACTGGATTAGTAAAAAAAATTGTTGCATATCGGGATTTGATAGCGACGGGACCGTGGTTGATGACCGATCCAATAAGATTACCATGGTTGATGCCCCATCCACCAACATTAGTCTTGCAGGATCAGTAGGACAACGTCGAAGAAAGGGTAAAAAAATTATTATCATAATTGTTACTTTGCCATGTAGACAATTTCGAATGAAGTTTGGTGATCTGATTTATAGGTACCTCAAGCGAGCACTAATTAATTCAATTGATATGCCTCAAATGGTCAACAAATAGTATAAACATGACTACTATTCACAATACATAGCAAGTATTCATAACAGGCTGTGCTCGACCTTAATATGGGACTTGAATAATTCCCTACTCCATTTAATATCTCAAATGTCTCTCTTTTTTAAAAGTAAATCATTCATTCTAAATAATTAATCATATCAGTTTTATGAATTAAAATTAGTGAGAATCAATTTTTTTAATACCAAACAATAAAATTAACAAGTTATGTATTCTCATTTATAAGAGTGTAAATTTTTAATACAATTTTTCTTAAAAAGACTAAAATGTCCTATAAAAGTTGGTGATGTCGAATTCTTTTTTGTATTTTATTTAATTTAAACTCTTTTTATTTTCTATTTATTTTTGCATCATCTTCTCCATGACTAACTACCGAATCCAACAACTAAAATTTAATGTCTAAATGGGTCTTTCAAAATCCTTATAAAATCACAAGATTTTGCGAAAAGGGAAGTTGACGTTCCAATAAGACTTCATTTATTGTGCTCCTGAGTTCATAAAGAAGGTATGCAACTATATTTTATCGCCAGACTTTTTTTTGACACTACAAAAAAACAGTTTTTACCGACGCCAAAGGCCGTTGGTAAAACAGAAAATGGCGTCGGTAAAAAAATTACCGACGCCATTACCGACGGCAATCCGCCGTTGGAAAAACGCTCGACGGTAATTTTTTACCGACGCCATTACCGACGCCGCCATTTACCGACGCCATTTTTGGCGTCGTTAAATTAAAAAAAAAAATCTAAAAAAGTCAGGTCAGGACTCAGGCGGGTCACGTCCGGGCTCAGGCGGGGCTCAGGCGGGTTAGGTCCGGGCTCAGGCGGGTCAGGTTCGGTCAGGTCCAGGTCCGGGCGGGTCGGGTCCGGGCGGGTCAGGTTCGGGCTCCATTCAATTTCAAATGGTTGAGAAAGATTTTGGTTTATAAACCACATAAAACACTACTGTTTTTTCGATGTGGGATAGTGTAAAAAATTTACCGACGCCGAAATGGCGTCGTTAAATTAAAAAAAAATAAAAAAAAAAAATTTACCAACGCCAAAATGGCGTCGGTAAAGGCGTCGGTAAATGGCGCCGTTAATTGTGAAAAAAAGAAAAAAAATTAAGTCTGGGAACCGGTCGTCGGCAATGACGTCGGTAAATCAATTAAATAACGGGCGTCGGTAAATGGCGTCGGTAAAAACTGTTTTTTTTTTGTAGTGTGAGGAGTTCTTTCGCACACGATGGCTGCACATGATGGCTGAACTGCACACGATGGTTGAACTGCACATAATGGTTGCACACGATGGCTGCATACGATAGCTGCACACGATGACAGCCATGATCGTGCACACGATGGAACTAGCCACCCTGTGCACATGAACATTTTAGTTTTTTTGGCCAATTTTATTGAATGTGTTATCAATATGGATGTTTTGTTATTCTAAAATTTCTTGGTCAAATATTAACAACTACATAACATCGTATGCAAACTCATATTGGTTATTTCGTGTAATTCAATAGTGTATGAGCTATTTCATACAGATGATGAATTTATATATACGAACTTATACATTGAAAACCTATAGACTACACATGATATGAAATGGATTATGTTAATTCAATCTATAACTTTACAAATAAGTATATTGTTAATAAATACTTATTAATATATAAGTAACCGTAACACCCCCGATATATTCAGGAATATTACAGCGCCGTAAATCCTTTACATAAGAATTTACAAGGCTGAATAAAGGAAATGACAATAACAGATACCAATTTATGAAATTGCTGAAATAAAATACAACCGTCTGGTTCAAAACCGAGAATACAAATATCCAATGAAGAGTTATTATTACATCACTAAAATCCAAACATTATAAACTGACGACGTACTCGAGTACTTATTGAAATAACCAACAAACAACAGACAGTAAACCCGGCCGGAACATCACTCTGCACCCTCGTCGTCATGCATCTCCTGTGGTTGTTTCCCGCTCTCTGGATCCCGAACATACACAAATGTTCACCCCAGAAGGGGTTAGATCAACGATGCTAGTACAAGTACTATAATCATACAACTGTTATATTATCTACAATTATATCATAACTAGTTTCTCCAACGAGAAATATTCAAAACTCATATCATATCATAACAGTTTCAACATGCGATGGTATTCCAACGATCCAGCAAGACACAAACTATAGATTCCCATGATGATCCCGCTGACCAACACATGGTGGAACTACTCGTCCAACGATCCAACAGACACAAACTATAGATTCTCATGATGATTCCCGTCGGATCAACACATGGTGGACATATAATCACAACATATTTACACGATACAATCACATCATAATTGTCATAATATAAACAATTCTAATTTAGAGTACTTGCCTCGGTTCGTTGACAAGAATAAACTTCCACGAATATCAAAATACTCGAAGGTCGTCCCCTTCGATCAATCACGTGT
This sequence comes from Orobanche coerulescens, assembly GCA_033398695.1. Lineage (NCBI taxonomy): Eukaryota > Viridiplantae > Streptophyta > Magnoliopsida > Lamiales > Orobanchaceae > Orobanche > Orobanche coerulescens. The sequence goes on from CM065802.1 coordinate 200,419,509, forward strand.
TAAGCTCGAACCTTAACAAAAGAAATAGCATAGAATTCATTTCATGCCGAACGAACGTCTAATAATTCAACAATTACGGTAGAAAGTCCTTAATATGCAATCTGTCTGGATAGCTTAACGCACGCTACGAATCCTATGTAGCGTACGTTAATGCTACTCGTTAGCGCACACAGTACACACAGCCTAGCGTACGCTAACCAGGCGTGGTCAGTGCCTCACTGATCAGCCGACTGACTCAGCTGATGACTTAACGCATGCTAAGTCCCAATCGTGGCGTACGCTAAACGTACTCGATAGCGCACGTTAATTCACGTAGCTTAGCGCACGCTAAGAGTGCATGGCAGTTCACTGGAGGGCAGCAAATTATACAAATGGTGATGAAGTAAGCGAATTCCTCAGTAATTAATGTTTGTTATCCGGCTTCATGTTATGATCATAACCTTTATGAATGATCTCATGGATAATAACAACTTCGAGGTGCAAGTATACGTATAATCATCATAACACCATAATCTATCTTGATTACAATTCTCATGCGAAGTTGGTGATCTCCGGTTGATGTATTAGATTCTACTATCATTATACATATTCAGACTTCATCTTGAGGTGAACTAACAATTCCAACTTATACGAAAGAATATTTCTTAATATGATTCATCCTTTAAGTTCTTATAACCGAAATAATATCACCTCCAATTCATGATCACAAAGATAACATAAATCATACGGATTGTTAACTTCAGAATGTTTCTCTCATCATTTGAAGTATTAGGATTCCGACTTCAAGGTTCCAACAATAATATCGTAATCGTAGACATTCCAATCTTCTAAACATGATGTTGTTGAATAATTCACTAATGAAATTCAATATCTCATTAACATGATCATTTAATTCCTTAGGATCCAAATCTAAGGTTGGAGATAGATTGAACATACCTTAATATGCCGAAATCACTGAACCACAAGGTAGAATCCGACTCCGGTTGGTTATGTGCCACTCCAAGGTGTTACTTCTCTTCAATGATCACTCACAAGTGATAACCAATATTCAAGGATCACTAAGATGTGTTCTAAGTGTGTTAGAAGGATGATTATAGCTCTCTGGCCTCTCAATAATGAAGAATGGACGAAGGAAATGTAAGCCAAAACGGGTGGTTGTCTCATTTATAATATTCTGCACTTTAGCTAATTATCGCACGCTACAATACATACTAAGCGCGCGCTAATAAGCGTTGACTCCAAATCTGTCCAGGTTCGTCCGCGGGAATCTTATCCCGGACCCATGTCCCGGCTGGCGCATGTGCTAGCCACCTACCTCAATAATTCAGTGTCTAGCGCACGCAACTCCTACATACGTAGCGTGCGCTAGTAATAGCCGATAGTGCGCGTTAAGCTACATTCTTAGCGTGCGCTATCACGAGTTTGCATGAGAAAATTTGCATGTTGTTATACTTAAGTACAAGGATGCCAATGCAAGAAATATCATACTCCAATAATCAAAATCACAAATCCGAATAATACAGGGTTTGAATACAGATGAAATACACAGTAATAAATCCGGATATTACATACTCTCCTACTAAAAAGGAGTTTCGTCCCGAAACTCAAGACGAAAATAATTCGGGATATCTGGACTTCATACAATCTTCCGTTTCCCATGTGGCTTCTTCCACTCCGTGGCGTGACCATTGAACTTTGACCAAAACGATTGGTTTGTTCCTCAACTGCTTAACTCGACTCTCGAGTATCTTGACCGGTCTTTCTTCAAACGTCTCATCTTGATCAACTTCGATCTCACCGAAATCAATGATATGACTAGGATCTGGTATATATCTCCGTAACTGGGACACGTGGAACACGTTATGAACATGGCTCAATGACGGCGGCAATGCTAATCTGTATGCCAACTCTCCAACTCTCTCAAGGATCTCAAATGGTCTGATATATCTCGGACTCAGCTTTCCTTTCCTTCCGAAACGAAGTATTCCCCGAGTAGGAGAAACCTTTAAAAGTACGTGGTCTCCCGTACTGAACTCCAAAGGGCGACGGTGTACATCTGCGCAAGATTTCTGGCGACTCTGGGCGGTCAACAGTCTATCACGAATTAAAGCTATCTTCTCTCGAGTCTGCACGATCAACTCTGGTTCTGTCCCGATTAAGTCTGATGAATCGTCCCAGCATAGGGGCGATCTGCATCTTCTCCCGTATAATGCCTCAAATGGTACCATCTTAATGGAAGCATGCCAACTATTGTTGTAGGTAAATTCAATCAACGGTAGATGAACTTCCCAATCAGTTAACCAATCTAAAGCACAAGCCCTCAGCATATCTTCCACCGTTTGAATAGTCCTCTCGGATTGTCCATCAGTCTGTGGGTGATAAGCTGTGCTGAAGTTCAATTCGGTTCCCAAGGCCTTATGAACTGCTTTCCAAAAGTGAGACACAAAACGGCCGTCTCGATCAGAAACAATGGTTTTCGGCGTAGCATGCAATCGAACTATCTCCGAAATAAATACTCGCGCCAACCTCTCTGGTCCCCATGTGTCCTTAATGCCTAGAAAATGAGCTGATTTGGTTAGACGATCAACTATCACCCAAATCATGTTCATTCCGGTCTTGGTTCTCGGCATACTAGTGATAAAGTCCATCGATATGTCCTCCCACTTCCACTCAGGAATCGGGAGCGGCTTCAACATCCCGGCAGGCCGTTGATGCTTGATTTTAACCTGCTGACAAGTCAAGCATTTCGAAACATATTCCTCTACATCTTTCTTCATGTTGCCCCACCAAAAATTCTGCTTCAAGTCCTTATACATCTTACTGGTGCCCGGGTGGATAGAATAGGGCGAACTGTGAGCTTCCTTCATAATTGTCTGTTTCAGAACATCGACATCGGATACACAGAGTCGGTTCTGAAATCTCAAAACTCCATCATCATGGATTACGAATCTGGGGGTCTTCCCCTTGATCACTTCATCACGTAACCGAATCATCAGAGGATCATATGCCTGTCTAGTTTTGATTTCTTCGGTTAATGACGAAGTTATTTCCATCACGCACAGTTGTCCTTGGACTCTTTGTAACCACACTTCAATTCCTTCTCGAATCATCTCTCATTGAAGGTTAAGTTGGGAGGTCAGAGTCTCTAGCATCTGAATAGAAACAGGCTTGCGGCTGAGTGCATCGGCCACTACATTCGCTTTGCCTGGATGATACAAAATCTCTAAGTCATAGTCCTTAATCAGTTCTAACCATCTTCTTTACCGCATGTTCAATTATTTCTGACTGAAGATGTATTTGAGACTCTTGTGATCCGTAAAGATCTGACAGTGAGTCCCGTACAGATAATGCCTCCAGATCTTCAAAGCAAAAACTACTGCCGCTAGCTCCAAATCATGTGTTGGGTAATTCACTTCATAAGGTTTCAGTTGTCGTGAAGCATAAGCAATCACCTTATCATTCTGCATCAATACGCACCCGAGTCCTTGGTTCGAAGCATCACTGTAAACTATAAATCCTCCAGTTCCCTGTGGAAGTGATAGAATCAGTGTCGTCGTCAATCTCTTCTTCAATTCATCAAAACTAGTCTGACACGACTCGTTCCACTCAAACTTTTGAGTTTTCTGCAGGAGTCGAGTAAGTGGGTGGGAAATTTTAGAAAATCCTTCCACGAACCGACGATAATACCCAGCAAGTCCTAAGAAACTTCGGACTTCTTTCACATTTTTTGGAGGCTTCCAATCCAAAACCGCTTCGATCTTCGGCGGATCTACTCGGACTTCTTCCGCTGATACCACATGACCGAGGAACATTACTTTCTTTAGCCAGAATTCACACTTAGAGAGTTTGGCGTACAGTTGCTCGCTTCTCAAAAGTCCTAATACAATCTGCAAATGTTGTGCATGCTCTTCCGGGTTCTTAGAATACACCAGAATGTCATCAATGAACACGACCACAAATTTATCCAAATATTCGATGAACACTCGGTTTATCAACTGCATGAATACAGCAGGTGCATTAGTGTGACCAAATGGCATCACTACAAACTCATAGTGTCCGTAGCGAGTTCTGAATGCTGACTTCGGAACATCAGATTCTTTAATCCTCAGCTGATGATACCCTGATCTCAGATCGATTTTAGAAAATACTGTTGCTCCTTACAACTGGTCGAACAGGCGTGGCAACGGATACTTATTCTTAATCGTCATCTTGTTCAGCTCTCGATAGTCAATACATAGTCGAAGCGATCCATCCTTCTTTCGGACAAAAAGGACTGGCGCTCCCCAGGGTGAAACGCTTGGCTGAATATATCCTTTGTCCAGTAACTCCTCTAGCTGCTTCTTCAGTTCATACATTTCAGTAGGTGCCATACGATACGGTGCCTTAGAAATTGGTGTAACTCCGGGTTCCAGCTCAATGGTAAATTCTACATCTCTTCGCGGAGGTAGTCTAGGTAACTCGTCAGGGAATACATCTGGAAATTCATTCACAACAGAAATGGATGAAAGTTCCATAATTTCGTCTTCTTTCTTCATTGCATAGCACCAGTATCCGGTACAGCCCTGTTTCAACAATTTGACAGCTTTCATTGCTTTGATCAACTTTCCTGAGCTTCCTGGTTTCCATCCTTCAAACAGTACTTCGGAGCCATCGTCGGCGATTAGCGAAATATTCCTCATCCGGTAGTTTACAATAGCTCCATATCGATTAAGCCAATCGTCTCCGAGTATCAGGTCGTCTCCTTGCATTTCTATCATGATTAGATTTGAGAGCCACTCTCTGCCTCCAAATGATACAGGGAAATTTCTGGTTTCTAAGTTCTCGACAATCCTCTCTCCACTCGGTAAACCAACAACATAAGGTTCACAAGCATGAAAACCAGAAATATTTAAACGATTTACACAAGATAAAGATATAAAAGAATGCGTAGCTCCTGTATCGAATAAAACGCTAACTGGCTGGGAAAGGATCTGGACAGTACCTGATGCGACAGCAGCATCCTGATCGTCTGTCCTCCTCATCTCATACAGACGTGGGGGAACAGATCCGGCACTCGATGTCCCCTTTCGGTCCCATTGTCCTCTGCCTCATCCGCGGCCAAAATTTTGAGGCATCTGAACACTTTGTCGCCCTGGCTGGATACTAGCTTCCTTCTGAACTGGCTGCGATGAACGGGTTCCATTGTACTTGGTGGCATCCTTGCAAAACGTCGCACAGTGCCCTTCCTGTCCGCAGTCAAAACATGTAACTGGAGTGCGCAAACAATCACGCCAAAGGTGGCCTGGGCGACCACAGTTAAAGCACTTCCTAGCTGTATCCGTCGTGGCTGACATTGTTCCGTAATTCTTTCGGCTCTTAGATGGGTGTGGAGGTTTTTTGAAAGAAAAAGAAGACTGGGCCTTGCGGGGCCCACTGTTCTTGTGCTCTGTGAATGTACCAGAGACTTTTTGTTTCTTCGACTCCATAAACTTCTCCATTGCCGCTTCTTTTATTTCGTACGCCAACGCCTTATCCTGGTATTGGCGGAGAGTGGTACATTCAAAACCGGACATGTACCTCTGGATTTCTGGTTTCATCCTTATTTCAAAATGAATCATCATCTCCGCATCTGTTCTGACCAGATGTCGAACAAATGCTAACTGCTGGTTAAACGTCTTAATCGTCTGGGATACGGGTTCGTCTGATGGTTGAGCGGAGAAAACTCCCGAATTTTGGCTTCCCTAACAGGACGAGGGCAGTACTGAGCTTCCATCATCATTTTAAATTCCGTCCAATCAGCATCATGATCTGCAGGTCGGATAGCTTCCCACCACTCGGATGCCTCCCCAATCAGAAAGTACTGGGCAAAAGGAGCTCTCCTGTCGTCTGGGCAATTAATTCCAGCAAAAATTTTCTCCAATTCCTTCAACCAATGATCCCAAGTGGGAGTCTCGGAAAAGCCGTCAAATTTGGTCGGTTGCATTTTCGCTACCTCTTGCAACCACCGGTCACCTCGATTTCCCATTTCTGGGATCCTTTGCTGTCCATCTCCCTGCTGAAGTCCCACCGCCATCTGCATTCGGTCCACGACATGAGCGAACTGAGTCATCTGATTCACCACTTGGCGAAGGATTTCTGGTACAGCAGGTTCTGGTTCGTTATTGATGGATTGTTGCGGCTCGCCTGAGCTATGACTAGCCTGATTAGAAGGCGACACCTCCCTTTCAGCATTCCTTCGTCTGCGTCCACGACCGCGACCACGTCCACGTCCGCCTCTCAACATTCTGTAAGCACAAGTACTTAATATACAGGAAACCACATCGTTCTAATGTTCAAGTATAAAAAAAGTACAACATGTAAAGAACGAGATAGAGTTTATGAACTTACAACCACCATTCGCATGAAGACATAGGCAGTACAGTGATGTTATTCACGGCCGGTTATCTCAAAAGACGTAAATGACCCCTATTTTAACCCTATGGCCAAGATATCCATAATCTTAGCTCCGATACCATATTCTGTAACACCCCCGATATATTCAGGAATATTACAGCGCCGGAAATCCTTTACATAAGAATTTACAAGGCTGAATAAAGGAAATGACAATAACAGATACCAATTTATGAAATTGCTGAAATAAAATACAACCGTCTGGTTCAAAACCGAGAATACAAATATCCAATGAAGAGTTATTATTACATCACTAAAATCCAAACATTATAAACTGACGACGTACTCGAGTACTTATTGAAATAACCAACAAACAACAGACAGTAAACCCGGCCGGAACATCACTCTGCACCCTCGTCGTCATGCATCTCCAGTGGTTGTTTCCCCGCTCTCCTGGATCCTGAACATACACAAATGTTCACCCCCGAAGGGGTTAGCACAACGATGCTAGTACAAGTACAATAATCATACAACAGTGATATAATCAACAATTATATCATAACAAGTTTCTCCAACGAGAAATATCCACAACACATATCATATCATAACAGTTTCAACATACTGATGGTATTCCAACGATCCAGCGCACACAGCTATAGATTCCCATGATGATCCCGTCGGACCAACACATGGTGGAACTACCTGTCCAACGATCCAGCGCACACAGCTATAGATTCCCATGATGATTCCCGTTGGATCAACACATGGTGGACATATAATCACAACATATTTACACGATACAATCACATCATAATTGTCATAATATAAACAATTCTAATTTAGAGTACTTGCCTCGGTTCGTTGACAAGAATAAACTTCCACGAATATCAAAATACTCGAAGGTCGTCCCCTTCGATCAATCACGTGTTAAGCTCGAACCTTAACAAAAGAAATAGCATAGAATTCATTTCATGCCGAACGAACGTCTAACAATTCAACAATTACGGTAGACAGTCCTTAATATGCAATCTGTCTGGATAGCTTAACGCACGCTACGAATCCTATGTAGCGTACGTTAATGCTACTCGTTAGCGCACGCAGTACACACAGCCTAGCGTACGCTAACCAGGCGTGGTCAGTGCCTCACTGATCAGCCGACTGACTCAACTGATGACTTAACGCACGCTAAGTCCCAATCGTGGCGTACGCTAAACGCACTCGATAGCGCACGTTAATTCACGTAGCTTAGCGTACGCTAAGAGTGCATGGAAGTTCACTGGAGGGCAGCAAATTATACAAATGGTGATGAAGTAAGCGAATTCCTCAGTAATTAATGTTTGTTATCCGGCTTCATGTTATGATCATAACCTTTATGAATGATCTCATGGATAATAACAACTTCGAGGTGCAAGTATACATATAATCATCATAACACCATAATCCGTATTGATTACAATTCTCATGTGAAGTTGGTGATCTCCGGTTGATGTATTAGATTCTACTATCATTATATATATTCAGACTTCAGCTTGAGGTGAACTAACAATTCCAACTTATACGAAAGAATATTTCTTAAGATGATTCTTCCTTTAAGTTCTTATAACCGAAATAACATCACCTCCAATTCATGATCACCAAGATAACATAAATCATACGGATTGTTAACTTCAGAATGTTTCTCTCATCATTTGATGTATTAGGATTCCGACTTCAAGGTTCCAACAATAATATCGTAATCGTAGACATTCCAATCTTCTAAACATGATGTTGTTGAATAATTCACTAATGAAATTCAATATCTCATCAACATGATCATTTAATTCCTTAGGATCCAAATCTAAGATTGGAGATAGATTGAACATACCTTAATATGCCGAAATCACTGAACCACAAGGTAGAATCCGACTCCGGTTGGTTATGTGCCACTCCAAGGTATTACTTCTCTTCAATGATCACTCACAAGTGATAACCAATATTCAAGGATCACTAAGATGTGTTCTAAGTGTGTTAGAAGGATGATTATAGCTCTCTGGCCTCTCAAGAATGAAGAATGGACGAAGGAAATGTAAGCCAAAACGGGTGGTTGTCTCATTTATAATATTCTGCACTTTAGCTAATTAGTGCACGCTACAATACATACTTAGCGCGCGCTAATAAGCGTTGACTCCAAATCTGTCCAGGTTCGTCCGCGGGAATCTTATCCCGGACCCATGTCCCGGCTGGCGCATGTGCTAGCCACCTACCTCAATAATTCAGTGTCTAGCGCACGCAACTCCTACATACGTAGCGTGCGCTAGTAATAGCCGATAGCGCGCGTTAAGCTACATTCTTAGCGTGCGCTATCACGAGTTTGCATGAGAAAATTTGCATATTGTTATACTTAAGAACAAGGATGCCAATGCAAGAAATATCATACTCCAATAATCAAAACCACAAATCCGATTAATACAGGGTTTGAATACAGATGAAATACACAGTAATAAATCCGGATATTACAGTAACAATACATAAATTGGCGAGTTATTTTAGAAATTAGTAAGAATATGCATGTTCTTGGGCACACGATGGCTAATCCCATCGTGCGCACGATCATGACTGCCATCGTGTGCACAGAACTTTAGATTTTTGGGTCAATTTGAGTTAATGTGTTATTGATATAGATGTTTTGTGATTCTAAAATTGTTTGTTTAAATATTAACTACATGACATCGTATGCAAATTCATATTTGTTATTTCGTGTAATTCAATAGTATATGAGCTATTTCATACAGATGATAAACTTATATATACGAACTTATACATTGAGAACACATAGACTACACATGATATAAAATAGATTATGTTAATTCAATCTATAACTTTACTAATAAGTGTATTGTTAATAAATACTTTTTAATATATAAGTAACAACACTGGCGAGTTATTTTAGAAATTAGTGAAAATGTGCATGTTCTTGTGCACACGATGGCTAATCCCATCGTGCGCACGATCATAACTGCCATTGTGTGCACATGAACTTTGGATTTTTGGGTCAATTTGATTTAATGTGTTATCGATATGGATGTTCTGTGATTCGAAAATTGATTGTTCAAACATTAACAACTACATGACATCGTATGCAAACTCTTATTTGGTATTTTATGTAATACAATAGTGTATGAGCTATTTCATACAGATGATGAACTTATATATACGAACTTATACATTGAGAACATATAGACTACACATGATATGAAACAGATCATGTTAATTCAATCTATAACTTTACAAATAAGTACATTGTTAATAAATATTTTATTAATATATAAGTAACAATACATAAATTGACGAGTTATTTTAAAAATTAGTTAAAAATGTGCATGTTCTTGTGCCCATGATGGCTAGTCCCATCGTGGGCACGATCATAACTGCCATCGTGTGCACAAGAACATGCATATTTTTCACTAATTTCTAAAACAAGTATTTGTTAACAATATACTTATTTGTAAAGTTATAGACTAAATTAACATAATCTATTTCATATCATGTGTAGTCTATAGGTTCTCAATGTATAAGTTCGTATATATAAGTTCATCATCTGTATGAAATTGCTCATACACTATTGAATTACACGAAATAACAAATATGATTTTGCATACGATGTTATGTAGTTGTTAGTGTATGACCAAGCAATTTTAGAATCACAAAACATTCATATTGATAACACATTCAATCAAATTGGCCAAAAAACCTAAAAACTGCATGTGCACACGATGGCTAGTCCCTTCGTGTGCACGATCATGGCTGCCATCGTGTGCAACCATCGTGTGCGCCATCGTGTGCAGCCATCGTGTGCGAAAGAACTCTTCAAAAAAATCTGGCGATAAAATATTGTTGCATACCTTCTTTATGAACTCATGAGCGCAATAAATGAAGTCTTATTTGAACTTCAACTTTTTTTTTTTTTTTTGAAAAATCGTGTGATTTTTATATTGTTTTGAAAGACTCATTTAGACATTAAATTTAGTTGTTGGATTTGGTAGTTAGTCATGGAGAAGATGATGAAAAAAATAAAAAGAAAAGAAAAAGGATTTAAATTAAATAAAATACAATAAGAAAAGAAATTCAACATCACCAACTTTTGAAGGACATTTTAGTTTTTTTAAGCAAATTTTCGTAACCCAATCCAACTCTTGTCCATCCTGAAAATGTATACATTTTCCAATATTAATCCAACTAACTAATATTGTTCAAATTATAAATGAAATCACAACAAACAATTAATCATAATGATTATCATCATAAAACTTAATCGTTTTACATAAAAGCTATCGAATGTAACATGAATAATACAAAGTTTCGAAATCACAATAAAAAATACAATAAAATACATACCTTAATCGAAATGGTGATTATAACAAGGTAGAAACCTTCGTCACTCCATTAGCACAACTCAAAGTAGCAACTCACAAGCTTTTTCGGGAATAAGCGATGGAATCGGGAATAGAAATGTGCTCTTTAGCGGGGAGAGGCAAGATTGGGTTGGTGTTCCCGAACTATAAATAATTTTCACTTGGAAGTTTAGTGACGACCTAGATCTAGGTCGTCGGCTAAACCATTACAATATTATTTTTTTACGAAGGACTTTGTGACGACCTCGATCTAGGTCGTCGGCTAAAGTATATTATTTTTTTCAAAAAAATGTTTAGCCGGCGACCTCGATCTAGGTCGTCGGCTAAACCATTACAATATTATTTTTTACGAAGGACTTTGTGACGACCTAGATCCAGGTCGTCACAAAGTATATTATTTTTTTGAGAAAAGCTGTTTAGCCGCCGACCTCGATCTAGGTCCGGCTAAACCATTACAATATTATTTTTTTGGGGAGGAGTTTAGCCGACGACCTAGATCTAAGTCGTTGGCTAAAGTATACTATTTTTTTAAAAAAGTGTTTAGCCGACCTCGATCTAGGTCGCGGCTAAACCATTACAATATTGTTTTTTTATCGAAGGAGTTTAGCCGACCTAGATCTAGGTCGTCGGCTAAAGTATATTAATTTTTTCTTTTTAAAAAGTGTTTAGCCGACGACCTAGATCTAGGTGGTAAACTAAATATTACAATATTATTTTTTTATCTGAAGGAGTTTAGCCGACGACCTAGATCTAGGTCGTCAGCTAAAGTATATTATTTTTTTTTTCGATCGGCTAAACGTTATCTCGGTCGTCGGCTAGACCTCTTTAATATAGCCGACGACTATTTCGACATTTAGCCGACGATCTCCGCCAAGTCGTCGGCTAAAATCCTTTAGCCGACGGCAAACTGAGTCGTCGGCTAAAGTTCGAAGTTTAGCCGACGACACTTTATAGTCGTCGGCCGTTTTTTTTCGGGTCGTCGGCTAAAATACTTTTTTTGGTAGTGAAAATGGTATCAAAAACTTATACTCTTATGAATGATGATATATAACTTGTTACTTTTATGATTTGATATTACAAAAATAAAGCCCTTAAAATTAAAAATATGAGCGGTGTAGAATATTCAGACTTACCTAGGTCTTATATTTTTTTCAAACTAAATTATTTTCTGAATAAATATTTTATATGTCAGTTTTTACGAATTGAAACTAATTTTTATGAGACATGTAGATTATTTAAACTTACCTATATAGCTTTTGTATTTTTTCTTATAAATTAAATTGTTCCTTCCTAATAAATATTCCCACTTTGGTTTTCATGAATTTTTTATTCAATTAATATCATTCCTCACACTGTGAAGTAGCAGGATAAGGTAGTTTAGATAACAATTTCAAATCACCCCATGACAAATTCAGGGGGAGGGTGCATTTTTATATTTAATTTTTATAAATTTATAATCCAATTCAAATCATTACGTGCCGGGTTAATATCACACGTGCCGCATTTATTCGAATTAAATCACTTTTCCCGATAAATATTGTTAATATCAATTTTATGAATTAAAATTAAGCATATGAAGAGTGTAAATTATTAAGACTCGACTCTATATGGTTTTCAATTATGGTAATGAACAGTCCCATACCCGAACTCTTTAATTTTTTGTCACTGAAGTGTTTCGTACCAAGAATGGTACTCGATCATTTTGAGAACATGTCCTTTAAGTTTCGAATAAGACATTTTCCCTTGATGGTTTATTTTGAATAAAAAGGTCGGTGTTAAAAGCTATTAAATGTTGGATTATATATTCCGAAACTAGTAATCGGTAAAAATCAAATTTATATAGCGATATCAAGAGTGAAGGGTAAGAAAGTGTTGAAGATTATTTGAATGCAAAAGAGAGGATAATTTGAAATAAAATCACAAATATCATGTATAAGTAAGTGTTTTTAAATATATTATAGAGATAAAATAAACTTTTAATACGAATAATACTTTTTAATTTTTTTATTGAAAATATCGTGTAACAATAGTGATACAAAATATTGGTAGTAGTTTTACTATTAAATATTTTACAATTTTTTGGTTGAAAAAGATTAAGATCTTTATCTATTAGACAAAATGCAGATTCGGGACCCGGACCTGATTAACACGTTCGGTCTGGATCCGGGTCCGATTCGTATCCGGTTCGGATCCGAGTAAAAACCAAGCCCGAACCATTTGTGCTTAGCTCTACTCAGACGTACCCAAAACGAATATTCTGCATGCATAACTTACCATTTAGCAAATATAAGAACCTCAAACATTTAGCTTCATTCATGATTTCCTTCACGAGCTTTGTAGCTTAAACATGCATAGGATGTTGATCAGGATTCCAGTCCGTACCCTTGCCATATCACGAAGGTTCTAAAAGATGATAGGCGCGAGGTGTTCGGTCAATGCCTAGCGTCCGGAGGATTAATTGGGAAATAATCGGGGATTAATTGGACTAGGCGGATTTATTTTTATTTATTATTTTAATTAATTATTTTCATATATTTTTTTTTAGATATATGTAAAATAATAAAGATAATTAATATTTAACCATTAAAACAGACATATAATCATTTATATAGTAAATTTGAAATATTGGTACAGGTATAAATGAGTCGATAATACCCAAATATCTCAGTCTAGGTATTCATATACTCTTAAAACCAAAAAAAAAAAATATCGGAAGTGTAGATGTTCATCTAACTAGGAAATTTGATACAATGATATAGGTATAAAGGACTCTGTAATATCCATAATATCTCAATTTTATGAATTTGTAGTATTGTTAAAATAATAAAAAAAAGCCTACTTTGCTTTCGTAGGCGCCCGCCTCGACGAACGATTAATGACCCAAACGCCAGTACCAACACATAGGCTATAATCGGAGCGGTAGAGGACTTTATAGGAATTAATCAATAGATTAATTGGTCGAGACGGGAATTTTGAGAACACTATTCATCACACCCGTAAGAAATCTTTGATCTGATTCACCCCATCATTGCTAAAGTAGAAGCCATCCTCTTTCACCAGCCAAAGGCATTGTCTACTAGAGCTATAGGCGGATACAACCCCGGATTTCTAGTGGTGCATCGACTACGGAGATGAGGTACTGAGGAGGTGCGACTTGTGCCCCATATAAGATATCCAATTTTCTAGCTACAAATAATATTTTTTTTCCAAAAAAAATATAAAAAATATCAGATTAAAATTTCGTATTATGGTTGGATTGAAAAATGTGTTTAAATATTAAGTTTATTAATAGACCCAAGTTCGAATCCTCATAGGGTCCGATTTAATACAAAACATTAACAAACTTGAAATGGTAGCTCATTTGATTATAGAGTTATTCAATTTAATGCTGACCTTTATTTATGATTGTTATATGCTCTCTTATATGCCTTATTTATTTATTTATTTAGTACTAAGATTTTGATAAATATATTATGGTATATTAAAACATTTTATATAGGGACACAGTTAGGATTTCACACAGCACCTTCAGTAATGCCGAAGAATTATGAGAGGAAGTACTCGACACTAACAGAATATAATGTAAACATTCTATACAATTTGATAAAAGAAATAATAGAAATGATTCAACTCTTAAACCACTTCAAATACTGGATAGATAAGAAATACAAAAATAATAAAGGCACATAGATACTTATACACACCTGTACATAAGTGTTAAAAGTGAGGATTAAGTTTTGGTGTGCACTTGCACCACCATGCACATGAATAGGTCCGCCCCTCATGAGAGCCACACCTATACCTGTCGCGACTCGACCGGAAAGCTTCGAATTTCTTCCGCTTTCCATCCCATTTCATGGTGCAGTCGAACTGAGAGCTATAGCTCCAAAACACGCTGCCCCTGTCGACAGTCCAGCTATAATCGTCTCTCTTTTGGAGTGCCCTTCCGCTGATGTCGCCCTTCTCATGGGAGACGCACCACACGACCAATGGCACAGACGAGTTATTGGTGAAGCCATTGGTTATACGAACCTCATAGTGTCTGTTGTCTAATTGATCAGAAGGCTGTCTGAAGAGACTAAATGTCGTGTACGCATACGTTAAAATTAGGAGTATCAATACATGTTGATGAGTTTTCATGGTTGAGTGTTCTTATCATGCTGGTCCGTGTGCAGCTCATATATAATGTATGTCTGATGCTAAGTAACTAGTGCCACACACACAGACACACACAGCCCATTTTGACATCATGCATGAGTAATATTGAGCGTCATAATAAATATTTGTAATGCTGTGTTTAGGATCCTACGTAACTTGACTTTTCGTGTATGATGCAGGCCACTTTCAGTGGCTGATCACCCGAAATTTATTTGCTTGATTAAATGTTTAGGGGTGGCGGTCATGATTCCATATCTCCCCTTGCCTTATCACCCACCAATAATATCCCGCCACCTTATTCCATGCATCTCATGTCTCATCATATTTTTTTAGTGGCAACCATGATTCCATGTCTCAACTAATTTTATTTTTTATTTTTTATATTCATAATTATATTAAACAATTTAATAAAAACATAATATTTCATTAATAATTAAAAGAAAATTACATAATACTTAGAAAAAAAACATAATTATATCTAAAAATCGCAAGTCCATCCATATTTCTCCGCGAGCTCACGTTTTTTTGGCAAGAGTGAACTCTCGCATATTCGGATCGGTTATGTGATCGTGCGGTTCGTTGTAGAACTTCATCGCCCGAAACAATGCCTTTTCTTCAACATACGGAGTTGTGCCGCCATCAACTTTTCGGCCAAGTCATCATTTGCAAGTTTTTTCTCCACCACCGTCTCGAATAGTTGTGTTTTCTTTGCCGTGTAGGTGTCGAAGCTCGCAACAACACTATTCTTTGTCGACGACTCGTTATCAGTTTTCCTTTTCTTTTCCGTGTAGGAGTTGTGTCGTCATTCAGATCCGGAATAACAGTCTCAGCATTGTCATTGCTTCCCGACTCGTAGTAGCCCGATTCCGACGGCTTTCTTCGTTTGTCGGAATTAGACGAAGATGATTGACCCACACATGGTTGTTCCAACCATTTGTCTGCTTGCCTAACAATCTCCCATGCTTCAATATGACTAAAAGACTTGCCTTTTGTTTTCTTATCGCAATCGACCAAGGCATTTTTCATGATGTCAATATCGCTACATCCACTCTCACGAACACGCTTCTACAATTATAAAAGTAAGAAGTATAAATCAATACAAGTATACAAATATAAAGTATAATTAATACAAGTATACAAATACAAAATATAAAAGTATAGAGTTTAAAAATTACTTGTTGGATGAATAGCCCGTTAAAGACATTCATGGCGGCATTCATATTTTGCCACTTTGTGTTCAAGCTATGATAAGTTCGAGTAGTATCTTTCACGTTTTCCTTGAAATGCTCTAGAATTTTTTTCCAAAAACTATTTCTACTTTGTTCATTCTCGACTTTTGGACATGTCGAGATATGAACCCACGCTTTTGCCAAAGCCACCTCTTCGGCCGACATCTAATTTTTTTTTCCGCTTTAGTCGATTGTTTTCTTTTTTGGACATTGTAGTTTTCTTGAACTTCTTGAACATCTTCATCATTTTGTGCTTGGCCTAATACATATAGTATAACAAATAAATTATAACAAATATAATTATAACAAGTAAAGCAAATAATAGTATAACAAATAAATTATAACAAATAAAATTATAATAAATAAAGTTATAACAAGTATAGCAAATAATAATATAACAATTAAATTATAACAAATACATTAAAAAAAACAAGTATACCGATTGAATTTTGTGGCTGCGTTTCGGGAACAAAATCAATTTCATCATCCTCGTAATCATATAGCGGTAGTTCTCGTTCGACACTTGGTTCACGCCGCGAAGGACCGTCACGGAAGTCATTAAACGGGTCGAATTCACTTGTCATTGACATCGTGTATTGGCTTGGATTCAACGGTGGAGGTTGGGGATAATATTGGCATTGATGTAATGGAGGTTGGGGATAATATTGAGCGGGTTGAGGACTCATTTGGGGATAGTAGGGAGGGGGTTGTGATTGAACTTGCGGACGAACGAGTTGTGATTGAACTTGCGGACGAACGGGTTGTGATCGAGAGACCCGTCCACGACCTTTGGATGAGGTTGAAATATCTTTTGCTTTCTTTGGATCCATTTTTTTTTTAAAAGAATGAGAGTTGGAAGTGGAAGTAGTGAATAAAATGTGAATTGAAAGTGTTGTATTTATAGAATTTTTTTTTGTTTAAATGCCCCAACGTCTCTTTTTTCTTTTTTTGTTTAAATGCCCAAACGGCTATATTGTTGCTTCCAACGTCCATGATTCTTCAGTAATGTCGAGCTTGTCCATGATTCATCCATGCCGCGCCACTAGCAACGGTGTTGCCGAGCGGTATGGTCCATGCCGAAGGTTCATACCGAGCCACTCCCACCCCCTAGTTAGTTTAACCAAGTCTATTTGGTGATGATATAATATTATAAAATTAGTCACGAAAAAAAAAGGTATCATTGTATCTTATTAAAAAATAAGTAACTTGATCAGTTTTTCATTCCTAATTATATCCCTTATTTTTAAAATTAATAATAATGCTACTGATTAATAAATTCGATTATTCACTTATTCACTTTCATTTTGTATAGTAATGTGATGTCTCGCATCAAGCAAAATGTTCATATTCTATAATATAAAGAAATATATGTATTTTATTATGTAGAATTTGTAATATAATATTAGTTGTGTACAAAATTTTAGTGACTTATTTTTATTTTCTAAAGTAGATTTTTTGCTACTATTACTGTCACTACTGCTATCATTAAATAATTTAATAATAATAATAAATTGTGTTTTGTATGTCATTTTACAAAGTATGAGTTATCTTATCACTTATGCCAAACATTTTTTTTTTTATGAAATCAAACACCTCATTGGTCAAGCACATTATCAAGCATCATATACATTGTCACATTTTAATCACTATCGGTAATACCCTCTTTGTCACGCTCAAAGCTTGACACAGAGAATGTATATCTAGTGTATTTTAGGTAATAATTGATGTAAATTATAATGATAAATGTCTAGTGGAGATTAAAAAGTAAAAAAGTATTGATAGTGAGTATGTGTTGCAAATTAAAAAATAAAAGATAGTTTTTGATTGGATTATGTAAAGTTGATAAATGTAAAATTTTTAAAAGAACAAATGCGTTTGAGTTTCTTCTACCGGAAGTATGGCACTATAATATATTTTCCCTAATTAAGATTGAAAAAATATTTGATATCATCAAAAGTAATTACAAGAAATATCACGAAGAATCCTAACATCATCATTGCATTTATTTATCACGCTCGATAAATACAAAAAAGTCCTAATTGTTATAAACATCGAAAAAATAGGAAAATATGATAGAAGATGGGAGAAATCAATGAAATTGTGTATAACATTATGAAAGTCATATGCCACTATTTATAGGTACATATCTAGGGTTTCAGGGGCATATTAGTCATTCACTAAATACATGACTCATTTACAACACTCCCCCTTGAATGACTTATTTACATAAATGTCTGCTGGACTAGTTTGAAGAAAAACCCAACGGGAGTAAAACTTTCAAACTGTTTGGAGTGATCTTGTGACACGCATAACCTGCTGCATCATACGGCTGTTAGGAAAAGTCCTGAGCAATAATTGAATTTGCTCCCCTACATATCGATCTTTCTTGTATGAATATTCATGTGCCGCCTCAATAAAACCTCATGGGACAAAAACTGAGTGATCATAAGAGTATAAGTTTCTCCATATATAGAATACTCATATAGGAGTATCCATGTGTTGCCTCATTAAAACCTTGTCAAGAAAACCCTGTGGGAAAAACTTGATCGAAGGAAAAAGAGTACAACTACTCCTTATTTTAAATCTTGAGGTTTAATATCGATATTTGAAATGTCCTCATTATGCCATCAATATGCCTCGTCAAAACCTTATTAGGAAAAACCCAGCGGGAAAAATTCCAATGAAGGGAAAAAAGTACACTATTCATGTTAATACGCCATCCTAGTTGCCTCGTTAAAAACCTTGCTAGGAAAATCCAATGGGATAAAACCTCAACCAAGGAAAAAAGAGTGCAATGCGTATTTTTATATAAATATGCTTCAGACATTTCAAAAATCCTCCACGAATTAGCCTAGATATCATATTCAGTGCAAGTTGTAATCTCGAACTCACATGTTGATGAGACATTTCATCTCTTTTGGAGATTTCATATTAGTTGTGGTTAAACTCGTCAACCATACACCTTCTCAACTTGTTTCATGTGTTGCAATAATTTCATAATGATTGGGAGATGTTGCTAGTAAGACTTATTTCATAGATTTTCATTGGTAGTTTTAATGAGCTCTTTAGGAGTCACAATTAAATTTAAATCATCGACTTATACTGCTATAATTGCAAATCCATTATTTATTTTCTTTATAAAAATTCCAGATCGGACAACATCATTTATATCGTCTCTCCCCTTGATCCACACGTCACTTCTAGATCACGAACGAAAAAGAAATATGCTTCATCATATCTTCTTCTCACCCGACACCGCATTAACTTTATGCAAATAGTTAGGAGAACTTCATTCTTCTATTATAGTCCACAATACAGATCTAGTGGGCGATTGATCTTATTTCAACATACTCTCAATGCATTATAAATACAGAGAACCATATAAATAAAAATATCTTTTTCTTTGCCGATAGCGTTGAAGTTTTCAATACCTTATTTCAATGTTGACCATTAGATGATGAATTAAGCATTGACTAGTTCATGTAGAACTAGTCAGATATACGCGTGCAACAATTGCACTGAGATTTGATGCTTCCGGACCATGAATCTCTTCATCATCATTTGGTATAAAGGTGTCCTTAATAGGATCATGTGACTGATCAATCATTTTGACGAGCGTGTTTCATCCGTGTAAATTGCTTTAATACCTTTTAGGTATAGGTGGGTTGATATATAATAATACACTTTTCAAGTGTTTGTAACCCAAGGTATAGTCTAGATATTTCAATACGATCTCAAATTATCTTTTCAAATATTCATGTGTCAATTGGATCTCTTCTGGAGTTCCAATCAATCTAAAATCATTCATATCTATATATGACATTGAGTCATTAATATACCTTTATTTAGTCGAATAATATTGACTAAGATGGTTATTTTAAATTCGACTATACTATTTGAATCTATATAAAGACTATTGCAATTTGAAGGAAACATATATTTAGATTTTGATTTATATGCTTAAGGCATATCATCCTTCTAGGATTTCATGTATCCATAAGACAAATTTTCATGTACTTCCAATCTCACTCAATATCTTTCATGAGTGGTCTTTATAAAAAAAAATAATCATTGTAAGCAATTTTGACTACAAAAGTCGTGCTTCATATCTCATATTTGCATGAGTAATGCTTAAAATTATTGGTAACTCATCAAGAGTTCCAATCATAATAATCATATAATGTATGAATATTAACCAATATTCAACGAACTTTGTTCAATATGCTATTTTGAACTGCAGGCCAAATAACAAAGTATTGACATTAATCTAAATCATATTAGATTGTTTTGTTCATCTTGACCAAATATTTTATTTCCGACATTAATCAACTTAAATCATTATGATCTTCATTTGTATCAAGTGCTATTGTTAAATCTATTGATATAGGCTCCACATTTCATTGTAACAAAATTCATAGAATGTTTCTACAATTTAATTCTCTTCAAGAGTATGCTCTTCAAGAGCGACGTCTTTAGGACGTTGAATTTTGTCACTAATGTTTTTTTTTGTTTTGATCTCCGGAGATATATAATATAGTTCTCACAATTTAGGTGGGCTAGCCTTAAACTTAATTGTAGCACTTGCATGTGTCTTTCAAGACATCAATTTCCAGCTGGATTTATTTAAACTCTTTTGGAGTATATACATATAATTGATTGCAGTTTCTGCAAAATCGATAATCATTTGAACTTCAAGTTCATACTTTTTCAAATAATTTTCTTGATCGGTTGATATTTTCCTCCCACTAATATCGGGAATGATACTGTCTTATAATATCAATCGTATTCATATCACCCATCAGTACTTCAGGTATTGTCATAAAGATGACCATACCCGACATATTTTAATATTCATTTGGAGCGATAAAGGAGATATGTACACTGAATTACTTGTCGGAATTTAAAATAATGCACTTTTATCGATATAAAATCATAAATTACTCAAATGTGTAAACTTTGAGTTTAATGTGATGATGATTCGAATTCAAAATAAGAATAAAGACAACTATGTCAACCTCGAATTCGTTCTTGAATGAGTTTTTGATATAATCAACCTTTATTTTATTGAATTCTTAATTCGATAATCTACTTCATGTAACACCCCGATATATTCGGAATAATTACAGCACCGTAAATCTTTTATATAAGAATTTACAAGGCTAATTTGAGAAATACAGAAAATAATAATAATACCAAAGTACCATTAAGGTTATAATTCAAAACCACTTCAACAATTTAAACGAGTCCATTATTACAAGCATTCCAAACCCAACAAAATACGCATACTCGAGTACTGAAAAATAACTGGAAAACAAGACAACATCAATTTACATCACTGGGCCACTTCATCGTCATGTCAGTACTATGGTTGCTTCCCCGCTCCTCGTCAACCTGAACATCAAAATAAATGTCCACCCCCGAAGGAGTTAGCAAAACGATGCTAGTACAAGTATCATAATACATAAATCAGATTTGCAACAACAATGCATCATAAATTACATAAAACGGACTTCCGCCACCGAAATCCAACGATGCGAATCCACGTGATTCCATCAACATAACAAAGGGTAATCCAACGATCCAGCGCCCTCAGTATAGATCCCTATGATGATCCCGTCGGACCAATGCATGGTGGAAAACCCGTCCAACGATCCAGCGCCCTCAGCATAGATCCCCATGATGATCCCGTCGGACCAACACATAGTAGACATCCGATCCAGTGCCCTCAGCATAGATCACGTGATCTCACAGTATCAACACAACATAAACAAACACAACTATGCATACACATGGGCAAAATCGATATGTCCATCAACATGAACATAAAATCAATCAATAATGATATTATGACAATTCAACTGGAATGACCTCATGTTCAACAACATGAATAACAATATGTATAATCAAATCCTCAATATTAAACCAATATTCAAAAATACGATACTTGCCTTAGAAATGGCGACAATGATTGCTACTACGAAAAAAAAATCTTCAACCAGCTCGCATAACTCTCACTCGATCAATCCACCAAAATCCAAACCTTCATCGAACAATAATACCGGTATAACTAACGGTTCCGGATAATCGTTCTAAACATCATATGACCATCAAAAGGGTGTGTTATTCCCAATCAAACAAGCTTACTAATCTGCCCTATACCATTTCGGTTTGAATAAACATTAGGATACTAACCGGACAAAAGCTCATAGTATTCTATCTAAGATCAAATGCATCCTACGGTCGGATTCTTCAATATACCACAAGATAATTCTTCTTACAAGGATTCTAATCATACTCTTCATTAATCCAAAGCAACAAGATATCAGAAATACCCCGTAGAACACCATAAGAACTTATTTACTAGGTTCACTTGATTATCATCTCCTTCTAGGAATTAACCTTCCGCTCAAACCATTAATCTCTAAAACGAAATGCTCGATCATACCAATCCTAAGAACTTAGATAATCACTGAAAACTTGTTATAATTAGGTTCATGATCTTAGGATGTTATAATCAAGAATCTAATCACTATAAGGTTTGTTCAACATGTTCAAAAACCAAAAGGAACCGAAGTATCACCGAATTTAATCTTCTAAAACCCTGATGTAAGACTCCTCACGTATATAACTGATTAGGTGAACTTAAAACAGGTCCAAAACATCACTAAGAACATGTTAAACCAGTTTGTGAAGGATCACATACCTCAATATAGTGACGAACAACGAAGAACTTGAAGAAACTCAACACCGTAGGCTTGAACACCAATCCACAAGGGTCTATGATCTTCAAAATCGAGCTAGGATGATGATATGATGGATAAAGGGTGAGGGATAATCTCCAGAAAATGAAATCGGCCAAGGTGAGTGTGAGAAATGAAATGGGGTCGAGGTCTATAAATAGAATTCTAAAACATTACGTACGTTACCCAATGTCCATTACGTACGTAACAGTATTAGCGTACGCTGTTGTGTCACGATTTATTCATCCCGACAGGCGATCGACGATAAGGCCGAGCGACCAAGTCAACTCCAGTCAAACCCTGACTAGCTCGCCAAGTCCAAGATATCAAACCACCATCAGGTACCTGGCGATCGACTCCCAGGGCGATCGCCCTTTGGCAGCTGGCGATCTGCTCTACTAAACCGGCTAAGGGCAATCGACCTGCGCCCCGAGCAGAGACGATCGCCCATCAAAACCGTCAAGGACTGGATCTCAGAAAAGCACCCACGTGCAGATCCGTAAAAGGCGCTGACAAGATCTTTTGCTAACTGACAAGATCTTTGACTAAAGCCTGTCACCTACCCCACCTACCGGCATGTGCGCCGAAAGTTGTATTTAGGGCCGCATGTGACTTTCTATGTACTCGTGTTAGTTCCCCATTGGACCGAGTAGTTGACTGCCAACAACTCCTGCAGACTCTGAGGGGACAGGCCCATGTGCTAAAAGACGATCGCCCGATTATTGTATTGCAGTAAAGGCGATCGCCCGGCGTATCCAAGCCCTATAAATAGAGAACCTCCTCCTACTGGAAAAAGG
Source organism: Orobanche coerulescens (assembly GCA_033398695.1). Lineage (NCBI taxonomy): Eukaryota > Viridiplantae > Streptophyta > Magnoliopsida > Lamiales > Orobanchaceae > Orobanche > Orobanche coerulescens. The sequence continues at coordinate 200,443,193 of CM065802.1, forward strand.
TTCTCAGTTCTCGGTTCTCAGTTCAGAATACATTTTAACCAACAGTTCAGAACTCATCCACTACAGTTCCGAATTCATTCTGACTTACGCTCAGAGCTCATTCTCTCACATTCCGATACATCCACGGAAATACTGAAGAACACACATATCATCAAGCTCCCGGCTATCTCACCGGAATCCATCTCAGGACTTCTCTCTCCAAATCTCTCGTCCAGAAGACGATCGGCAGAAGCAGCAAGTCTCCACTAGACAGATTCCAAGGGATTCACAAGCCCAGAAGCCCAAACATCCGGCTAAATACTCGTCGTGAGAGGCGGTCGATCTCTCACCGCCGCGACTGTACATCACCTTTGTTACAAGAACTCACAGAGCATCAAATCTGGTTCTTCCGGCAATTTACACGCTCACTAGCTAAGATAACAAGAAACTTTACACTCATTGTAATTGTATTCTTACATTAGTACTTGTATCCCCGAATATCGGTATTAATAATATCTCGCGAGAGCATTCAAGCCCGGGACTAACAACCCCGGCAAATCTTGTGTTATTTATCTTTCTCACGGAAGTGCTCTTGCATTTGTTTGCTATCCCATCCATTCCAGCAATATCTATCTCCGGATAATATTTTGGGTAGCAACAATTGGCGCTAGAAGGAGGGTGTCTAACCCTCAAACTTTTATTTCTACCGTCCCGAAGAACACTCACTGTTCTCGGGGCATATACTTGAAGTGACACTCACTGCACTTCAAAGAAAACCTCCAGAATCATGACATCCGCCGGTCCATCGAAGAAAGCTGTTCTCCGAACCGCCGGACACCATTTCCCGGCTCAGTCCGAACCCCAGCCGACGACAGGGGGAAGCCGCAGCAACGCGAGACTCTCGATCCCGCATCCGAGAGATGGCCCCAACCTCTCACTCGATCAGATCCAAACTGAGGAACAGATCGAGGAGGCTATGGCCATCCTGGAGGAGCGACGGAGAGCATGTGCGTCGCCTGCAATAACTCCCTCGATCATCCGCCGCATGGGAAAACGGAAATTCAGCGGGCTACTGAACGAGCGATCGTCAGAAAGCCCCAATGTGCGAGGAAAAGCTCTCGCTCGACCGGACGGATCTATATTCAATCGCTTAGGACGCGACCCTTCCCGGCAACCGGGGCACTCTGTTTCCAACCTTGAAAAGACGGAATCCGAATCCGTCCCCCGGAGTTCGGCCTACTCACCTCACGGCCGGACACATGTCAGCCATCTGACTCCCGCCCCGATCGCCAGGGACTCAGTACTCAATCGCCTCGGCTCCCGCTCCGATCGCCGAGCCGCTAACAGTCAGGCCACGGCGATGGCCGCCATGCAACGTCAGCTCGACGAGATGAGAGCACTCTTGGACACTGGGGCAAGCACCAGCAAGAAGATCGCCGGGCCGACCGAGCCACTCGCGGTCCACATCGAGCTTGCCCCGATACAACCAACGATCGCTCCTCCTAAAACACCTCTGTATAAGGGGAGATCGGACCCAGAAACCCACCTGAGTAAATTCCGAATTTACATGACTGGGTGTGGGGCATCTGATGCAACCAGGTGCCGGATCTTCCCGCTGACATTGGGCGAGTTGGCCCATAAGTGGTACGTCTCACTACCACCACGATCGGTCACCTCTTTTAAGAAACTGGCGAATGACTTCACGTCATACTTCGCCAGCAAGGTCGCCAGACCAGAAGGCCCCCACCGCTTGATAAAAATCAAGCAGGGGAAGGACAGCCAGCGCTTGATTACATCGACCGGGTAGACGAAATCATCCTCACCGGCGAACCCGTCAGTGATGAGCTCGCTCTCTACTCGGTCATGGGGGGATTCCACGGTCACTCTGCCATGTTCAGACATCTCTCCAAGGATATTCCCCCAACTTATACGATCTTCCGCGCTAAAGCTGCCAACTTCCTGGCCAGGCAAAGGCTACTCACCCTCCGCTTGGACGAGGAAACGCCACCTCTTGCCCAGAAGATAGCGATCGCCAAAGCAAAGAAGGCGATCGCCAAAACACCCGGAGATCTCAAGGCTTTCGAGGACATGGAAGCCCATCTCCTCCATACGTTCAACAGAACTCCGGCACATATTTTCTATGCCATCAAGGGGCACGAAGAGCTCAAAAAGCCAAAGGCGATAAGGGACCACGGTCACCTGGACAACAATCAATATTGTGCCTACCACAAGAGTCCGGCCACGGCACCAACAATTGCGACCTCCTCAAGCGACTCTGGAGATTGTTCGAGGAGGGCAAGTTAGATGACTTATTGGTTTAGCCGAAGCCCCCGCCTATCTCTATAGACGATCGTCCGAGTCGAACGCAAAACAGGCTGGGAAGCTCATACGAGCCGACCCCTGGATCAACCTCGGCGACCGTCTCTATATGCTTCAATCAAGGGAAGGAGACCACGGAAGTCATCCCGATCTCCCTCCTTATTCAAGAAACCGGAGGACTCGATCGCCATCTGCAGTTCACCGTCTAACACGATGGACTAAGGCACGAGATCGCCTCCCCCGCACAACGTACACCGTCGAAGGTCGGCATCTACATGACGATCCAAGGTGGAAGAGTGCAGCCATGGTCCTGGCGGTCGATGGAACCGACTGCTTAGGCCATGCAAGGTCCCTTTAGGCCAAGATCGCCCGCCCTTCGTTTAAATACGAGGCCGGCGTAGTCGAGCCCTCCAAAATGTCGGTGGACACGATCGCTCGCCCTCAAAGGTTCATCACCTAACATGGTGAACCGGACAATGCGACGTGCCGCAACCCCGTCTAAACGTAAACGGTGGTGGTCGGCAATCTCCATGGTGGCCGAGGTGAAGCAGAGCTAACAAGCCGCGGGCGCGGAGTTGATTCATCCGACGCGCCCGCGCAAGGACTCCTCTAGGCCGAGACCGCACGCCCTTCGTTTAAATACGAGGCGGCGCGGCTAACAGAGGACCCTCATAATAAAGTGAGTCACGAGACACTCAATGTCTTCGCGCATCAAGACGCGATCAAGGAGTCGGTCCATTGAACTCCGCGATCGTGCACGGTTCCTCAAGACGGACGACCGTCCCCGAGGATTCGACAAACTTGAAGACCGCTCACTCAAGGAATTATTTTCATCCCCTTACTTCCACTAAGTGAATAAAAACAAGGGGCAAGAAGAGTGCGGACTACCCACACGACGATCGTCGCTATTCAACCACATACGGAGATCGTCATTTTTTCAGATGTAGTGCAGCGATCGAACTTGTTGTAAAAAGTTTTCTTATGAGTTTATCAATTCATTTGGAACTACCCTCGCAACGATCTCTCCTCACGCATTTGTACAAAGTCAAACAAAGACTTAAAAATAACCATTCATTCAAGTGATAAGTCTGAAAGACAAATGCTCATTTCATTACTAAAAAAAAAATAGAGTACATGATCGCCCGAAGGCCTAAGTGCTACAAAAAGAAAGCTACAAAGAAAGTAAGCTAAAAAAACATCCAAAGGGAAGCGCCTCAGGCCCCTGCCGGGCCTTCGCCATCAGCATTCGGCGCGGTTCCCTCATCTTCCGGAGCATCGGGATGAGCAAGACTGTCTGGAGACGGATACCAGCTCAAATCCACACCGATGTCCGCCAGGTCCAAGATCGGCAAGGAGAAAGCCGAATTGAGAGGATGCTCCAATGCATATGACTTGAACTTCTCAGCTAGAGGACCGACCTCCAAGCCTCCCTTCTTAGCCGCTCGGATCGAGTCGGCGAACGCCAAGTAATAGGCGAACTCGCTGACATACTCCAAATTTTGGAAGGGATCGGCCTTGGTCGCCTCAACTTCTCCTCTCAGCTCGGCCATCGCACATTGCGATCCACGGAGCTCGGCCTCCCTCGCAGCAACCTTCTCTTTCGCCTCACTTGGCTCGCTCATCAGAGCGATCGTCCTGCCTCGCGATCGGCCTCCTCCTCGGCAACATTCCTCGCACTGACGGCACTCTGCATCTGGTCCCGAAACCGGTCGACCGCCATTCGGAATTTCTCGGTCTCCTTCTTCTCGGCTCAAGCTCATGGCTCGCCCGCTTGGCCGCCTCCAAGGAGTCCTTCTCCATCGCTGCGATCTTGTCGGCAAACTCGGCGTTCTCTTCCGAGCCGCCTCAAGATCCTCCTGAAGGCGAATAGTGGAGGGCCGCCTCAAACTCTGGCGGCACAGACGGCCATGGTCGCCGTCTCGAAGAGAAAGGGCGACAACGGCATCCATCGAACTCGACGATCGCGGCCGGCGATCGCATCCAGATCGATTGTCACGCCTTGACAAAGCGGCGGCCTTGCTCACATAGGGAGGAATGTCGCAGGAATGGCGAGGGGATCGACTCGCCAGGAAATCCACGACCATCGGTGGACAAGACGGGTCTGCGCGACGGATCCTGCACCAAAACACCAAGGTTAATACAACTCATACGCAGATGTAATTGTCAACACAGAAATGCTATCTACCTCTCAGCCTTCTCGGGATCCCGACCGAAAAACGGTTTCCCTTGAGGAGTTTCCGCATCCGCGATCGCCGTCTGCCGCAGAAAAGCCGCAGAGGGCGGCTCGCGCTCCGGAGCAACGATGGTGATCGGAGGCGCGGCGATCGGCACTTCATCGCCCGGGCCAGGAAACGAAGTTTCTTGCGGCCTCGGCCTCTTGCGATTCGCCCGAAGCCCCTCCTCCGGAATTTCCTCCTCAACCTCGACCTGCTCTACGCGAGGCTCCGGCTCCGCACGAGGCACCGCCTCTGGAACTATAGGCAATGCGACGGGTGGAACCCGAGTCGACCTCTTCGCCTTGAGACGGCCTAGGACTCCTGGGTTCGACATAGCGATCTCCGCTGGAGGCTCCAAAAGCGAGGGAAACGAACCTCTGCAGTTAAAGACGATCGACTAACGGTCAGACACTATCTTCAAATAAGGCGATCGCCTAGAAATTGAAGGTCGCATAAAGTCATACCTGGCACCGCGAGATGTCTCGGGAAGCGGAACAGTCGAGCCGACAACCAGCGACTCTCCTTGTTGATCCGAGTGGCGTCTAGGTCGTCGTCCGACAAGCTCCTAATTCGCTCCCAAACAACGAGGAAGTCGAAAGGCAGCTCCTCGATCGCCGGGATATGAAAGCCTGCAAAACAGAAATCAAATTAGATCAGTCCAACACGCATCAGCGAAGGGAGAGTCTAAACCCTTCTGGGATTCCTCTCCGAAATTCGGTGGGGATCTCCGGTTCGCTGTGGGATTGTCGCTCGCCGAAGCTCTCCACTTGCGGCGACCCGAGAACCACTTCGTCCGATCGCCCGTATCTTATTCGAACTCCATGAATCACCCGGCCAGATCGGCCTTGAATATGGTAACCGCCGACCAACCCTCTATGTGCCGTCAGTTTAAACAAATAGTTCATCTCCAAGCGGCGGGAGGCAGTACAGGCGGTGACCGCCGAAAAGGGTGAGAGTGCATATGATTTGGAGCCGGGCGTTCGGCGTCGGTGAAGTGGCGCCACATTCCAAGCGGCCAGATGGGAGACCGCAAAGGGACGAGAGGAAGCGCGGCCGGCCTCCATAACGGCCTCACTCATCGCGACCATACCCATCGGAGGCTGGTCGGCTCGTTCATTCTCGCGGCGCGAACATGTCCACATCGAAGGAACATGGAATCTTGTCCTCCAGACGGCGGATCTCTCACGGACGCCGAGCTCATGTTGGCGAGCGACCACAACGATCGGCTGCGCGGCACGATCTGCGACCGCTTGGGAGCACATAGGGATAAGCGACCGAATATCCCTGAAATCGAATCGCGGAGTCGGACCGGCCAATCTATCCATTATTTCAGCAAAGGCTCTATAGGCCCGTCCAAAATCACTATGTTGCTCCCGGTAAGCCCCGATCGCGGATCTCTCTCGTCTGCGATCGTCTCTCCTCGGCCGACTCCCTAGCAACATCGGCCTCGTTGAACAAAGCCTCAACTTCAGCCGGGTCGATTCCGGCTCGAATGGCTTCGGCCGCCGTCTCGGTGGAAGACGGAAGAAGTTTCTCCGGGCACCGATGTCCCGGCGGCAGAACTAGTTCCCGCTCCAAACGACGATGAGGTTCCGGCCATTTTCGAGTTAGAAAGGAAGAGAAGGATTTTTCTTACCCTAAAGTGAAATCGATCAACGATCGGCGCTTAGATCTTCAAAAATTCGGCGGCAGGACCTTCTTTCTCCAATGCGTACGCGTGAGTAAGATCGCAGCCCCGCGCCCCCTTTTATAGGAGAAAGCAGGGACCCGATTGCAATAAAGGGAAACCTCAGGGTCGGATCTCAAACGGCGCACCCGTTGACCCTCGAGACCCGCGCACGCGTCTTTTCGAGGACGCGTCGGCCGAGGAGTCATTAATGACCGTTGGCGTCCTCCAATAGAACCACGACACGTGCGCGGAGACTTTTCAACGCCCGTTGCTTTTTCCTCATGATTCGGCGGCCAACCAGGTCGTCCGAATCAGAACATATCGGCTCAAAGACGATCGCGATTCAATAAAACACCTAGTCGCTCGTCAAAAATTCGGCGATCGCTAAGAAAGCCACCTCACCCCACGTTTCCAACGTATGAGCGAGTGGGGCAATTGTTGTGTCACGATTTATTCATCCCGACAGGCGATCGACGATAAGGCCGAGCGACCAAGTCAACTCGGTCAAACCACGACTAGCTCGCCAAGTCCAAGATATCAAACCACCATCAGGTACTGGCGATCGACTCGGGCGATCGCCCTTTGGCGGTGGCGATCTGCTCTACTAAGCCGGCTAAGGGCAATCGACTGCGCCCGGCGAGACGATCGCCCATCAAAACCGTCAGGACTGGATCTCGAGAAAAGCACCCACGTGCAGATCCGTAAAGGCGGACAAGATCTTTTGCTAACCGACAAGATCTTTGACTAAAGCCTGTCACCTACCCCACCTACCGGCATGTGCGCCGAAAGTTGTCAGTAGGGCCGCATGTGACTAACTCAGGACGCGTGTAAGCTCCCCATTGGACCGAGTAGTTGACTGCCAACAACTCCTGCAGACTCTGAGGGGACAGGCCCATGTGCTAAAAGACGATCGCCCGATTATTATATTGCAGTAAAGGCGATCGCCCGGCGTATCCAAGCCCTATAAATAGAGAACCTCCTCCTACTGGAAAAAGGTTCTCAGTTCTCGGTTCTCAGTTCAGAATACATTTTAACCAACAGTTCAGAACTCATCCACTACAGTTCCGAATTCATTCTGACTTACGCTCAGAGCTCATTCTCTCACATTCCGATACATCCACGGAAATACTGAAGAACACACATATCATCAAGCTCCCGGCTATCTCACCGGAATCCATCTCAGGACTTCTCTCTCCAAATCTCTCGTCCAGAAGACGATCGGCAGAAGCAGCAAGTCTCCACTAGACAGATTCCAAGGGATTCACAAGCCCAGAAGCCCAAACATCCGGCTAAATACTCGTCGTGAGAGGCGGTCGATCTCTCATCGCCGCGACTGTACATCACCTTTGTTACAAGAACTCACAGAGCATCAAATCTGGTTCTTCCGGCAATTTACACGCTCACTAGCTAAGATAACAAGAAACTTTACACTCATTGTAATTGTATTCTTACATTAGTACTTGTATCCCCGAATATCGGTATTAATAATATCTCGCGAGAGCATTCAAGCCCGGGACTAACAACCCCGGCAAATCTTGTGTTATTTATCTTTCTCACGGAAGTGCTCTTGCATTTGTTTGCTATCCCATCCATTCCAGCAATATCTATCTCCGGATAATATTTTGGGTAGCAACATACGCTATACTCGAACATTAGTGTACGTTAACGTCTGGCCAGAGCTCACTGACCTGTTTCTGGCATTGGCTTACGTACGTTATCGAACAGGTCTTACGTACGTAATATCTAGGACTTTAGCCAACGTTAAAAATCCCCCTTAGCGTATGTTAAGTCCGTTGACTTGCTTAGCTGGAAAGCTGTCCAGGTTCATGCGAGCATCACACGAATCTTGCCTGGACCCCACCCGCCGACCCTTGTCGGATCTCGAGTTGACTGAGCTTACGTACGTTAAGCTCAACAACTAACGTACGTAATATCGCATTCTTAGCGTACGCTAAGATCATCATCTAGCGTACGTTACCACGTGCAGAAATTATGCATGCATGCATGGAAAAATACAAAGATGTAGGGATACGAATACGGGAAACTAATCATCGATTAATACGTCACAAAGTCGAATTTTACAAGATCAAATACAGGATAATTATACATTAAGTATCCGGGCATTACATACTACTCCTCTAAAAAGAAGTTTCAGCCCGAAACTTAAAATGAAAATAATTTCGGGTATCTCGACCTCATACTATCTTCCGTCTCCCAAGTTGCTTCTTCGACTCCATGCCGAGACCACTAAACTTTAACCAAGGAGATCGATTTATTCCTTAATTTCTTGACTCGACTCAAGTATCTTGATTGGCTTTTCTTAGAACGGGCCATCATTAGCCACTTCAATCCCGCCAAAATCGATGATATGACTGGGATCCGGTACATATATCCGCAATTGGGATACGTGGAATACATTATGAACGTGACTCAGTGATGGCGGTAAGTCCAACCTGTACGCCAACTCCCCAACTCTTCCAAGGACCTAGAATGGCCTGGTATATCTCGGACTCAACTTTCTTTTTCTTCCAAATCAGAAAATTCCCCGGGTAGGAGAAACCTTCAATAGTATATGGTCCCCAATCTCAAACTCCAGTGGGCGACGGCGCACATCAGCATAAGACTCCTGTCGACTCTGGACAGTCAACATCCTTTCACGAATCAGGGCTACGTTCTCTTGAGTCTGAACTATCCATTCTGGTTCCATCCCGATTAAGTCGGAAGAATCATCCTAACACAAGGGCGATCGACATCTTCTCCCATACAACGCTTCAAATGGTGCCATCTTAATGGAAGCATGCCAACTATTGTTATAGGTGAATTCAATCAATGGAAAATGAACCTCCCAATCGGTTGACCAATCTAGGGCACAAGCTTTTAGCATATCTTCTACTATTTGTATAGTCCTTTCGAACTGACCGTCCGTTTGAGGATGATATGGGATTTTCATTAGAAATTGGACAAGTAAGGAAATTTCTTGGCCGTGCTAAAGTTCAGCTCGGTTCCCAAGGCCTTGTGAACTGCCTTCCAAAAATGTGATACGAAGCGACCATATCGATCCGAAATAATGGTCTTCGGTGTTCCATGCAATCGGACTATCTCCGTAATAAACACCCGTGCTAATTTCTCGGGTCCCCAAGTGTCTTTAATACCCAGGAAATGAGTCGACTTGGTTAGTCGATCAACTATAACCCAAATCATGTTCATTCCCGTCTTGGTCCTTGGCATATTGGTGATGAAGTCCACCGATATATCCTCCCACTTCCACTCAGGAATCAGAAGTGGCTTTAACATCCCGGCAGGCCGCTGATGTTCAATCTTAACCTACTGATAGGTTAAACATTTCGAAACATATTCTGATATGTCCTTCATCATATTTCCCCACCAGAAATTTTGTTTTAGGTCCTTATACATCTTACTGGTGCCCGGGTGAATAGAATAGGGCGCGCTGTGAGCTTCCTTCAAGATTATCTGTCTCAAAACATCATCATCGGGGACACAAAATCGACTCTGAAATCTCAAAACTCCATCATCTTGTATCACGAATCCTGGGGCCTTCCCTTTGTTTACTTCTTCATATAATTGAAGAATCAGAGAATCATCCAACTGCTTAGATTTGATTTCTTCGACCAATGACGAGGTTAGTTCCATCACACACAGTTGCCCTTGGACTCCTTGTGACCATACTTCGATTCCTTCACGAATTAGTTCTCGTTGAATGCTGGTTTGGGACGTAAGCGCTTCCAACACTCGAAGAGAAACAGGTTTGAAGCTCAGTGCATTGGCTACCACGTTTGCTTTGCCTGGATGATAGAGGATTTCCAAGTCGTAATCCTTGATCAATTCCAGCCATCTTCTCTGCCTCATGTTTAATTCCTACTGACTGAAAATATACTTGAGGCTCTTATGATCTGTGAAGATCTGATAATGAGTGCCGTACAAATAATGTTGCCAAATCTTCAAGGCGAAGACTAAAGCTGCTAACTCCAAATCATGAGTCAGGTAATTTGCTTCGTATGGTTTCAACTGTCGAGAGGCATAGACAATTGCCCTATCCTTTTGCATCAACACACATCCCAGACCCTGATTTGACGCATCGTTGTATACCATGAATCCCTCGGTTACATCTGGTAATGCTAGTATAGGCGCCGTTGTCAGTCTTCTCTTAAGTTCATCAAAGCTAGCCTGACATTTCTCATTCCACACGAATTTCTGAGTCTTCTGCAATAGCTGAGTAAGCGGACGAGCAATTTTGCAAAATCCTTCTATAAAATGGCGATAATATCCAGCAAGTCCTAAGAAACTTCGGACTTCCTTCACGTTATTAGGAGATTCCCATTCCAAGATCGCTTAGACTTTCTTCAGGTCTACCTGAACTCCGTCAGCTGATATCACATGCCCAAGGAAGGTTACTTCCTTAAGTCAGAACTCGCATTTAGAAAGTTTTGCAAAAAGATGTTCATTCCTCAAAGTACTCAAAACGATACGCAAATGCTCTGCATGCTCCTCTGGGTCTTTCGAATAGATCAAGATATCATCAATGAAAACTACCACGAACTTATCCAAGTATTCTAAGAACACTCGATTAATCAATTGCATAAATACCTCAGGAGCATTGGTAAGTCCGAATGGCATCACCACAAATTTATAGTGCCCGTACCGGGATCTGAAAGTAGATTTCGGTATATCCAATTCCTTAATTCTCAATTGATGGTATCCTAATATCAAGTTGATCTTCAAGAATACCCTTGCCCCCTGCAGTTGGTCAAACAAGTCTTCTGTAACACCCCAATAAGGCGGCCATTACAGTGCCGTGGACCCCACACTGGGATCCACCAGGCGATATCCAAAGTACAGATTAAATACACAATACATGTGATACCGAACCACAAAACATAGTACTTACTCCGATGTGGAGTTTACAGCAGTATGGCCTACGGCCTTATTACACACAGGTTCCAAAACATAAGTATAATCCATATGGAGATGAATTATACCTTAAATAACAATACATTTGTTCAAACTTAAAATGAAGCGGAAAAAATAACATTACACGGTACGAACATGACCGGACACGAAAGACTTGGGCCCCCCGAACTAGTATCCTTCGAACCCTTCGTCATCACCTTGATCTTCCCGTGCCTTGCCTTTTCCTCGACCTAAAATACAACACAAGTATTTCCCCCAACACATGGTCAGATATACATGATAAATGATTCTCAAGATAGTATACAATTCACGTATATAAGATTTCAAGAATAACTCCCCGACTAACGAACATACCCCTCGGGCATATGAACGCTCAGTCACAAAACGTCGAACACATCCAAGTATAAAAATGGATTGTGAGCGACTAAGATAGTATGGCTCGAGAGGGACATCACAGTACGCCCGATCCGAATATGTGTCAGTGCACATGTCCACCCCGTATACGGAATCCAGGATATACGTGGGACAATGTACCTAATTAGCCTCAACGAACTACGTCTCGTGTGCACAGCCTTTCACGGAAAAAATATTCACGCATGACTATATATGTGCCCGGCTAAAAATCCTACACAATATCCAATCGGAACATAGATATGACTCCGGATATGTCACGATGCAACATGACAACGAATTCAATAATTCACAAAATCCGAATAAGGATCGAGTGTTGCTACCCAAAATATTATCCGGAGATAGATATTGCTGGAATGGATGGGATAGCAAACAAATGCAAGAGCACTTCCGAGAGAAAGATAAATAACACAAGATTTGCCGGGGTTGTTAGTCCCGGGCTTGAATGCTCTCGCGAGATATTATTAATACTAATATTCGGGGATACAAGTACTAATGTAAGAATACAATTACAATGAGTGTAAAGATTCTTGTTATCTTAGCTAGTGAGCGTGTAGATTGCCGGAAGAACCAGATTTGATGCTCTGTGAGTTCTTGTAACAAAGGAGATGAGCAGTCGCGGCGGTGAGAGATCGACCGTCTCTCACGGCGAGTATTTAGCTGGATGCTTGGGCTCCTGGGCTTATGAATCCCTTGGAATCTGTCTGGTGGAGACTTGCTGCTTCTGCCGATCGTCTTCTGGACGAGAGATTTAGAGAGAGAAGTCCTGAGATGGATTCCGGTGAGATAGCCGGGAGCTTGATGATATGTATGTTCTTCAGTATTTCCGTGAATGTATCGGAATGTGAGAGAATGAGTTCTGAGCGTAAGTCAGAATGAATTCGAAACCGTAGATTGAGTGAATTGGGAACCATAGGTTAAGTGAATTCGGAACCGTAGGTTAAGTGAATTCGGAACCTTTTTCCAGTAGGAGGAGGTTCTCTATTTATAGGGCTTGGATACGCCGGGCGATCGCCTTTTCTGCATTATAATAATCGGGCGATCGTCTTTTAGCACATGGGCATGTCCCCTCAAAGTCTGCAGGAGTTGCTGGCAGTCAACTATGCGGTCCAATGGGGAGCTTACACGCGTCCTGAGTTGCTGTCACGGGTGGTCCCACTGACAACTTTCGGCGCGCATGCTGGTAGGTGAGGTAGGTGACAGGCTGTGGTCAAAGGTCTTGTCTGTCAGCAAAAGATCTTGTCTGCGCCTTTGGTGGATCTGCACGTGGGTGTTTTTTTGAGATCCAGTCCTTGATGACTTTGACGGGCGATCGTCTCTGCTCGGGGCATAGGTCGATTGCCCTTAGCCGGTCACTAGAGTAGATCGCCAGCTGCCAAAGGGCGATCGCCTTGGGAGTCGATCGCTAGGTAACTGATGGTGGTTTGATATCTTCGACTTGGCGAGCTAGCCATAGTTTGACTGGAGTTGACTTGGTCGCTCGGCCTTATAGTCGATCGCCTGTCGGGATGAATAAATCGTGACACAACAATTGCCCCCCAGCTCACTCATACGTTGGAAACGTGGGGTGAGGTGGCTCTCTTGGCGATCGCTGAACTTTTGACGAGCGACTTTGTGTTTAACTGAACTCGCGATCGTCTTTGAGCTGATATACTCTGGGTTCGGACGACCTGGTTGGCCGCTGAACTGCGCGGGAAAAACAATGGGTGTTGAAAAGTCTCCGCGCACGTGTCGGGCTTCTATTGGAGGACGCCAACGGTCATTAATGACTCCTCGGCTGACGCGTCCTCGAAAAGACGCGTACGCGGGTCTCGAGGGGGTCAATTAGTGCGTCGTTTGAGATCCGACCCTTGAGGTTTTCCCTTATTGCAAACGGGTCCCTGCCTTCTCCTATAAAAGGGGGCGCGGTGCTGCAGTTTTACTCACGCGTACTTTTTGGAGGAAGAAGGACTTGCTTCCGAATTTTCTGAAGATCTTAGTGCCGATCGTCGTTCGATTTCACTTTAGGGTAAGAAAAATCCTTTTCTTCTTTTCTGTTTCTGAAAATGGCCGGAACCTCATCATCATTTGGAGCGGGAACCAGTTCTGCCGCCGGGACATCGACTGTACGGGGAGAAACTTCTTCCGTCTTCCACCTGGAGACGGCGGCTGAAGCTATTCGGGTCGGAATCCACCCGGCTGAAGTCGAGGCTTTATTCAATGAGGCCGATGTTGCTAAGGAGTCGGCTGCTGAAGAGAGACGATCGCAGATCGAGAGAGATCTGGCGATCAGGGCTTACTGGGAGCAACATAGTGTTTTTGGTCGGGCCTATAGAGCCTTTGCTGAAATAATGGAGAGGTTAGCCGGTCCTACTCCGAGATTCGATTTCCGGGGATATTCGGTCGCCTATCCCTATGTGCTTCCCAAACGGTGGCAGTATCGTGCCGCGCAGCGATCGTTGTGGTCGCTCGGCCAAATACGGAGCTCGACGACCAGGAGAGATCTGGCCGTCTGGAGGACAAGATTCCATGTTCCTTCAGATGTGGACATGTTCGCGCCGGCGGAGAATGAACGAGCCGACCAGCCTCCGATGGGTATGGTCGCAGTGAGTGAGGCCGTTATGGAGGCCGGGCTACGCTTCCCTCTATCCTTTGCGGTCTCCCATCTGTTGGCCGCTTGGAATGTGGCGCCCCTTCAGCTGACGCCGAACGCCTGGCTCCAAATTATCTGCACCCTCACCCTTTTCGGCGGTCACCGCCTGTACCGCCTCCCATCGCCGTTGGAGATGAATCATTTGTTTAAACTGACGTCTCATAGAGGGTTGGTCGGCGGTTACCATATTCAAGGCCGATCTGGTCGGGTGATTCATGGAGTCCCGAATAAGATACGGGGCGATCAGACGAAGTGGTTCTGGGTCGCCGGCAAGTGGAGAGCTTCGGCGAGCGACAATCCCACGGGCGAGCTGGAGATCCCCACTGAATTTCGGGAGAGGAATCCCGGTAAGGGTTTAGACTCTCCCTTCGTTTGGATGCGTTTTGGACTGATCTAATTTGATTTCTGTTTTGCAGGTTTTCACATTCCGGCGATCGAGGAGCTGCCTTTCGACTTTCTCGTTGTCTGGGAGCGGATAAGGAGCTTGTCGGACGACGACCTTGACGCCACTCGGATTAACAAGGAGAGTCGTTGGTTGTCGGCTCGACTATTCCGCTTCCCGAGACATCTCGCGGTGCCAGGTATGACTTTATGCGACCTTCACTTTCTAGGCGATCGCCTTATTTGAGGACAGAATCTGACTGTTGATCGATTGTCTTAACTGCATAGGTTCGCTTTCCTCGCTTTTTGGAGCCTCCGACAGAGATCGCCATGTCGAACCCAGGAGTCCTAGGCCGTCTTCGCCATAAGAGGTCGACTCGGGTCCCACCCGTTGTGTTGCCTATAGTTCCGGAGGCGGAGCCTCGCGTGGAGATGGAGCCTCGCGTGGAGCCGGTCGTGGTTGAGGAGGAAATTCCGGAGGAGGGGCTTCGAGCGAGTCGCAAGAGGCCGAGGCCGGAAGAAACTTCGGTTCCTGCCCCGAGCGATGAAGTGCCGATCGCCGCGCCCCCGATCACCATTGTTGCTCCGGAGAGTGAGCCGCCCTCTGCGGCTTTTATGCGGGAGATGGCGATCGCGGATGCAGAGACTCCTCGAGGGAAACCGTTTTTCGGTCGGGATCCCGAGAAGGCTGAGAGGTAGATAGCATTTTTGTGCTGAAAATTGCATCTGCATAGGAGTTGTATTAAATTAGTTGTTTTGATGCAGGATCCGTCGCGCAGATCCGTCTTGTCCGCCGATGGTCGTGGATTTCTTAGCGAGCCGATCTCCTCGCCATTCCTACGACATTCCTCCATACGTTAGCAAAGCTGCTTCTGCTCTGCCGAAGGCATGGACGACTGATCTGGATGCGATCGCTCGACAGCGATCGGCGAGTTCGATGCACGCTGTTCTCGCCCTTTCTCTTCAGACGGCGACCATGGCCATCAGTGCCGCCAGAGTTTGAGGGGCGGCCCTCCACTATTCGCCTGCAGGAGGATCTCGAGGCGGCTCGGAAAGAGAACGCCGAGTTTGCTGACAAGATCGCGGCGATGGAGAAGGACTCTCTGGAGGCGGCCAAGCGGGCGAGCCATGAGCTTGAGCTGGAGAAGAAGGAGACTGAGAAATATCGTATGGCGGTTGACCGATTTCGGGACCAGATGCAGAATGCCGTCCAGGCGCGGAACGTTGCTGAAGAGGAGGCCGATCGCCAGAAGGTGACGATCGCTCGGCTGACCAGCGAGCTGACGGAGGCGAGGGAAAAGATTGCTGCGAGGGAGGCCGAGCTCCAGGGGTCGCAACAGGCGATGGCGGAGCTGAAAGGAGAGGTTGAGGCGACCAAGGCCGATCCCTTCCAAAACTTGGAGTATGTCAGCGAGTTCGCCTATTATTTGGCGTTCGCCGACTCGATCCGAGCGGCTAAGAAGGGAGGTTTGGAGGTCGGGCCTCTTGCCGATAACTTCAAGGCGTATGCGTTGGAGCATCCTCTCCATTCAGCTTTCTCCTTGCCGATCCTGGATCTTGCGGACATCGGCGTGGATTTGAGCTGGTATCCGTCTCCAGCCAATCTTGCTCATCCCGACGCTCCGGAAGATGAGGGGACCGCGCCGAATGCTGATGGCGAAGGCCGGGCAGGGGCCTGAGGCGCTTTATTTTTGACGTTTTCAGCTTATTTCCTTGTAGTTTTCTTTTGTAGCACTTAGGCCTTCGGGCGACCGTGTACTCTGATTTTTCAAGTAATGAAATGAGCATTTGGATTTCTGACTTATCACTTGAATGAATGGTTATTTTTGAGTCTTTGTTTGACTTTGTACAAATGTGTGAGGAGAGATCGTTGCGAGGGTAGTTCCAAATGAATTGATAAACTCATAAAGACAGCTTTTTACAACAAATTCGATCGCTGCACTACATCTGAAAAATTGACGATCTCCATATGTGGTTGAATAGCGACGATCGTCGTGTAGGTAGTCCGCACTCTTATTGCCCCTTGTTTTTATTCACTTAGTGGAAGTAAGGGGATGAAAATAATTCCTTGAGTGAGCGGTCTTCAACTTTGTCGAATCCTCGGGGACGGTCGTCCATCTTGAGGAACCGTGCACGATCGCGGAGTTCGATGGACCGACTCCTTGCTCATGTCTTGATGCGCGAAGACATTGAGTGTCTCGTGACTCACTTTATTATGAGGGTCCTCTGTTAGGCTGCGCCTCGCCTCGTATTTAAACGAAGGGCGTGCGGTCTCGGTCTAGAGGAGTCCTTGCGCGGGGCAGCGTCGAATGAATCAACTCCGCGCCCGTGGCTTGTTAGCTCTGCTTCCACCTCGGCCAGCCATGGAGATGGCCGACCTCGACGGTGTACGTTGAGACGGGGGTTGTGGCATGTCGCATTGTCCGGGTTCACCATGTTAGATGATGAACCTTTGAGGGCGAGCGATCGTGTCCACTGATTAATTTTGGAGGGCCCTCAGACTACGCCGACCTCGTATTTAAACGAAGGGCGGGCGATCTTGGCCCAAAGGGACCTTGCATGGCCTAAGCAGTCGGTTCCATCGACCACCAGGACCATGGCTGCACTCTTCCACCTTGGATCGTCATGTAGATGCCGACCTTCGACGGTGTACGTTGTGCGGGGGAGGCGATCTCGTGCCTTAGTCCATCATGTTAGCCGGTGAACTGTAGATGGCAATCGAGTCCTCCGGTTTCTTAAATAAGGAAGGAGATCGGGGAGACTTCCGAGGTCTCCTTTTCTTGTTTGAAGCATGTAGAGACGGTCGCCGAGGTTGATCTAGGGGTCGGCTCGTATGAGCTTTCCAGCCTGTTTTGTGTTCGACTCGGACGATCGTCTATAGAGATTGGTAGGGGCTTCGGCTAAACCAATAAGCTGTCCAACTTGCCCTCCTCGAACAATCTCCAGAGCTGTTTGAGGAGGTCGCGACATTTGTTGGTGCTGTGGCCGGGACTCTTATGGTAGGCACAATATTGATTGTTGTCCAGGTGACCGTGGTCCCTTATCGCCTTTGGCTTTTTGAGCTCTTCGTGCCCCTTGATGGCATAGAAAATATGTGCCGGAGTTCTGTCGAATGTATGGAGGAGATGGGCTTCCATGTCCTCGAAAGCCTTGAGATCTCTGGGTGTCTTGGCGATCGCCTTCTTTGCTTTGGCGATCGCTATCTTCTGGACAAGAGGTGGCGTTTCCTCGCCTAAGCGGAGGGTGAGTAGCCTTTGCCTGGCCAGAAAGTTGGCAGCTTTAGCGCGGAAGATCGCGTAAGTTGGGGGAATATCCTTGGAGAGATGTCTAAACATGGGAGAGTGACCGCGGAATCCCCCCATGACCGAATAGAGAGCGAGCTCGTCACCGACAAGTTCGCCGGTGAGGATGATTTCGTCCACTCGGTCAATGTACTTTGCGTCTGACTCGTCTTTCCCCTGCTTGATGTTTATCATGCGGTGGGGGCCTTCTGGTCTGGCGACCTTACTGGCGAAGTATGACGTGAAGTCATTCGCAAGTTTCTTAAAAGAGGTGATTGATCGTGGTGGTAATGAGACGTACCACCTGTGGGCCAGCTCGCCCAATGTCAACGGGAAGATCCGGCACTTGGTAGCATCAGATGCCCCACACCCAGTCATGTAAATTCGGAATTTACTCAGGTGGGTTTCGGGGTCCGATCTCCCCTCATACAGAGGTGTTTTGGGAGGAGCGATCGTTGGTTGTATGGGGGCAAGCTCGATATGGACCGCGAGTGGCTCGGTCGGCCCGACGATCTTTTTGCTGGTGCTTGCCCCAGTGTCCAAGAGTGCTCTCATCTCGTCGAGCTGGCGTTGTATGGCGGCCATCGCCGTGGCCTGACTGCTAGCGGCCCGGCGCTCGGAGCGGGAGCCGAGGCGATTGAGTACTGATTCCCTGGCGATCGGGGCGGGAGTCAGATGGCTGACCTGCGTTCGGCTGTGAGGTGGGTAGGCCGAACTTCTGGTGACAGATTCGGGTTCCGTCTTTTCGAGGTTGGAAACAGAGTGCCCCGGTCGCCAGGATGGGTCGCGCCCCAAGCGATCGAATATGGATCCGTCCGGTCGTGCGAGAGCCTTTTCTCGCGAATTGGGGCTTTCTGACGATCGTTCGTTCAGTAGCCCGCTGAATTTCCGTTTTCCCATGCGGCGGATGATCGAGGGAGTCATTGCAGGCGACGCACATGCTCTCCGTCGCTCCTCCAGGATGGCCATAGCCTCCTCGATCTGTTCCTCGGTTTGGAACTGATCGAGTGAGAGGTTGGGGCCATCTCTCGGATGCGGGATCGAGAGTCTCGCGTTCCGCGCTTCCCCGCCGCCGGCTGGGGTTCGGACTGAGCCGGGAAATGGTGTTCGGCGGTTCGGAGAACAGCTTTCTTCGATGTACCGGCGGATGTCATGATTCTGAAGGTTTTCTTTGAAGTGCAGTGAGTGTCACTTCAAGTATATGCCCCGAGAACAGTGAGTGTTCTTCGGGACCGTAGAAATAAAAGTTCGAAGGTTCGGCCCCTTCCTCTAGCGCCAATTGTTGCTACCCAAAATATTATCCGGAGATAGATATTGCTGGAATGGATGGGATAGCAAACAAATGCAAGAGCACTTCCGAGAGAAAGATAAATAACACAAGATTTGCCGGGGTTGTTAGTCCCGGGCTTGAATGCTCTCGCGAGATATTATTAATACTAATATTCGGGGATACAAGTACTAATGTAAGAATACAATTACAATGAGTGTAAAGATTCTTGTTATCTTAGCTAGTGAGCGTGTAGATTGCCGGAAGAACCAGATTTGATGCTCTGTGAGTTCTTGTAACAAAGGAGATGAGCAGTCGCGGCGGTGAGAGATCGACCGTCTCTCACGGCGAGTATTTAGCTGGATGCTTGGGCTCCTGGGCTTATGAATCCCTTGGAATCTGTCTAGTGGAGACTTGCTGCTTCTGCCGATCGTCTTCTGGACGAGAGATTTAGAGAGAGAAGTCCTGAGATGGATTCCGGTGAGATAGCCGGGAGCTTGATGATATGTATGTTCTTCAGTATTTCCGTGAATGTATCGGAATGTGAGAGAATGAGTTCTGAGCGTAAGTCAGAATGAATTCGGAACCGTAGATTGAGTGAATTGGGAACCGTAGGTTAAGTGAATTCGGAACCGTAGGTTAAGTGAATTCGGAACCTTTTTCCAGTAGGAGGAGGTTCTCTATTTATAGGGCTTGGATACGCCGGGCGATCGCCTTTTCTGCATTATAATAATCGGGCGATCGTCTTTTAGCACATAGGCCTGTCCCCTCAAAGTCTGCAGGAGTTGCTGGCAGTCAACTATGCGGTCCAATGGGGAGCTTACACGCGTCCTGAGTTGCTGTCACGGGTGGTCCCACTGACAACTTTCGGCGCGCATGCTGGTAGGTGAGGTAGGTGACAGGCTGTGGTCAAAGGTCTTGTCTGTCAGCAAAAGATCTTGTCTGCGCCTTTGGTGGATCTGCACGTGGGTGCTTTTCTGAGATCCAGTCCTTGATGACTTTGACGGGCGATCGTCTCTGCTCGGGGCGTAGGTCGATTGCCCTTAGCCGGTCACTAGAGTAGATCGCCAACTGCCAAAGGGCGATCGCCTTGGGAGTCGATCGCTAGGTAACTGATGGTGGTTTGATATCTTCGACTTGGCGAGCTAGCCATAGTTTGACTGGAGTTGACTTGGTCGCTCGGCCTTATAGTCGATCGCCTGTCGGGATGAATAAATCGTGACACAACATCGAGGACTCACCGAGATGACAACGAGATCAACAATATCAAGGGTCCAAAAGTAACGAACTTGGGAATACAATCCCACGATGAAAAACGGGACATCATTAAGAACAACATCAAATCACAAGACACAAGTTTATAAGTGTTTCATATACACGAAATGCATAAGCATCATAAGAATTCACACATCATTATAACCAAGCAAGATAACTTGCCTCAATACGGAGGCGTGTAAAGTCCTTCTTTGTCGAACGAACATCCGGCCCTCGATTCAAAATTGGTTACTCGGACAATCAACCTTGAATGAAGTATATTTTATTCAATAATGCGTTCATATGATCATCTATACCAAACTTCGACGAGACAACATCCTAATTCTCATTTGAGTAGTTCAACTTTAAGATGTTGAGCGTTACTCCAAGAACCTCATTCAATACCATTCTATTCTTACAATTGATTACAAGATGTTTACCAAATGTTTGCTGGATTAAGATGTGTTAACCAATAATCTCCTACTCTTTAAACTTATCAAGAACATCAAAAAGTAAAATCTGCACTTCAATCAATTACTTATGTTGAGTTAAGTAGTTATAATTCCATATTATGATCATGAAGACCACTACGGGTTCAACACCTTCCTTATAATCTTCTAGTTAACTTGGAAGTTTAAACATTACTCCTCTGGATTCACTTTAGCTTAGGTTCAAGAAGGTGATTCCATACTTCTAATGATCAACAAGGGTTTCTCAAAACATTTTATGGTAATTATTCCAAGAAGTTATTTACATCATAATGAAACAAAGATTATTAGTATTCTATTGGTGTTATTAGTACATGAATAAGAGTTTGTTTTAACTAAACATGATCATCATCATTTAAGATACTAAGAACACAACCTTACAAAACCCTTAACTATCATATTCATCATTAAGTTTGTTGGAAGCTTAACTATGAACATGTTTAGCTTGATTAAATCATCACTAGGTGGAGTATACTTAATCACTATCATTATAACTATGAGATTATAGGGTTAAAACGTATGACATACCTTCGGAATTGAAGAACAATACACCAAGACCACAAGAACACAATCTAAGCTTCAAGAATGACTCCAACTCCCAATCAACAAGCTCCAAAATCCAAATGTAAAGCTCAAACACAAGTTGGAAGAAGGTAATTTTGATCTAGGGGTGGGAGGATGATTATCTAGGTGAAAACTCGAGTTTGGTCGTGCAAAATGAAAGACACAAACTGTCTTTTTATAACAAAGACACTGCTACGTACGCTACCCGGACAAGATACGCACGTAAGCTCTGGCCCGGATGCTTCCGGATGAAACACGAACATCGTTACGTGCACGTTACCTATCAACGCATTACGCACGTAATGTAGGTCAACTAGATTGCCTCCAAAAGATCGATATTGAATCGTCCGGCCCTACACGCCGAAAGTTGAGATCGGATACGATTACACTGGTTACGTACGTAACAAGCACACCTTTACGTACGTAAAGAACTAAGCATAACGTACGTTATGTTTAAGGATTAGCGTACGTTATACCCAGGTTAGTAGCTAAAAAAAATGTATTAATCTATGCGACGTTGAGAATCTAATTATAGTGCAAGTGATCGTTATTATTATGTTTATTTATAATATATTCCAATATCAATAACAATACACAAATGCAACAAGAGTACAACAGTATTTGAATTATCCGAACGATACAACAGTAAGTAAGAATTTCCGTCGTATATTACATACTCCCCCCCTTAAAAGGGGTTTCGTCCTCGAAACTAAGGGGTAAACAATTCAGGATACCTCTCTTGAATGCTTCTCTCCGTCTCCAACGTGGCTTCCTCGACCCCGTGTCGTGACCACTGAACCTTCAGTAGGGGAATCGTCTTATTACGCAGTTGTTTGATCCTCCTCTCAAGTATTCGTACGGGGCGCTCCTCATACGAATGATCCTCCGCTAAATCGATCTCATCGAACTGAATTACATGACTCGGATCAGCAACGTATTTCCTTAACTGGGAGACATGGAACACGTTATGAATTCGGCTCAGGGCTGGTGGTAAAGCCAGGCGATAGGCTAAATTGCCCACTCGGTCCAAAACCTCAAACGGCCCGATATACCTCGGACTCAGCTTGCCTCTCTTCCCAAAATGAAAAACTCCTCGAGTAGGGGACACCTTCATTAGTACATGGTCGCCGACCTCGAACTCAAGCGGTCGCCGGCGGTTGTCTGCGTAGGACTTCTATCGGCTTTGAGCCGTCAACAAACGACTCCTAATTAGGGCGATCTTCTCACGGGCTGCTAACAACATATCGGGTTCCGTACCCAGAGTTTCAGATGGATCGTTCCAACACAGAGGGGATCTACAACGACGGACATACAATGCTTCATAAGGTGCCATCTGAATAGAAGTGTGCCAGCTATTATTATAAGTGAATTCCACCAAGGGTAGTTGGGCCTCCCAATCATCCTTCCAATCGAGAACGCACGCCCTCAGCATATCCTCTAAAGTTTGGATAGTTCTCTCAGTCTGACCATCCGTCTGCGGGTGAAATGTCTTTGAAGTTCAAATGCGTACCCATCGCACGATGAACTGCTTTCCAAAAATGTGACACGAATCGCCCGTCACGATCTGATACAATACTCTTAGGGGTACCATGTAACCTTACAATTTCTTTGATAAATAGTTGGGCCAATCTCTCGGGTCCCCAAGTATCTTTAATCTCCAGAAAGTGGGCTGATTTGGTCAAACGATCCACAATCACCCAAATCGTATTCATCCCTCGACGACTCGTCGGCAGGCTGGTAATAAAATCCATCGATATGTCCTCCCATTTCCACTCGGGAATCGGAAGCGGTTTCAGCAATCCTGTGGGTCGTTGGTGCTCAATCTTAACTTGTTGACAGGTTAAACACCTCGAAACGAATTCTGCAACTTCACGTTTCATACCTCCCCACCAATAATATTGTTTCAAATCCTTATACATTTTGCTAGACCCCGGGTGGATAGAGTACGGGGTAGCATGAGCTTCTCTCAGGATAGAACTCCTCAACTCATCATCAGCGGGTACGCAAACTCGGTTCCTGAAGCGTATCAATCCATCCTCGTGTATCACAAAGCCAGGAGCTTTCCCTTGAATTATTTCGTCGCGGATTCGAGATAAGAATGGGTCCGTAACTTGCTTCGATCTAATTATATCCTCAAGGGACGATGAAATCTCAAGTGTACAGTGTTGCCCTTGAATACGCTGTAACCAGACTTCAATTTCCGGCCTCGCCAATTCTAACTGCAATACCCTCTGAGTTGTTAGGCGGGCAGGCATCTGCTCCTGTACTGTTTTACGACTCAAAGCATCAGCAACTACATTTGCTTTGCCCGGATGATAAAGGATCTCGATATCATAGTCTTTGATGAGTTCTAGCCACCTTCTCTGCCTCATGTTTAACTCCTTCTGAGTAAAAATGTATTTCAAGCTCTTGTGATCCGTAAAAATCGGCTGGTAACTCCATACAGATAATGACGCCAGATTTTTAAAGCAAACACCACAGCTGCGAGTTCTAAATCATGGGTGGGGTAGTTGACCTCGTAAGGTCGTAGCTGTCTTGATGCATAGGAGATCACCTTCCCGTTTTGCATTAGTACACACCCAAGGCCCGGCTTAGATGCGTCACTATACACTACAAAACCTTCCGTTCCTTTTGGTAGGACTAAAATAGGCGCCGAAATCAACCGGCTCTTAAGTTCACCAAAGCTCTGCTGACATGCCTCTGACCAGAAATACTTCTTATCCTTCCTGAAAAAATTAGTCATTGGTTGGGCAATTTTGGAAAAACCCTCCACGAACCGTCGGTAATAACCTGCTAGTCCCAAGAAGCTGCGTACTTCCTTAACGTTCTTTGGTGGTAACCAGTCTCGGATAGCTTATGTCTTCTGCGGGTCTACTCGTACCCCATCAACTGATATCACATGCCCGAGAAAGATAACTTCATTTATCCAGAACTCACATTTAGAAAATTTTCCATAAAGCTGCTCTCGCCTTAACGCCTCGAGAACTAGATGGAGATGACGCTCGTGCTCTTCATGGTCACGAGAATAGATCAGAATGTCGTCAATAAAAACGACTATAAAGCGATCCAGATAATTAATAAACACTCGATTCATCAGCTCCATGAATACTGCCGGTGCATTCGTCAGTCCAAAAGGCATCACTACGAACTCATAATGCCCATAGCGAGTACGAAAAGCGGTCTTCGAAATATCAGACTCACGAATCCTCAATCGATGGTAACCGGACCTCAGGTCGATCTTAGAAAACACGGCAACCCCTTGAAGCCGATCCAATAAATCATCAATACGCGGCAATGGGTATTTGTTCTTAATGGTTACCTTGTTCACCACGATAATCAATACTGCACGTAGGGATCCGTCCTTCTTACGTACAAATAGTCTTGGTGCTCCCCAAGGACGCGCTAGGTCTAATGTAGCCCTTCTGCCGATCCTCAAGTTGGCTTTTCACTCCCGCATCTCGGTCGGAGCCATACGATACGGTGCTTTTGAAAGCGGGACGCGTGCAGCTCTAACTCAATACTGAACTCTATATCACGATGCGGAGGTAAGCATGGCAACTCATCTGGAAATACGTCTGGGTAGTCTCGGACTACCGGAATATCGATCAATTCAACTGGTCGATCCATTGCCTTGGTCATGTAACACCAATAGCCAATACATCCTTGATTAAGCAGTTTCACCGTTTTCATAGCGATGATTCTCCTAACGACCGGGATTATCACCTGGAAGGTACACTCAAGACCATCGTCGATGTGTGATCATCGCTCGGCCATGCGGACACTAATTATGGCATCATGACGGTCCATCCAATCGATACCCAAGATCACATCATCTTTAGGTAAATCGACCACAATTAAATTTGACAACCACTCACGGTCGTTCATTCGAATCGAGCGATCCGAACTTCACGATTCCCAACAATTCTTCTACCATCGGGTAGACCAATTATATAAGGTTCACAATTGATAACATGCTCTAATTGCAAACGACTCAAACAAGAAGTAGATAAAAGGAGTGTGAAGCACCGATTATCAAAAAGAACACAGACAGCCGAGATTGGATCTCGAGAGTACTGCAATCATGCGCCGGGATCTTGACTCTCTTCATCTCGTAAACTCTAGGTTTTGCGCCCTCGCACTGATGTACCGCTTGATTTCCACGTCCCATCCCTTTGTTTGCCGGTAGTCCGATAAGAAGCGGATGGAGGTACACGGTCTGAATCAAGATTATCTTGGAGCATGAGGTGTTGCGGAATACGTCCTAGTCCACTCCTACAATAACGAGCACGATGTCCGTTCTTCCCACAAGTATGGCATGACACGGCTAGCCTGGACATTTCGAATTGATGTGCCCGGGTCTCCACAATTATAGCACACAGATAGTATGGCCGACCGCTCGAGGTTGCAATCTGTTGGCTTCGATGCCGTAGGTTGCCGTTCGAAGGATTTGCCACCGGTTGGTCTCTTGAATGTTCCCGCTTTGTCGCCTCGACTGTTCTCAGTTCTGAATTTCTTGTTGTTAGATCGCGGTTGCTTCTTGGAAATTTCCTTCACGGTCAATTCGTACTCGAGCTTTCTCGATGAACTCGTAGGGTCACACAATGATGGTTCAACAAATGCATCCTCATTCGGGGTTTAAGCCTTTTGAGAAAGTATTTGATCTTATCGGCTCTGTGTGGACAATCGTCGCGGCAAAAGGGAGAAGTGCACGGAATTTTTCGGCGATAGATAGTACGTCATCATCTTCGGACGGTTCGGGATTGAAATTACGATAATTTGGCCTCGCGGAGAGGACCTGGATAGTAACGATCTAGCATGAGATTTTTAAATTCTTCCCAAGTGCATACGCCATCAGCTGGCCTCACCGAAAGCCACCAAGTGTGGGCGCCATTGCCCAAATAGTAAGCTGCTACGGAGACGCGATTCTCTACTGGACAGTCTACCATATCGAACAATTTCTCGAAGTGTTCGATCCAATGCACGATATCAGCCGGCTCAGAGGAACCTTCAAAAATCGGGGGTCGTTGGCGCGAGATGTCGCTGATGATCCGATTCACCGGCCCGCCATGTACAGGAGGTGGCCCCTGATGGCCGGTCAGAGCACTCTTTGCATAGTTTTCATTAACTGACCCATTTGGGTCATCTGAGCCATCATGCCCTGCATTACAGTGTAAGGATCGACACGAGCATCCTCGCGTCCATTGTGATGTGATTGGTCCCTAGAAGGCGAATCACTGTCTGCGGAACTATGCTCTGCGTTCGCACGTCTGTTGGCTCGCGGTATCGGGATTCGGCCCCTTCCGCGGCCTCGTCCCCCTCTGCCACGGCCTCTCAAATTTCTTTCCATACTGAAAGAATCAATTTGTAATGATAATCATAAGTACAGTTCATGATACCAATCAGAATTCACGCTATGTTAATGGCAGTAAGAAATTAAATATTCAAGAAAACAGTTTGTAATGAGTTATCATCACTACAAGAGTCACACAAAATATCATATCGACGTTTGAGTCGAACGATTTCAATCATATAATCAATCCAGAATTTTATTTGAATCATCAATCAGATAATTCCTGCCACAAACCCTTAAAATGCCGAGATCAACAAGGAGATCTATTCAGAGATCAATATCATGTCAATAATTTATTCATGGTTCATAAAGTACGTACCACATTTGGCTCGTAGGATCAGGCGTTCGCACGGGTCACACATGACACGAAGGTCTCTTGATACTAGTTTAATACACGTAGTAGACATCCGATCCAGTGCCCTCAGCATAGATCACGTGATCTCACAGTATCAACACAACATAAACAAACACAACTATGCATACACATGGGCAAAATCGATATGTCCATCAACATGAACATAAAATCAATCAATAATGATATTATGACAATTCAACTGGAATGACCTCATGTTCAACAATATGAATAACAATATGTATAATCAAATCCTCAATATTAAACCAATACTCAAAAATACGATACTTGCCTTAGAAATGGCGACAATGATTGCTACTACGAAAAAAAAATCTTCAACCAGCTCGCAGAACTCTCACTCGATCAATCCACCAAAATCCAAACCTTCATCGAACAATAATACCGGTATAACTAACGGTTCCGGATAATCGTTCTAAACATCATATGAACATCAAAAGGGTGTGTTATTCCCAATCAAACAAGCTTACTAATCTGCCCTATACCATTTCGGTTTGAATAAACATTAGGATACTAACCGGACAAAAGCTCATAGTATTCTATCTAAGATCAAATGCATCCTACGGTCGGATTCTTCAATATACCACAAGATAATTCTTCTTACAAGGATTCTAATCATACTCTTCATTAATCCAAAGCAACAAGATATCAGAAATACCCCGTAGAACACCATAAGAACTTATTTACTAGGTTCACTTGATTATCATCTCCTTCTAGGAATTAACCTTCCGCTCAAACCATTAATCTCTAAAACGAAATGCTCGATCATACCAATCCTAAGAACTTAGATAATCACTGAAAACTTGTTATAATTAGGTTCATGATCTTAGGATGTTATAATCAAGAATCTAATCACTATAAGGTTTGTTCAACATGTTCAAAAACCAAAAGGAACCGAAGTATCACCGAATTTAATCTTCTAAAACCCTGATGTAAGACTCCTCACGTATATAACTGATTAGGTGAACTTAAAACAGGTCCAAAACATCACTAAGAACATGTTAAACCAGTTTGTGAAGGATCACATACCTCAATATAGTGACGAACAACGAAGAACTTGAAGAAACTCAACACTGTAGGCTTGAACACCAATCCACAAGGGTCTATGATCTTCAAAATCGAGCTAGGATGATGATATGATGGATAAAGGGTGAGGAATAATCTCCAGAAAATGAAATCGGCCAAGGTGAGTGTGAGAAATGAAATGGGGTCGAGGTCTATAAATAGAATTCTAAAACATTACGTACGTTACCCAATGTCCATTACGTACGTAATAGTATTAGCGTACGCTATACTCGAACATTAGCGTACGTTAACGTCTGGCCAGAGCTCACTGACCTGTTTCTGGCATTGGCTTACGTACGTTATCGAACAGGTCTTACGTACGTAATATCTAGGACTTTAGCCAACGTTAAAAATCCCCCTTAGCGTATGTTAAGTCCGTTGACTTGCTTAGCTGGAAAGCTGTCCAGGTTCATGCGAGCATCACACGAATCTTGCCTGGACCCCACCCGCCGACCCTTGTCGGATCTCGAGTTGACTGAGCTTACGTACGTTAAGCTCAACAACTAACGTACGTAATATCGCATTCTTAGCGTACGCTAAGATCATCATCTAGCGTACGTTACCACGTGCAGAAATTATGCATGCATGCATGGAAAAATACAAAGATGTAGGGATACGAATACAGGAAACTAATCATCAATTAATACGTCACAAAGTCGAATTTTACAAGATCAAATACAGGATAATTATACATTAAGTATCCGGGCATTACATACTACTCCTCTAAAAAGAAGTTTCAGCGCGAAACTTAAAATGAAAATAATTTCGGGTATCTCGACCTCATACTATCTTCCGTCTCCCAAGTTGCTTCTTCGACTCCATGCCGAGACCACTGAACTTTAACCAAAGAGATCGATTTATTCCTTAATTTCTTGACTCGACTCAAGTATCTTGATTGGCTTTTCTTAGAACGAGCCATCATTAGCCACTTCAATCTCGTCAAAATCGATGATATGACTGGGCTCCGGTACATATATCCGCAATTGGGATACGTGGAATACATTATTAACGTGACTCAGTGATGGCGGTAAGGCCAACCTGTACGCCAACTCCCCAACTCTTCCAAGGACCTAGAATGGCCTGGTATATCTCGGACTCAGCTTTCTTTTTCTTCCAAAACAGAAAATTCCCCGGGTAGGAGAAACCTTCAATAGTATATGGTCCCCAATCTCAAACTCCAGTGGGCGACGGCGCACATCAGCATAAGACTCCTGTCGACTCTGGGTAGTCAACATCCTTTCACGAATCAGGGCTACGTTCTCTTGAGTCTGAACTATCCATTCTGGTTCCATCCCGATTAAGTCGGAAGAATCATCCCAACACAAGGGCGATCGACATCTTCTCCCATACAATGCTTCAAATGGTGCCATCTTAATGGAAGCATGCCAACTATTGTTATAGGTGAATTCAATCAATGGCAAATGAACCTCCCAATCGGTTGACCAATCTAAGGCACAAGCTCTTAGCATATCTTCTACTATTTGTATAGTCCTTTCGAACTGACCATCTGTCTGAGGATGATATGGGATTTTCATTAGAAATTGGACAAGTAAGGAAATTTCTTGGCCGTGCTAAAGTTCAGCTTGGTTCCCAAGGCCTTGTGAACTGCCTTCCAAAAATGTGATACGAAGCGACCATATCGATACGAAATAATGGTCTTCGGTGTTCCATGCAATCGGACTATCTCCGTAATAAACACCCATGCTAATTTCTCGGGTCCCCAAGTGTCTTTAATACCCAGGAAATGAGCCGACTTGGTTAGTCGATCAACTATAACCCAAATCATGTTCATTCCCGCCTTGGTCCTTGGCATATTGGTGATGAAGTCTACCGATATATCCTCCCACTTCCACTTAGGAATCAGAAGTGGCTTTAACATCCCGGAAGGCCGCTGATGTTCAATCTTAACCTACTGATTGGTTAAACATTTCGAAACATATTCTGATACGTCCTTCATCATATTTCCCCACCAGAAATTTTGTTTTAGGTCCTTATACATCTTACTGGTGCCCGGGTGAATAGAATAGGGCGCGCTGTGAGCTTCCTTCAAGATTATCTGTCTCAAAACATCATCATCGGGGACACAAAATCGACTCTGAAATCTCAAAACTCCATCATCTTGTATCACGAATCCTGGGGCCTTCCCTTTGTTTACTTTTTCACATAATCGAAGAATCAGAGAATCATCCAACTGCTTAGATTTGATTTCTTCGACCAATGACGAGGTTAGTTCCATCACACACAGTTGCCCTTGGACTCCTTGTGACCATACTTCGATTCCTTCACGAATTAGTTCTCGTTGAATGCTGGTTTGGGACGTAAGTGCTTCCAACACTCGAAGAGAAACAGGTTTGAAGCTCAGTGCATTGGCTACCACGTTTGCTTTGCCTGGATGATAGAGGATTTCCAAGTCGTAATCCTTGATCAATTCCAGCCATCTTCTCTGCCTCATGTTTAATTCCTACTGACTGAAAATATACTTGGGGCTCTTATGATCTGTGAAGATCTGATAATAAGTGTCGTACAAATAATGTTGCCAAATATTCAAGGCGAAGACTACAGCTGCTAACTCCAAATCATGAGTCAGGTAATTTGCTTCGTATGGTTTCAACTGTCGAGAGGCATAGGCAATTACCCTATCCTTTTGCATCAACACACATCCCAGACCCTGATTTGACGCATCGTTGTATACCATGAATCCCTCGGTTACATCTGGTAATGCTAGTATAGGCGCCGTTGTCAGTCTTCTCTTAAGTTCATCAAAGCTAGCCTGGCATTTCTCATTCCGCACGAATTTCTGAGTCTTCTGCAATAGCTGAGTAAGCGGACGAGCAATTTTGCAAAATCCTTCTATAAAACGGCGATAATATCCAGCAAGTCCTAAGAAACTTCGGACTTCCTTCACGTTATTAGGAGATTCCCATTCCAAGATCGCTTAGACTTTCTTCAGGTCTACCTGAACTCCGTCAGCTGATATCACATGCCCAAGGAAGGTTACTTCCTTAAGCCAGAACTCGCATTTAGAAAGTTTTGCAAAAAGATGTTCATTCCTCAAAGTACTCAAAACGATACGCAAATGCTCTGCATGCTCCTCTGGGTCTTTTGAATAGATCAAGATATCATCAATGAAAACTACCACGAACTTATCCAAGTATTCTAAGAATACTCGATTAATCAATTGCATAAATACCTCAGGAGCATTGGTAAGTCCGAATGGCATCACCACAAATTTATAGTGCCCGTACCGGGATCTGAAAGTAGATTTCGGTATATCCAATTCCTTAATTCTCAATTGATGGTATCCTAATATCAAGTTGATCTTCAAGAATACCCTTGCCCCCTGCAGTTGGTCAAACAAGTCTTCTGTAACACCCCAATAAGGCGGCCATTACAGTGCCATGGACCCCACACTGGGATCCACCAGGCGATATCCAAAGTACAGATTAAATACACAATACATGTGATACCGAACCACAAAACATAGTACTTACTCCGATGTGGAGTTTACAGCAGTATGGCATACGGCCTTATTACACACAGGATCCAAAACATAAGTATAATCCATATGGAGATGAATTATACCTTAAATAACAATACATTTGTTCAAACTTAAAATGAAGCGGAAAAAATAACATTACACGCATTTAACATGACCGGACACGAAAGACTTGGGGCCCCCGAACTAGTATCCTTCGAACCCTTCGTCATCACCTTGATCTTCCCGTGCCTTGCCTTTTCCTCGACCTAAAATACAACACAAGTATTTCGCCCAACACAGGGTCAGATATACATGATAAATGATTCTCAAGATAGTATACAATTCACGTATATAAGATTTCAAGAATAACTCCCCGACTAACGAACATACCCCTCGGGCGTATGAACGTCGACACAAAACGTCGAACACATCCAAGTATAAAAATGGATGTGAGCGACTAAGATAGTATGGCTCGAGAGGGACATCACAGTACGCCCGATCCGAATATGTGTCAGTGCACATGTCCACCCCGTATACGGAATCCAGGATATACGTGGGACAATGTACCTAATTAGCCTCAACGAACTACGTCTCGTGTGCACAGCCTTTCACGGAAAAAATATTCACGCATGACTATATATGTGCCCGGCTAAAAATCCTACACAATATCCAATCGGAACGTAGATATGACTCCGGATATGTCACGATGCAACATGACAACGAATTCAATAATTCACAAAATCCGAATAAGGATCGAGGACTCACCGAGATGACAACAAGATCAACAATATCAAGGGTCCAAAAGTAACGAACTTGGGAATACAATCCCACGATGAAAACGGGACATCATTAAGAACAACATCAAATCACAAGACACAAGTTTATAAGTGTTTCATATACACGAAATGCATAATCATCATAAGAATTCACACATCATTATAACCAAGCAAGATAACTTGCCTCAATACGGAGGCGTGTAAAGTCCTTCTTTGTCGAACGAACAGCCGGCCCTCGATTCAAAATTGGTTACTCGGACAATCAACCTTGAATGAAGTATATTTTATTCAATAATGCGTTCATATGATCATCTATACCAAACTTCGAGACAACATCCTAATTTTCATTTGAGTAGTTCAACTTTAAGATGTTGAGCGTTACTCCAAGAACCTCATTCAATACCATTCTATTCTTACAATTGATTACAAGATGTTTACCAAATGTTTGCTGGATTAAGATGTGTTAACCAATAATCTCCTACTCTTTAAACTTATCAAGAACATCAAAAAGTAAAATTTGCACTTCAATCAATTACTTATGTTGAGTTAAGTAGTTATAATTCCATATTATGATCATGAAGACCACTACGGGTTCAACACCTTCCTTATAATCTTCTAGTTAACTTGGAAGTTTAAACATTACTCCTCTGGATTCACTTTAGCTTAGGTTCAAGAAGGTGATTCCATACTTCTAATGATCAACAAGGGTTTCTCAAAACATTTTATGGTAATTATTCCAAGAAGTTATTTACATCATAATGAAACAAAGATTATCAGTAGTCTATTGGTGTTATTAGTCCAGGAATAAGAGTTTGGTTTAACTAAACATGATCATCATCATTTAAGATACTAAGAACACAACCTTACAAAACCCTTAACTATCATATTCATCATTAAGTTTGTTGGAAGCTTAACTATGAACATGTTTAGCTTGATTAAATCATCACTAGGTGGAGTATACTTAATCACTATCATTATAACTATGAGATTATAGGGTTAAAACGTATGACATACCTTCGTAATTGAAGAACAATACACCAAGACCACAAGAACACAATCTAAGCTTCAAGAATGACTCCAACTCCCAATCAACAAGCTCCAAAATCCAAATGTAAAGCTCAAACACAAGTTGGAAGAAGGTAATTTTGATCTAGGGGTGCAGGAGGATGATTATCTAGGTGAAAACTCAGAGTTTGGTCGTGCAAAATGAAAGACACAAGTCAGTTTTTTATAACAAAGACACTGCTTACGACGCTACCCGGACAAGATACGTACGTAAGCTCTGGCCCGCATGCTACCGGATCAAAACACGAACATCGTACGCACGTTACCTATCAACGCATTACATGCGTAATGTAGGTCAACTAGATTGCCTCCAAAAGATCGGATATTCGAATCCCGTCCCGCCTACACGCCGAAAGTTGAGATCGGATACGATTACACCGGTTACGCACGTAACAAGCACACCTTTACGTACGTAAAGAACTAAGCATAACGACGTTATGTTTAAGGATTAGCGACGTTATACCCAAAGTTAGTAGCTAAAAAAATGTATTAATCTATGCGACGTTGAGAATCCAATTATAGTGCGAGTGATCGTTATTATTATGTTTATTTATGATATATTCCAATATCAATAACAATACACAAATGCAACAAGAGTACAACAGTATTTGAATTATCCGAACGATACAACAATAAGTAAGAATTTCCGTTGGATATTACATCATCGATCTGAGGTATTGGGTACTTGTTCTTGATCGTCACCTTATTTAGCTCCCGGTAGTCGATGCACAATCGGAGGGATCCATCTTTCTTCTGGACAGAGAATGGGTGCTCCCTAAGGAAAAACGCTAGGTTGAATGTAACCTTTCTGCAGTAATTCCTCAAGCTGCTTCTTTAGTTCGTACATCTCGGTTGGCGCTATATGGTATGGTGCTCTGGAAATAGGTGCGGCTCCAGGCTCTAATTCGATATTGAACTCTACTTCTTTCCGCGGAGGTAACCCAGTTAGTTTTTCAGGGAATACGTCTGAGAATTTGTTTACCACTGGAATAGATGTAAGCTCTACTTCTTCTTCTTTCTTCATTGCATAACACCACAATCCGTAACAACCCTGCTTCAGTAATTTCATTGCTTTCATGGCTTTGATCAATTTTCCCGAGCTTCCCGGTCTCCATCCTTTGAATAAATGTTCAGATCTGTCATCAGCAATGATAGAAACAACTCTCATTCGGTAATTCAAAATAGCCCCATAACGGTTGAGCCAATCATCTCCGAGATAGCTAAATGAGAGTTGCTGTCGGGAATCACCCTCTTATTTCTTACAAGCTTCTTCTTTTTATCGCTTTCACCAGCTTTGGTCTTGTAAGAGTGACCACTGACATCACTTGGGTCACTCAACATCGGCATAGAGGTAGGGTACGACTATTTTAATTAGCATAGCCTTGTTGTACAGGGTGGATTTAGAATCACCAAACAATTTTCCAGCAAGTATCTTCTTTGCTGCAGGTGATTGCTGGATACCATAGCTCGTCGAGGTGTAGTTCAGCATGAGGCCAAAGGACTTCCTTGCTGATTCTGGATTGACAGTCTCCTCTTGTAGGTGCTTCATCATGACTTGGCACTAGTTTACCTTCTGACCACACATGACGGCCACCATCATCCTAAATCTCAGGTTCGTGCACATTTCAAAGGTGCCGCTTCTGTTCTCCACAACCCAGCAGCAAAATTTGTGCAAATAAAAGTAAGAAAGAGTGAAGCGCTTCTTATGGCATGAATGATGAATGTCTGCAGCATGTGTATTCCCAGTTAACAGCTTCCAGTATGATTCAATCATACTATCAATCCCTAAGGTCTCCAGTCCCTCCAAGGTAAGGCCGACAGTGGGTAGTTTTCAACTTCTTTAGAAGATCTCTGTTAATGGAGATCTCATTTTCCTACATGGTACTCACCATCTCAGAAACAGGAACACCCTTCTTTTCCGACGCATACTTGAACACTGCGTCTAGACAAAATTCCTCTACAATCAGTTGATCGTAGTCCTCTAGGAGTAGACTACCCAGTCTATATAGCCCTTGCTGCTTGACACGAGAAACCACCAAGTTCATCCCGACCATGTCTTTCTCCTCAAATATGATGCATTCTTGGAGCAAAGAGCAAACAAAGATTCTACTGTAAGACACATATGAAGTCTGGGTTGAAGTCGTTTTCACGAAGAGGAGTGAAAACTAAGATGGAAAATTTGCAGAAAAATATTCTATGTAGGCTGTATACTGTAGGCTCATTCAGTAAAAAGTCTTTAGCTCAGTATACTGGTCCTTTTATAGTGTGCAGAGGACTAGGTTATAGTGAACGATCAGATGGAATCATTTTTAAATAAACATACAGGATGAATAAGGACGTAACTGGTACGTCTAATCCATCAATTCTTAATTTAATGCCCAGTCCCACCTATGACACATTACAAGCTCCATTATCGCATGTTCAGGCGGTTTGAATTTTAAAATCACAGGTTTCAAAGGCTCTAAAGTCCAGATGACGTTTCAATATTGAAAGTTAAAATCGATTTAAATTCAGATGATGCAGGTGGGCTTAAGGTTGTTTTGAAAAAGTTAAGTGTGTATAATTGTATACAATTAAAAATATTGATTGAAATCTAACCGTATTTGTGCTGTATCTGCAAAAGTACAACATTCCCCCTTAATTGGTACATACAGGATTCAATTCTTACAGCAATTAGTGATTAATACTATATTCAAGAGTCCTATTATGTTCCCCTTTAATTAATGCACACTACAGCTGTAGGAAGGTAACTCTACCCTCTTATTTCTACAGCAAGGATACAACATGTAGTTCTGAGTGTGTAATTACTAAGTGTAAACACTGTATTCATGGGTCTTACAGTATTTTTCCTCAATTGATGAGTAAAAAAAACTTACAGGGGTTATAATCAAGCTGTAGCATTCTAAATTCCTGACGGAGTATACAAAACCTGGTTGTGTTGGGAGGCTTTGTGAAGATTTCACAATATGAATGTCTGTATGGACCTTTTCGATCCAGACATCTTTGTTCTCCATATGATATCTGATGAAATGATGCTTCGTATCAATGTGCTTGGTCCTTGAGTGCAATACAGGATTGTGCGCGATTGCATTTGCACTGGTGCTGCCGCACATGATAGTAGTTTCTCTTGCCTTGATGTCATAGTCTTATAGCTGTTGCTGCATCCACATGATCTGCATATAGCAGCTTCCAGTAGCATAATATTCCGACTCAGCTGTAGAAAGTGAGTTGGCCAATTGCTTCTTGTTGAACCATGACACAAGTACAGGTCCGAAAGTGACAAGTTACACTTGTACCCTTCCTGTCCATCTTGCAGATCCAAGTCATTGTATCCTACCAAATAGAATCCTCCTTCCTTAGGATACCACAATCCTATATTGATTGTTCCTTTGACGTACTTAAGGATTCACTTGGCTGTGGTGAAGGGTGACTCCTTAGGTGTAACTTGATATGGAGCACACACTCCTAAAGAAAATTGGATGTCAGTCCTTCTGGATGTTAGGTACAAGAGTGTGCCTATAATCTTCCTGTAGAGTGATTGGTCTATTGGCTTTCCAGCTTCATCAGCACTTATCTGTGTGGAAGTGCTCATTGGACTTTGAAGTGTTCATCCCAAATCATTGAGCAACCCCTTGCTGTATTTCTCTTGGTTAATGAATATATATGTAGGCATATATATGACCTGCAATCCTAAAAAATAGCTAAGTTCTCCCATCATACTCATTTTAAATTTACTTTGCATGAAATGAGAGAACTCGTATGTGGTTTTGTTGTGGTAGATAATTCTTCTTACAAGGATTCTAATCATACTCTTCATTAATCCAAAGCAACAAGATATCGAAAATACCTCGTAGAACACCATAAGAACTTATTTACTAGGTTCACTTGATTATCATCTCCTTCTAGGAATTAACCTTCCGCTCAAACCATTAATCTCTCCAACGAAATGCTCGATCATACCAATCCTAAGAACTTAGATAATCTCTGAAAACTTGTTATAATTAGGTTCATGATCTCAGGATGTTATAATCAAGAATCTAATCACTATAAGGTTTGTTCAACATGTTCAAAAACTAAAAGGAACCGAAGTATCACTGAATTTAATCTTCTAAAACCCTGATGTAAGACTCCTCACGTATATAACTGATTAGGTGAACTTAAAACAGGTCCAAAACATCACTAAGAACATGTTAAACAAGTTGGTGAAGGATCACATACCTCAATATAGTGACGAACAACGAAGAACTTGAAGAAACTCAACACCGTAGGCTTGAACACCAATCCACAAGAGTCTATGATCTTCAAAATCTAGCTAGGATGATGATATGATGGATAAAAGGTGAGGGATAATCTCCAGAACACGAAAATCGGCCAAGGTGAGTGTGAGAAATGAAATGGGGTCGAGGTTTATAAATAGAATTCTAAAACATTACGTACGTTACCCAATGTCCATTACGTACGTAACATTATTAGCGTACGCTATACTCGAACATTTGCGTATGTTAACGTCTGGCCAGAGCTCACTGACCCGTTTCTGGCATTGGCTTACGTACGTTATCGAACTGGTCTTACGTACGTAATATCTAGGACCTTAGCGTACGTGAAAAATCCCCATTAGCATACGTTAAGTCCGTTGACTTGCTTAGCTGGAAAGCCGTCCAGGTTCACGCGAGCATCACACGAATCTTCCATGGACCCCACCCACCGACCCTTGTTGGATCTCGAGTTGACTGAGCTTACGTACGTTAAGCTCAACAGCTAACGTACGTAATATTGCATTCTTAGCGTACGCTAAGATCATCATCTAGCGTACGTTACCACGTGCAGAAATTACGCATGCATGCATGGAAAAATACAAAGATGTAGGGATACGAATACGGGAAACCAATCATCTATTAATATGTCAAAGTCGAATCTTACAAGATCGAATACATAAGTATCCGGGCATTACACTTCAGAAGATATCAATAATATTCTATCTTTAAACATTAAAAGATAGTAGTAGTTCCTCCTTTAGGGAGAAATATTATATCTTTCAAGAGCATTTATTTTTCTTAACTGCATATTTATACTTTATCAATGATACAAGTATCATCATCAATATTATATGTAATAAGTATCGTTATTACTCTTCTTGCAGAAGAAAGTGCAATGATTCTTATACAATTAATCAAACATCTATAGAATGTTGAGGAAAATTGGTCAACTCAAATAATTTAAGTATATAAATGTACTTCAGGACATTCGCT
Organism: Orobanche coerulescens; assembly: GCA_033398695.1. Taxonomy (NCBI): domain Eukaryota; kingdom Viridiplantae; phylum Streptophyta; class Magnoliopsida; order Lamiales; family Orobanchaceae; genus Orobanche; species Orobanche coerulescens. Next base: position 200,481,936 of record CM065802.1, read on the forward strand.
AGTAATTTATGATATTTAGCATACAGCATGTGAGAATTTGTACTAATATATATCATAAATAAACATGTAGTTAAATAAAATATAAATATGCTATAAATAGACTGTAACATTCAACGTGTAGTTTTAAACACAGAAATATTGAAAACATTGGGATTAGTAGACTTCTGGTCTAATAAGTGGTGAATTTTATACGTCATTTACATTGATAATTTAACTCTGCCTGTGGGTGTCTTCTTGACATCCATTGCCGGTCCCAAGCCCGGATAAAAGAGGAGGGTTGCGGTAGGTTAGTGGCAGCCAGCGTAAAACTCGTCACATTCCATGGACATGAATCAAACATTGAAAATCGTTGGGGCGTCGCCTCAGAAGCGACGCGCTGCATTTCATAGGCCCGGGTGCAGTGATAAGTATGCGAGGGTTGCTAGGTCGTCGCACAGAATCGCCGCTCAACCTTTACATCTGCGGGTTGGGTCACCTGAGCTAGGATGCGATACTCTTCATAGGCCCGGGTGGAGTGGAAAATATGCAAGCGTTGCTATGTCGTCGCCCGGCAGCGGCGCGCCACCTCGAAGTATGGGTGTGGTGTCAAATGTGCAAGAATCCTTGCAGCGTGGACGGGGACAGCAGAGAAGTTAGTTCTTGCGGCTAGTAAGGGTAGTAAGGTGCGGTTTGGAACTTGGAACGTTGGCTCTTTGACGGGGAGATCGGCGAAGTGGGGGAGGTTATGAAAAGGAGGAGAATTCACATAATGTGTCTACAAGAGACTAAGTGGGTTGGCGAGAAGGCAAGAGTGTTAGCTCCTTGGGGTTACAAGCTTTGGTACTGGAAAGGATAGAAGTAGAAATGGAGTGGGTATCGTCATTGATAAAGAATTCATTGATGATGTGGTGGAAGTGTCAAGAAAGAGCGATAGAATAATGAGTATTAAGCTTGTGATAGGGGATGAGTTTCTAACTATCATAAGTGCTTATGCACCACAAGTAGGATTGGATGCATCGATCAAACAAGAATTTTGGGAAGATTTGGAAGAGGTTGTCGAACGAATTCCTATGGGTGAGAAATTGATCATTGGTGGTGACCTCAATGGGCATGTCGGTGTTAGCAGAGATGGCTTTGAGAGCATTCATGGTGGCTTTGGTTTTGGGGACAGAATGAAGCAGAAATGATATATCGATTTCGCATTAGCTCATGACTTGGGTATTATGAACACTTGGTTCGAGAAAAGGGACTCTCATTTGGTGACATATAGAAACGGAGGTAATGCAAGTCGATTGATTTCTTTTTAGTAAGGAATGTTTGGAGGAAAAGTTTTACTAATTGCAAGGTAATACCGGTGAGAGTGCCGCAACACAAAGATAGGGTTGTGGTGCTTGACTTTCGAGGTAAGAGGCACTTAAGAAAGAGAAGATCACAAGTTGACCCTCGAATTAAGTGGTGGAAGCTCCAAGGGAGAGTCGACATACTTTTGTGGCTAAGATTGCCGATAGTGGTATTTGGTCCGATTGCACGGAGATGGATATAGATTCGATGTGGAACTTGTTGGAACACAACATAAAGGAAGTTGCAAAAGAAGTCACGGGAGAATCTAAAGGAAATGACCATCAAGTAAGGACACATCTTGGTGGAATGATGAAGTTAAGCAAGCGATAAAGACCAAACGTGAATGTTATAAGGTACGGGTAAATGCTCGAGCGATGAGAATTATGAGAAGTACAAGAAAGCTCGAATGAAGCTAAAAAGGCAAAGGCGAAATGCCCGATCAAAGGTCAATCAAGAATTATATGCAAGATTAGATACTAAAGAAGGGGAAAAAGATATCTATAAACTTGCTCGAATGAGAGAGAAGAAGACGCGAGATATTGGAAAAGTTAAATGTGTAAAGATACCGACCAAAAAATTTTGGTTCAAGATAAAGAGATAAAAGAGAGATGGAGGTCATACTTTGATACCCTATTCAATGGCCATCAAGAACAAGATATTGGGAATTTAAACATCCCTCAAGTATGGTTAACCGAGAGTTTAAGAGAAGAATCCAAAAGGGTGAAGTGACAATTGCATTGAAGAAGATGGGGTCAAAGAAAGCGTATGACCAGATGGTATACCTATTGAAGTTTGGAGGTGTTTGGGGGAGAGAGGGATCGAATGGGTAACTATGCTTTTCAATAAGATTTGGAGAAGCAATAAGATGCCAAAGCATGGAGGAAAAGTATTCTCGTCCCTTTGTATAAGAACAAAGGTGATGTTCAAGATTGTTCTAATTATCGCGAATTAAACTAATGAGTCATACCATGAAGTTGTGGGAACGAGTGATTGAACAAAGGATCAGAAATGTGTGAAGATAATGAAAATCATTGATTTATGCCTGGAAGATCGACCATGGAAGCAATTTATCTTATCCTATAGCTTGATGGAACATTATCGAGATAAAAAGAAAGATTAGCATATGGTTTTTATTGATTTAGAGAAGGCATATGATAAAGTACCAAGAGACGTACTTTGGTGGGCCTTGGCAAAGAAGGGTGTATCGCGGAAATATATTGACATTATAAATGACATGTATGAGGGAGCTAGTACAAGTGTACGTACTAATGTTGGGAGGACAAAGAATTCCCTATTACGATTGGGGTGCATCAAGGATCTGCTCTTAGTCCTTTTCTCTTTGCCATAGTCATGGACGAATTGACAAGAGAAATTCGAAATGACGTTCCGTGGTGTATGATGTTCGCAGATGATATGTGTTGATTGATGAAACGAAGGTTGGAGTGCAATGAAATTGGAACTTTGGAGGGATACTTTGGAAGCTCGAGGCTTTAGGCCGAAAGTGTATAAGATCAATATATGGAGTGTAGGTTTAGCGAAAAACAGTGATAGAGAGGCGGGATGATCACATTTGATGGGAAAGTTGTTCATGGATCCACTTTCTTTCGGTATCTTGGATCTATTATCCAAAAGGATGGAGAGCTAGATGGCGATGTGGCTCATGAATAAAGGCGGGTGGTTGAAGTGGAAGAGTGCCACAGGGGTTTTATGTGATCCGGCATGCCTCATAGATTAAAGGGTAAATTTTACCGCACGGCAATTAGGCTCTTGCTGTTATATGGCACCGAGTGTTGGGTCAGAAACAGTGTCACGTTCAAAAGATGAATGTGGCGTAGATGCGTATGCTACGATGGATGTGTGGTCATACAAAAAGGATCGGCTAAATGAGGTGATCGAGAGAAGGTAAGAGTTGCGTCTATAGAAGACAAGATGATGGAGAATCGATTACGATGGTTTGGTCATGTGAGAAGAAGACCTATTGATGCCCAAAGGAGGAGGCTAGAAAGTTGGGGAGCAAGTAATGTTGTGAAAGGTAGAGGAAGACCCAAGAAAACTTGGATAAAGATGATTGAAAATGATATGCGGTTTCTTGGAATTGGAGAAAGTATGGCGATGGAGAGGCAAATGTATGAAAGAATACGGATGGTGGATGGAGTCTGATTCTTTTTTTTTTTTAATTCCTATTTTCTTTTATTTCATGTTATCTTTTTTTTTTTTTTTTCTTTTTTTTCTTTTTTTTTCATTCATTCTCTTTTTTTATTTGCTTTTTTCTCTACTTTTTCCCTCTTTTTTTCCTTTTATGTTATTTATGTAACGATTATTGACGGTTTCAAAGTTTGATTCATGTTAGCCGACCCCAAATCATTTTGGGACTAAGGCTTAGATGTTGTTGTTGTTGTTGTTGTTGTATTTACATTGATAATTTCTCTAATACATTTGTCTCACTTGTTATCGCGGAATCATACACATTTCAAGCGATAGTTTAGAAATCCATAAATTTGTCGATACCTAGAAGATAATAGTGCATAATCTACAACCCTGTAAGGAGGATTTAGTGGTTCTTCAGGAACTGTCAATAAATTTAACACTATTTTTTTCCCCACATGGAAAGTATCATTTATTTCTAAAGATATCATGCATATTTGCACTTTGATGAAACAATAAATCATGACCACTATTTAATCCTAAGAACTTGGCATTCGATTCACAAAAGGAACAAATAAGATAAGCCAAGAATTTAAATGATGCAAATATCTTCAGGATATTTGACCTTTTTATCACTAATTATATAGCAACGATCAATTCAAATCATACTTTAGGTATATATGACATCATATCTCATATTGATAAAAACTCATAATATATCATAAGAGATAATAAAATATTAAACTACACAATATATAAGGTTAGATATTGGCATATAATCTTAAGATTGTCATTTTCGTGTCCTTATCATTAACGGTTGATAATATCCACTCCACAGGATAAAATTTATCAGTAATTATCCCCTGCAAGGATAAACTCTAAATTTTATCTACTTCGGGAGATAAAATTTGAGCCATGTAATGTTGAAGTTTTTAATTTAATATTGTTCACTTCAGGGAACAACTTGATAGGAATATTCGACCACTCACTAATCCTGCTACCATTGGAGCACAGTCGGATTATGATTGTGGAGTATATCATATCTTGTACAATCTCGATAGAGAATATCCTTAAATCATATTAATATTTTTTATTTGAGATATAAGTCATATTTTCCTTCAGGGATAATATCATGCTACATCGAGAGCATAATGATTTAATTATGCTATTATATTTATAAGTAACAAATCAATATTCTTCAAGAATATTGTATCATCACATAATTCATGTATAAATAAGAATTATTCATTTAGAATAGTAATATTCTTCAAGAATATTACAATTAATTGTGCTACTTCGGGATCAATAATTTTAAGATCCATAACTGGATATACAAAGGGAAATAAAATAGTACGAGAATTAAAAGGCTTGGAATAATTAAATTAAAATAGTTGCTTGTTCAAGAGCACTAACAATATTCTTCAAGAATATTATTTTATATTTTTTATTAGGAATTTACACAAATGATTAGATCTCATCGTGTTCTTCATGAACACATCATATTCAACTAGAATATGATGAGATAATGTTGTGCTTCTTCAAGAACTACAATAAATCTTTTATCTTAATAATCTTCTGGATTATCAAGTATTATTGAATCGTGTTTCTTCTAGAAACATTGAGAAATATGATTTGATAATAAATTCCGAGTTCATCATATATATTATTTATATATGATGCACACAAAAATATAAAATTTAATAACTAAAGAATATATATTTTTCCTCGAAATGGAGTAAATAGAATTAATACCATTCACCAATATAAAAAAAAGACTATTTTTGCTCGGACTTTTTTTTGTATGTATGCAATATGTTTTAGAATCCGATCTCCACCGTTGAATTTGTAGATCTGTTTGTCAGGAAGATACTGTATAAATTTCATGCTAAAATCTGCGCAGTCTTACAGTGCAGAAAATCTGCTCGCGTTTTTTTTTCGAAAATCGAAGAGAAATGAAAAAATTTACTGGTAGAGTATCGTGGTGATAATGTGTTATAAACATTGAAAGAAATAGGAAAATATGATAGAAGAAGGGAGAAACCAATGAAGTTGTGTATAATATTATGAAAGTCATATGCCTCTATTTATAGGTACACATATAGGGTTTCAGGGGTATATTAATTATTTACTAAATACATGACTTATTTACAATACTAATTTATTATTCCTACGGTCATATTTTCTATAATTATGGTATTATAATAAGAAAAATGGCTCACAACTACATGTCAACTTATTAACTGCCTATTAACTCGGATATTTTTGATATATTTTCACTTATCATTGACTGATAACATAAATTTCAACTTTTTATTATTTTCCTTACTTTTTTAGCTTTCAGGGTCGTATACTTTTTTTTTCCATTATTCTCTGAGCAGATTAATATGTTTGAGTGGATTAATCTGTCTGATTGGGAAAAATATCTCACTGTTTCCGTTATTTCTGAATGAACTATCTGAATGACAGATTACCCGTCACTATGAATTAGGTATTGTTGATAAATTATTCTTTAGACATAAACTACTTGAACATCAAAACATAAAGTCAAAATTTTATTGATATCATAAAAACAACTTTAATAAATACTTATAAATAAAATACTTGAATATCCTAATGAACACAATTCTTAAAATTAAGCACTAGAAACCAAACATTTACAATTTCATGACGCAAATTAGCTATATATTGTGTGCTATTAACATCCCCATTGTGTTATGTCTAGTCTTTCTTCTCCACTTCCTTCACCTTCTTCTTCATTGTTAAATATAGTATTCTCATTGCACTCTATAAACAACTGGTCTTGAATATTGCATTTCCTATCACAAAGCAAGCAATGACCACACTTCTTTGTATTGTAAATGGAAAAGAAGTCATCTGCTTCAGAATTAGAAATCTTGCTTTCAGGACACCGTAAGCACGTTCAGTAATATTCCTAAGCTGGGCATGTGCATGATTGAACAATTCTTCTTTAGCCAAAACACGTCGGCGTCGAAAATCTGCTAACCGATACCTCGTGTTATGGTATGGAGCCACAAATCCACGAGAAATGGCATATGCAGCATCACAAAGATAGTATTTCTCTAAAAGTTAAAAACATCAAATGTATAATACACAAATAAAAAGCAAAAATACAATTTGAGAATGAGGTATACTTTGCGGTGGAAAGAGAAAACCAGAATTTATGTTAAATGCAACTTTCCTAAGTACTTTCTAATCATGTGCTATACATTCTCATCAAGCCCAAATAAAAGCGAATATCATATTGAAATCACAAATTCCCAGAATGTTTTTAAAGCATCGACTACCACTTTTACCCCTATAATCAGTTTGATGACTTTCACCTTGTATATCAGACCTGCACCAGAAGAATATTATAATTTCAAGTGATTTAAGCAGCTAGATGACCTGATAATACCCTACCCATTTTATATATTAAAATCTCAAATCGAACTATTTGTATATAATTTGTATATGAATTAAATTGATATAATAGATATATAATACTTCTGATCATATATATATATATATAATATACACTATATATATATTTGTGTGTGTGTGTTTCTCATGACCAAGATGATAAGAGTTATGCCCCACTAGATCGATGGGAAGGGTCCACTTATCCCATGGATAAAACCAAAGGCAAAAGGGGTTGGGAAGTTTTTGGATACGCAATAAAAAAGATAAGGGCGAAAGAGACAGATTCGAAATCAGGTGAGGAAACAGGGAAATCAACCAGCATGAAAATTTGTAGAAATCTGAAATCAAAAAAATCAAAAAATGACGAACCTGAACACGACGACGACTGCAAGGCCAACAACGGCAACGACGAGCAACAACGGCGATGAGATAAGGCTAGGATGTCAATGCGAGGCGGGCAACGGCGAGACACGATAGGGTTAATGAAACTGGAGGAGATAAAATGAAGTGGAGATAGAAGGGGATCTGTGGATGAGAGAAAAGAAACTGGAGAGAGTAATGCGGTAGGTTTAACGGGGGTAGAGGGTGTAATTTTATTTGCTGAATGGGAACTACATCAATATTTTGGCTGAATCCAAATGTTAAATTTTAGCACATTCCGCAAAAAGTAAACAATTAAAAAGGGCTGACCGAATCAGCCCATTCAGCATCAGCTCAATAAGTTGAAAGTAAACAAGCAGTTAGTGTCTCTCACTGTGAAAGTCCATAAACTAGTGAAACACGACTACAACCAATGATAACACCTCTCCTTATTCACTCTTCGACCATATCTAGAAGTCCTCAAGGTCACACCATCAATATTTCCTTCTTTACTCATTGACGAGCTCTGAAACTTGCAGCTCAAGCTCTGAAACTTGCATCTAGATCAGAAACTCCTCAAGCTCACACTAATAATTTTGAGATTTTCGGTTATGTATGGATGAATCTTGCATTTCTTGTCAGGATTGTTTTCATGTATTTACTGTGTTTTGATATAGGTCTTTTAATTTTGCTCGTTCTTGATCTGAGTTTTTTATTTTCTGCTTTTCTCTTCTCGATTTCTATATTTTGATTAGGTTTTATGGATGTTACATTACCATTATCTGTTGCATTTCTAATTGATGAAGTTTCATGTTAATTATCTGTGTAGATAACGATGAAGTTATGTGATATTTCCATTTTAAGTACTTTGCTTGTTGTGTAGGTAGTGTATGTTATCGGTGTTTGATTACCTTGTTAACCGGAGGTAACAGGACATTTTTGATTTTATATTACCATTATTTAATGAAGTTCTGTGTTGCATTGCCTGAGTATATAAGGATGAAGTTATTTGATGTTTCAGTTTTTTTAGATAATTTGTTACTTGTGTAGGTAGTATAAATTTTCAGTGTTTAGTTTCCTTGGTATCATGGTAGTAATAGGTCTCGAGTTTACATTACCGTTATTTGATAAAGTTGTATGTTGCATTACCAACATAGATAATGATCAAGCTATAACGTTTTTTTGTTGGAGCCAAATCAGGATAATGCATTATTTTGTGCGGAAGTGTAAATATAAAGTGCGGAAATAAAATGACACACGGATTTATAGAGGTTCGGCCAAACGTGCCTACGTCCTCTCTCGTTATCTTTTTCTATAGGCTTAAGATATAAACCTCTGCGCCTCTCTTCTATCGGTCGAGGGATTACCGTTACAAGTTCGTTTTCTATCTGTCCGAGTAAAACCGTTCTCTTATCTTTTTGTCGGTCCAAGTCAAACCGTTTTCTTTTTCTATTGGAAAAGGAATCAGCCACTCTACCTTTCTATCGGCACTAGATAAACCTCACTAAGATAGCGATTGCGATTCTAACAATGCCGGATCCTTGATCTTAATAACACCGAATCCAATCGTATCTTTTCTTTTTCTCACTCGTGTATGTGTTGAATGTATAAACACTCAAACTATCAATATAAGCTCAATATTACAACAACAATATAATGTATATGAATGTGAGATCAATATCTTGAATACTTGAAGTTGTTGTGTGGATTAATACCAAGGATGTGGTATTTATAGCCTTCTTCTTCAAACTAGCGTGCGCTAGCTCTTCTTCTTAGCGTGCGCTATCGTGCATTTTTGCCTTAGCTGACTTTTGACTTGCTAGCGTGCGCTAGCTCTTCTTCTTAGCGTGCGCTATCGTGCATTTTTGCCTTAGCGTACGTTATGAACTCCATGTAGCGTACGTTAATGATTTGTAATTCCAGTCCAGTGGCTACTGTCCATGACAGTTAGCGTGCGCTAACATTTCCTTGTAGCATGCGCTAAACTTGCATCATTGCATGCGTCATATTTCCGTTTATACTTTTGAATTTGCTTTAGAATCTTTCCAATGGATTGATTGACTTGATTTCAAACACATTAGCATGCGCTATTTCTCATCCTTAGCGTGCACTATGATTTCGTCATTGCTTACGTCATTTTGTGTTTGAATGTCTTCACAATAGTAAAATAGCCTTCGATAGCGTGCGTTATTCTACATGCGTAGCGTGCGCTATTGTAACACCCCCAATCCGTTTAGGGACGTACACGCTGTAGATCCTTTCCGCAAGGATCTACCAGGCAAGAAACCACAAAACAAACCCACACGTGGTCAAATCGACCAAAACATAAAACCGTAGACCGATTAGGTCTCTCAAAATACAACATAGCAGTACAACTGATAAACCAAAATACAACTCGATCATAATTTACACAACATGTCCATCCTCTTAAGGACGACAAAGAACTAGAAATAAATACTCAGACCGACAGATCACTGACGGACAACCGACTACAACTGTGACTAGTATCGCTGCTTTACATCATCCTCCATGTCGATCCTGTGGTTGCTCTCTCTCAAATAGGAATACCTGAAAAACATAGCATAGTCCCCCAACGAGGGGTTAGCGATAGAAATCGCTAGCAAGTAACCAAACTATACAATTATACATCAAGAATATAACCGTTATGAAAATAATATTCCGACAAGGTAGTAACACGATCCCCGAGTCTAGTCTTTTCAAAAATCATTAGCTTTAAAATGGATCATGTGAATTACTCCAGAAATCATTTTAAGAGATTATTTAGAGACTTCGGAGGTCTCAGTGTAAAATTATGAAATAAGAATATTTTTCCTTTTCAAAAAGGTTTTCTTTCAAAATAATATAAATGATTCATTTCTCAACCAAGCCTCAAAAACAAAACCACATTCACCAATATAAACAGGACCCAGCATTCAATCATTCACAATTCAAAGACATCAAATCAACAGTCAAATTGTTTCCGTGGCCCCGGAGATCCCATCTGGATTAGCTCATCGAAAACAACTCAAATACACCCATAAGTTATCTTGGCATCGTACTCGCAAGTAACGATTCTCGGAGCCCTCTCCAGACCTACCCGATTAGATAACCTTATTGTCAAATCGTAACGTCTGGACGTACTCGCAAGCACGCACCTCTGGAGGCCTCGACGGACCCTACCCGATAACATAACGTCTGGCCGTACTCGGAAGCACGCGCCTCCAGAGGTCTCGACGGAACCCTACCCAGATGACATAACATCTGGCCGTACTCGCAAGCAGGCGCCTCCGGAGGTCTCGACGGAACCCTACCGGATGACATCTCAATTCACTAAGATACACAACAACAAAGGTACAATGTTCACCACAACCCGCAAACACGTAACACATAAGTTAACGCATCATAATGTCAACAAAGGCACGACATTCACAACACACCATCATTCAGGGAAAAGGCTAACGAGCGAATAATACAAGTATTATGCCATTCCACAATTCCTCGGGCAACTACTCTTTTCTAGTATCTGTTTCAAGCGCAAAATATCATGAAAGGATTGTTATCATTCTCCAAGAAACTCAAGTTTATGCTCGACTTTACTTCTATAGAAATCACATATTTGATTGAAAGTAAGTTATGGTTAAATATACAATCACTAACAAGTCCACGTTAAATTCACAACACATCACATTCTCAAAGTATAAGGAATATAGATGATATACTCGCCTCAAGTCCAAAGCACGCGAAGCAACGGGAAGGCTCGACCAAAAACCCTCGAACACCTATAATTCCTCGGCCAAAAAAAATGAAGATACGATTACAGTGAGAATCAAGGTAAAAAACAACGGAAATCCCACCAAACTATCAAAGGTAAACTCATTCGGACATTTAATCGAACACTCAACGTTCGATAACTCCCAAGAACACTCGAATCACAAATCGAGTTAAACAAACTCAAAATATGGATATACAACCCATAGAACATGATTATTAATGCTCAATAACATCAATCGGTTCGTCGAAATCGGACGAACAACGAAGATTAAAAAGAAATCCCGAAAGTCAACCCTAGGAGATTTTAATAAATTACCTCGATCCGACGAAGAACACGTATTAATGTTGTTATAATCGACAAGGGCCTTCAAAAACACCTTAGAATTGAGTGGAAACGAACAAGAATCGACATTCCCGTCTCCCTCGTCCGGCAGCCGCGAGAAGAAGAAGAAAAGTGAAGGAAATGGCCAAGGAACCGTCGCCCAGGCCATATATAGGCGCGCTCGTTATGGCCGTAACCGGCAGGTCCTTACGGCCATAACTCGAACCTTACGTCCGTACTCGGCAAGTTCTTACGGCCGTAATCGGGTCTCCAGGCCTCATTGTCAGAAAAATGAATGGGTGTTACGGTCGTAACCAGCAAGGCATTACGGCCGTAACTCGGCAGCCTTGCGGCCGAAATTGATTATGCCTTATGGCAGTAACAGGCAATGCCTTACGGCCGTAACTCGGCCAGGCCTCCTGGCTGAAACACGATTGTTCCAACAGTCCGGTTCGGTGCTCGACGACGACTCGGATACACTAATGCACCTGCTATGATTCAAAACAGTAACGAGCCAATTATGAAATGTAACATACCATATTCCAAGCATACATTAATCAAAGATACGCCGGCGACACAAGTCTCACCCGACGAACTACACAACAGTACATATCATACAGTGAATCAAAGAAAAACGTATCCCAAATAATCGTAACGAAACGAATAATCGGAATCACACGACAATTAATTCAATGTAACCGAAATAAAAATCTTGGGTATTACATTCTACCCCTCTAAAAATAAGTTTCATCCCGAAACTTAAAAAGAAAAGGTGAAACAAGGAGTCATCAAAGTGAACGGACAAATAACCTCAACGATCTACCCGGGTCAATCTTGATAATGGCGCTGAAGCTCGATTCTGAGAAACTTCATGAAACAATTCACAATACTGAACCCTGTGGCCTTCGAGTCCACAGTTATAACAAGTAATCGACCGCAAAGGACAATTGGCCTGCACATGACCCACAACGTTGCAATTGAAACACCTCCCAGTCTGACTAGGAGTCAAAGAAGATAACTTGGAACTCTTGGTTCCACCAAGCAAATAGAGGGAAGGTTTCTCCGTACGACTACATGAAACTCGATGAGAAGAATTTACGTCTCTCGCACCGTCCGAAAAATCTCCAGACGTCCTCTATCTCTTCGGTTCATGTGAAGGCCCAAAAGATAACGATGCCATCTCGTACACCATGGATCTATTCTGATACTCTCTCAGAGTAGAACAAGTGAAACCCGACATGTACTGTCGAATCTCTGGTCTCATCCGCATATCGAAATGACAGATTTTGTCTTCCTCGGTCCTCACCTGCCCCTTCACATAAGCAAGATGTCGACTATAATCGATGATAGCCTACGACACGGGTATATCCTGCGGCTCGGCTAGATAAAAATCTCGGATCCTCTGCTCTCGGATCGACTCCGGACAGAACTCTGCTTCCATCAACTTCTTGAACTCTTCCCAAGTAGTAGCATGATCCTGAGGCTCAACGGCCTTCCACCAATAAGCAGCGTCAATATCGAGAAGGAACTGAGCGATATGAATCCTCCATTCCTCTGGACAACCAACTGTAATATCCGCATTTTTCTTTCCTTTGAATTTTTATTTTCGATGTATTTTTCGGTCGTAGAGACCCTCGTGTATCTTTCGGTGTATCTTTCCCGTAATCTAATGATCTGATTCTCGTTATTGTTGTGCGGAACCGCTGTTTCGGGGTTGCCGTGGATCCATCCTATGTTTTGATGTGTCTTGAGATGTTCCGTTTGACGTTTCGTTCGTATTCCGGTGTTTTAGACCGTTTATATTCGGTATCTAGCGCACGCTAAATTTTATGCATAGCGCACGCTAGAGGTCCCTTAGTAGCGCACGCTACGTTTACTTCGTAGCGCGCGCTAACGAGTTAGCCCTGGGAGTGGCAGTTCTCTTCCCAGCCCTATGGACTATCGGATTAGCGCACGCTACTTTGTCTAGCGCACGCTAATGTCGGGAGACTAGCGCACGTTAAGTTGTTCGTTAGCGTGCGCTAGCGTGACTGTCCAGTGCTGGACAGTTTACTACTGAACTCGGTCAGGTGCCAGGTAGCGCACGCTACATTTGTACAATAGCGCACGCTAACGGGTCAGGTGAGTTCTGGACAGTTTGCCACTGGACTCGACTGATGCCCAGGTAGTGCACGCTATTGGTCAATAGCGCGCGCTACCGATAGGTTATTAGCGCACGCTACATTTGGAGTAGCGCACGCTAACGGCCAGAAATCTGGCCACTGGACTGGGATGCTAACTGTATGGATTGGAATTTTATCCCGCTAGCGCACGCTAACCTTGAGGAGTTAGCGCGCGCTAACACTCCCTGGCTATATAAACCAGGGACTTGACTGAGATAATCATAATTTCTCATTTCCTCCTCCTCTCCGCGGCTAAGGCGATTCTGGGCGATTTTCTTGGCGATTTCTTCCTCCAATCATCTCATCCAACATCTTTCTGGAGTTCTTGGTGTATTATTACAACATCAACACGAATCTTTCATCCTAATCCAAGGTAAATCTCTTAGAACCCTACTTTTGGATAATTTGGGGGTTATGGGATTTTCTTCCGATTCGTTCCGTTTTGTTGGTGGATTCATGATGAATATGATTAAACTTGTCAATATCATTAGTTTCCCTAAGGATTCATGGTATATTTTCATGGTTTTGCGGAATCGAGTGTAACACCCCCAATCCGCTCAGGGATATTACACGCCGTAGACCTTCTCCTCGAGGATCTACCAGGCTGATAACTAAAATCAAACATCGCCTTTAAGGCTAAAATGACTCAGTAGACCGATTTGGTCTTTCAATAAATACATACAACTCAAATACAACTCATGCCCACGCAGGGGTCAAAATACAACCACACCCGTTCAACGGGAAAGGATACTGCAGCGGAAAAGAAAATACAACTGGACCAATGCGACATCAACGGATCCTCGTGTGATTAATATCATTCATCTTTCATCATTCTTCGTGCCGACCCTATGCTATGCTCCCAAAACCTGAATGCAAAAATAGACATCCACCCCCCGAATACTCGCGGGTTAGCAAAACTTCACTGTTTCGCTAGTGCAAGTACAAGTGCAAAAATACGAGCCATACAATTCACATTCCACGAATAACAATAACCAGGAATCCGCAAAGATCCAAACGTAACAAAAAGTACTTCCCGAGGCAAGAGTTTGGGTAAATATTTCTAAAACCGAAAGACAATAATTAAAGGGGAAACAATTTATAAAACAGTTTAAAATGCCCTCGAGAGTTTTAATAGAAAACAATTTAGAATTACCGAATCCTTATCTTTCCAAAAATCAACAGGGGTCACAGCCCAAAAGTTTTGTTTTCGCAAATAGAAAACCAACAACAATTTACAGGGTTAAAACCCACGTCACGTGTCCTCGGCGGACATAAAATCAATACAATATAATCGCCCAAGATACGTAAACCTTGGTCACCAAAAAAAATACAACATCAACTCGTGAATCTAGGGCTATACCATTGGATTCCCTTCGTGGCCCCGTCGGACCCTCCCAAGGTGAGCAGAATGCGTTTTCGAAACCATATACACCAACTCGTGAAGTTTTACTCGTGAATCCAGGGCTATACCATTGGAATTCCCTCCGTGGCCCCGTCGAACCCTCCCGAGGTGAGCAAATACATTCACCAAACATACACACGCACTCGTGAAGTTTTACTCGTGAATCCAGGGCTATACCATTGGAATTCCCTCCGTGGCCCCGTCGAACCCTCCCGAGGTGAGCAAATACATTCACCAAAACAAACAACCGCACTCGTGAATCCAGGGCTATACCATTGGAATTCCCTCCGTGGCCCCGTCGGACCCTCTCGAGGTGAGCGAAAATACATGCACACAAATTAGCATATCACACCAAACATATCCAAGAAATCCACCCAAAGGCAACAACGCAAGGCACGACACAATTGTCAAATCACAACGCACTGAAAAGAGAATATATGTATATATATTATCAAAGCACAACAACAACAACAAGCGAATTTACAGGGTTCACGTAACGATCCACAGAACACAACATTCACGAAACTCATGCGTTTTGAGAGAGGGCCTTTAACAAGGCTAACCGAATTCTTGAAAGTTCAATTCAAATGATCAAATAAACACATAGAGACGATCAATAATTATCATATCCATAAAATAAGAAAAGTATGGGCAAGGTACTTGCCTCGAATAACCACAACGCGGAGAATCGGCCGAAGTAGGTTGGCACGAACCGACTACGAACTCTCCGACCCCACCGAATGCCAATTCGCGATAATAAACTATGGAGGACAATAACAACAATGAAAATGAATTCCATAGCATGACTCAAAGCCGTTGAATTCAAAGAACGAACGACGAATGTTCAAGTGTTTTCTCCAAAACGGCCAAAAACACGATTCGTCCCGACAAAACACGAAAACGGAATTCCAAGTTGAAATATGGATATACAATCTATAGAATATGTTTAACAACATCATTTAACCATAATCGATCCATCGAAAACGGATGAAAAACGAGATCGGGGACAAATCCCCCGAAAAGTCAATTCGAAGGAAATCAAGAAATATACTTCGATTCGACGAAGAACAGTGGATTAAATGATGTTAAACACGAGAATACTACCAAGATTAATCATACCCATCATGAATTAATCAACAACACGGAACGAATCTGACAAAAATGCAAAAACCCCCAAATTCACGAAATTAGGGTTCTAAGGAAGATTACCTTGATTCGCTGGATCAAAGGATGATAACGGATGATTGATTGATGTTATGAACTCAAGAACTTCATGGATTTGTTGTTAAACAATATGGCTTCGTCACCCATGAATCGCCAGCCGCGAACGGAGAAGGAAGGAAATGAAAAACGAAGGGAAAAGTGGCTGGTCTGTTATATATATACTGGGCCGGAACTAGCGTGCGCTAGCCTTCCCGGACTAGCGTGCGCTATCGTCCAGTACCCGCCGAGCACTCTCGGCCATGGCCCGCATGACCTGGCACCACCGACCAATTCTGCCGACCATGACTGTCCGCCCGACTCCCGCTAGCGTGCGCTACGGCCGGAAGCCTGCGCGCGCTAGCCGACCTGTCCAGTAGCCTCTGGACTAACAAACTCACCCAGGTAACGTACGCTAGTCGGCCGACAGCGTGCGCTACCCCTGCCGGTTAGCGTGCACTACAACCGACAGTAGCGTGCGCTACCTGCCGATCCTGACCGAGTCCAGAACCTCAGAACCCCACTGCCCAGACCCGATAGCGTGCGTTAGGCCACCCGATAGCGTGCGCTACACCTCAGAACCCCACTGCCCAGACCCGGTGTGACATGTCTGGTTTTGTTTTTTTTGAAATGATATTGGTGCATGTACTATGAAATGTGTAAGCGAATGGTTTGCCTTGATTACTTGTACTAGCGTAATTGCTAACCCCTTTGGGGACCCGTTTTGGGGAAATTCTTGTTATGGATTTCAGGTTATGATTATCCGGACGAGCGAGCAAGGACGATGCGAGGATGTTGGCCAGGGTCGTTGACATGTGCATTTGGGTCATCTTATTTCCTTTGTCTATTTCGATATGGTTGTTCCCACAGTTATAAACTTATAGATTGTACTCGCGAGTACTTAGGCTTTTCATTACAAACTCCGTATTGCATTACTTTGAATTGTTACATTGTCGGATGAAGCTTATTTCGTCGGTTGTTCCGGGCATATCTTTATATGTCATATCATTTAAATGTGTGTTCTCGCTAACCGAGATGGTTAGTCGAGTGGTGTTTTCTTGTTGTAGCCTGGTGGGTTCCATGTAGGGGTCCACGACGCTGTAACATACTCCGAATATCTCGGGGTGTTACAGAAAATGGTATCGGAGCTCTAGGTTTATGGATACCTAGGCTTGTCGGTTATTTGGGTCTAGTCGTGTTTTGTTTTGCACATTGTCACACCGCTGCCGGCATCTCAGTACTTTCGGTGTCCGTAAGTTTCCTTACTCGATTCTTTACTTTCTCGTGTTGTATTCCGTTTCTTGAAATGTGTTTATTCTCCCTCTTTTGCTTATCATCGTAGTTGCTTTTCCTCCCTTACTCATCCTCGATATACTTCTGTTATCTCTTAACACCAGTATAGATGCTGGAGGAAACCATGGTCGTGGTCATGGTCGTGGTCGTGGACGCGGCCAAGGATGTGGGGCAGCCGGTGGGGTGGCCACGTCGCATTCTTCGGGAGCCGGCAGTACCGTGACTGTCACAGTCATGCTTCTTCTCAGGAGCGCGCCGATCTTGGTATTGCGGCTGTTATGCAGCAAATGGTTAACCAAATGGCGGCGATAGCTCAAGTGGTTCAAAACCCCGATCAGGCCCATGATGATCGGGGCGGAGCAGACCGTTGGCTCCAAGATGTCATCAAGATGCATCCTCCTCAATTTTCGGGAGCGCCAGACCCGATCGGCTGGGAGGGGTGGATCAAGGAGATATCTAAAGTCTTCACTGCTACCAACTGTCCCGAGGACCGTAAGGTCCCTATTGCCCAGTACTTCCTCACTGGGGACGCTACGGATTGGTGGGAGGTCGTTGGGCCCAAAGGCCATGTTGCTTCGTGGGCCGAATTTCAGGAATTGATGGAGACCGAATATTGCCCGTGGCCGGTTAGACAGGCTCGAGTACATGCTTTCTATGATGCTCAACCACGGGACATCCCCGTATCTCAAGCTATTGCTGATTTTAACAAGGAGTTGAGTTATGTGAAGACCCAAGTTGTCGAATAGAGCGACAAAATTTTCCATTTTTCCAGACGGATGAAGTTGTCGATTCGGGACTATATGTCGGGGATCGTCTGTACTACCTTGAAGGATTATCAGAGTAGGGCCCTTGCTTACGATATGTCTGTGACGGCGAGTGAGGCGGCCCGCGAGAGCAAGAAACAGAAGTCGGTCGGAAATTTTTCTGGTCCCAAGAGTGGAGGCCAGCAGAAATCTCAGGCTGCAAACATTTCTACGGGCAGTTCGGCTCGTTTCTCTGGGAGCTTTCGGGGTGCCGCCGGAACCTCCGTTCGTGAACCCACATGCTTTAACTGTGGTGTGCAGGGCCATAGGAACCGACAGTGTCCTCGTTCGAAGTTCACTTGTCATACTTGTGGTGAGTTGGTCCACAAGGCCCTCTTTTGTGATCATATCAGACAGCTTCGCGGCGCCCGTTCTTCTCACGCAGCACCTATGGAGCCGAGTGTGAACCAGGGCTCATTTGCTCCGCCGCCTCCACCGAGTTCCGGCCGAGGTAGGGGTCGGGGTCAGCCCGCTAGGGGAGGAACTTCTAGTGTCGGCTCTGCCCAGCCGCATATTTATGAGATGAGGAGGGCCAATGACCCAGCGGCCACTGTGGCGACAGGTACCGTTCATATCCTTTCCCATCCTGTCGGTGTGCTTTTTGATTCAGGTGCTACGCATTCATTCATTTCTCTAGAGTGTGTACGCCGTTTGAGTCTCGACTGCTTGTCACCTTGCGAGCCTTTCGTCGTTAAACTTCCTAGCGGTGATAGAATTGTCGGTGATCGAGAGGTCCGAGACTGCTCTGTGTTTATTTGTGAGAGAGCTTGGCTCTCTAATCTTATTGTCGTTAATATTGAGGGTGAGGATTTGATTCTCGGGGATGATTGGATCGAGCGGCATGGCGCAATCATGAACTACCGCACGAGAATCATCACTATGTTAGCCGAGGACGGCACCGAACACTCTTTCGCAGGGCGAAAGAGGGGAAACCAGAAGTTCGTTATTAATGCCTTGAAGGCGATGAGTCTCCTGTGAAAGGGGTGTACTGGTTATTGGTGCTATGCCTTGAAGGCGGAGGATGGTGGAGTCGAGCTTTCGTCGATTGCAGTCGTTAGTGAGTTTCCTGATGTATTTCCTGACGAGTTACCGGGATTGCCACTAGATCGTGAGGTTGAGTTTGCTATAGAGTTAGAGCCGGGCGCGGCTCCGATTTCGAAGGCGCCGTATCGCATGGCACTTTCAGAGATGTCAGAGTTGAAGAAGCAGTTGAGTGAGCTTCTTGAGTCGGGGTATGTTCGACCGAGCGCCTTGCCTTGGGGCGCACCAGTCCTGTTTGTGTGGAAGAAGGATGGTTCACTACGTTTGTGTATCGACTATCGCGAACTAAACAAGGTGACCATCAAGAACAAGTATCCTTTGCCGAGAATTGATGACTTGTTTGACCAGTTGCAGGGAGCTGCGGTATTCTCGAAGATTGATTTGAAATCGGGGTACTATCAGCTTCGGGTGAGAGAGTCCGACGTGCCGAAAACAGCTTTTCGGACGAGATACGGACATTATGAGTTCGTAGTTATGCCTTTCGGGTTAACTTATGCGCCGGCGGTGTTCATGCAGTTGATGAACAAAGTCTTTATCGAGTATTTGGATAAGTGTGTCGTCGTCTTCATTGACGATATTCTTATTTATTCGAGGAACGAGGAGGAGCATGCCTATCATTTGCGAGTAGTGTTAGACATTTTGAGGACCGAGCAACTCTATGCGAAGTTCTCGAAATGTGAGTTCTGGCTGAAGGAAGTGATGTTCTTAGGACACGTGATTTCAGCCGAGGGAGTTCGTGTGGATCCGCAGAAAATTGAGGCAGTGTTGGATTGGGCACCGCCCACGAATGTGAAGGAGGTCCGTAGTTTCTTGGGAATGGCTGGCTACTATTGTAGGTTCGTCGAGGGTTTCTCAAAACTAGCTCGGCCACTTACGCAGTTGCTCCAGAAATCCGAGAAGTTCGTCTGGAATGACGAGAGGCAATCGAGTTTTGAGGAACTGAAGAGGCGTTTGACCTCAGCCCCGGTTTTGGCGTTGCCATGTGGCAACGAGGGTTTTGCCGTTTACAGTGATGCTTCTGGTCAGGGTCTTGGGTGCGTATTGATGCAGCACGAAAAGACCATTGCTTATGCATCGAGACAGTTGAGGCCGTATGAGCTTAACTACCCTACTCATGATTTGGAGTTAGCGGCAGTTGTTTTTGCACTCAAGATCTGGCGTCACTACCTTTTCGGCTCTACATGTCAGATTTTTACCGATCATAAAAGTCTGAAATACATATTTACTCAGCGGGAGTTGAATATGAGGCAGAGAAGGTGGTTAGAGCTGATTAAGGATTATGACCTCGAAATCCTTTATCATCCGGGCAAGCGAACGTCGTGGCCGACGCCTTGAGTCGGAAACCGATTGCGTTGTGAACGCTTGAGGTCCTTACGTCTCAATCTGAGCTTCGGTGGGCTTTGATCGAGTTAGATGTTGAGGTTTTGTTGCCTGGAGCTGCCGGGAAACTTTGTACTTTAGAGATTTCGTCGTCTTTGATCGATGAAATTAAACTGAAACAGTTAGAGGATCCGATGATTACTCAAATACGAGAGAACGTTCTTAAGGGAAAGTCTCCAGGTTTGTGATTCACGAGGATGGTATTTTGAGATTCCAGAGTCGGCTTTGTGTGCCGAACGACTCAGAGTTGAGACAGAGTATTTTGTGTGAGGCCCATGCTACACCTTACTCCGTTCATCCTGGTTCGAGTAAGATGTACAAGGACCTGAGGAGGAACTTCTGGTGGAATGATATGAAGGAAGAGGTCGCGCTGTTTGTAGCGAAGTGCTTGACTTGTCAGCAGGTCAAAATCAAGCATCAGCGACCGGCTGGGTTATTGCAGTCACTTCCCGTTCCGGAATGGAAATGGGAAGACATATCGATGGATTTCATTACGAGTTTGCCGAGATCGAGGTCGGGCATGAATATGGTATGGGTGATTGTTGATCGTCTGACCAAGTAGGCACATTTTCTAGGCATCAAGGACACTTGGGGCCCGAAAAAGTTAGCTCGTGTGTTTATCGCACAGATTGTGAGGCTTCACGGTACTCCGAAGTCTATTATTTCGGATCGTGATGGCCAATTTGTATCGCACTTTTGGCAGGCGGTGCATAAAGCATTGGGTACTCGTTTGCGTTTGAGTACCTCTTTTCATCCACAGTCAGATGGACAGTCGGAACGCACTATCCAGACATTCGAGGATATGTTGCGTGCGTGCGCTCTCGATTGGAGCAGCGACTGGGAGGAGCATTTGCCATTGATCAAATTCACGTACAACAATAGTTGGCATGCGTCGATTCGGATGGCACCGTATGAGGCACTTTATGGGAGGCGATTCCGATCACCGATTTGTTGGAATGAGGCGTCCGATTTAGTCGGGACCGAGCCGGATGTCGTTTTAGAGACGAGGCAGAAGATAGAATTAATTCGGGAACGGATGTTGACTGCCCAGAGTCGACAGAAGTCCTATGCCGATGTCCGTCGTCGACCTTTAGAATTCGAGGTGGGAGACCACGTTTTGCTGAAGGTGTCGCCGACGAGGGGAATTTTCCGTTTCGGGAAAAAGGGGAAGTTGAGTCCGAGATTTATTGGACCCTTCGAGATTCTTGAGCGAGTCGGTGGGTTGGCATACCGTTTGGCGTTACCCCCGGCCCTGAGTCATGTTCATAGCGTTTTTCATGTTTCCCAGCTGAGGAAATATGTCCCGGATCCTAGTCACATCATCGACTATGGGGAGATTGATGTCGCCGAGGATATTACTTTTGAAGAACGTCCCTTGAAGATTTTGGAACATCGCGAGAAACGACTGAGGCGTAAGACCATCCCTTTGGTCAAAGTGCAGTGGTCGAAACATGGTGTCGAGGAGGCAACTTGGGAAACCGAGGATAGCATGCGTGCTAGGTACCCCGAGTTGTTTGTCTCTTAAGTTTCGGGACGAAACTTGTTTTTAGAGGGGTAGAATGTAATATCCGCATTTTTCTTTCCTTTGAATTTTTATTTTCGATGTATTTTTCGGTCGTAGAGACCCTCGTGTATCTTTCGGTGTATCTTTCCCGTCATCTAATGATCTGATTCTCGTTATTGTTGTGCGGAACCGCTGTTTCGGGGTTGCCGTGGATCCATCCTATGTTTTGATGTGTCTTGAGATGTTCCGTTTGACGTTTCGTTCGTATTCCGGTGTTTTGGACCGTTTATATTCGGTATCTAGCGCACGCTAAATTTTCTGCATAGCGCACGCTAGAGGTCCCTTAGTAGCGCACGCTACGTTTACTTCGTAGCGCGCGCTAGCGAGTTAGCCCTGGGAGTGGCAGTTCTGTTCCCAGCCCTCTGGACTATCGGATTAGCGCACGCTACTTTGTCTAGCGCACGCTAATGTCGGGAGACTAGCGCACGTTAAGTTGTTCGTTAGCGCGCGCTAGCGTGACTGTCCAGTGCTGGACAGTTTACTACTGAACTCGGTCAGGTGCCAGGTAGCGCACGCTACGTTTGTACGATAGCGCACGCTAACGGGTCAGGTGAGTTCTGGACAGTTTGCCACTGGACTCGACTGATGCCCAGGTAGCGCACGCTATTGGTCGATAGCGCGCGCTACCGATAGGTTATTAGCGCACGCTACATTTGGAGTAGCGCACGCTAACGGCCAGAAATCTGGCTACTGGACTGGGACGTTAACTGTATGGATTGGAATTTTATCCCGCTAGCGCACGCTAACCTTGAGGAGTTAGCGCGCACTAACACTCCATGGATATATAAACCAGGGAGTTGACCGAGATAATCATAATTTCTCATTTCTTCCTCCTCTCCGCGGCTAAGGCGATTCCGGGCGATTTTCTTGGCGATTTATTCCTCCAATCATCTCATCCAACATCTTTCTGGAGTTCTTGGTGTATTATAACAACATCAACACGAATCTTTCATCCTAATCCAAGGTAAATCTCTTAGAACCCTACTTTTGGATAATTTGGGGGTTTTGGGATTTTCTTCCGATTCGTTCCGTTTTGTTGGTGGATTCATGATGAATATGATTAAACTTGTCAATATCATTAGTTTCCCTACGGATTCATGGTATATTTTCATGGTTTTGTGGAATCGAGAGGGTTTGGTTGTGGTCCGCCCTCGTTGTTATTTTTGTATGAATATACATGAATCGTAGGCGGGTTTTCGGGTGTATTCCATTTCCATATTCATCTAGAGTTGGTTGTAATTATGTTCTTCGAATCGTTAGGTTCGGTTCCGTTGATTCCTAGCGTTCGTCGGTGATTATCCTTTCCGTTCGTTGCGTCATCAATTATTCAAGGCAAGTATTTTTGAAAACTTTTATGCTTAACGTGGAATAGTAATGTATTTTGTGTGTGATTTGCTCACCTAGGGTTGGTCCGACAGGATCACGGAGGGAATCCAAATGGTTGAGTCCTGGATTCATGAGTTTGTTTAGCTAGCCAGCTCGGGAGGGTCCTTAGAGGCCTCGGGCGGGATCTATGATATTACTCTGTTCCCAAGGCGATGCACGTGCGTGTTTTGTTTTATAATATGGCCAGCTCGGGAGGGTCCTTAGAGGCCTCGGACGGGATCTATGATATTACTCTGTTCCCAAGGCAAATTGTTTGACTGTTTTTTCGGGAAAAGACATGTCTGGTTTTGTTTTTTTTGAAATGATATTGGTGCATGTACTATGAAATGTGTAAGCGATTGGTTTGCCTTGATTACTTGTACTAGCGTAATTGCTAACCCCTTTGGAGACCCGTTTTGGGGAAATTCTTGTTATGGATTTCAGGTTATGATTATCCGGACGAGCGAGCACCAGGACAGTACGAGGATGTTGGCCAGGGTCGTTGACATGTGCATTTGGGTCTTCTTATTTCCTTTGTCTATTTCGATATGGTTGTTCCCACAGTTATAAACTTATAGATTGTACTCGCGAGTACTTAGGCTTTTCATTACAAACTCCATATTGTATTACTTTAAATTGTTACATTATCGGATGAAGCTTATTTCGCCTATTGTTCCGGGCGTATCTTTATATGTCATATCATTTAAATGTGTGTCCTCGCTAACCGAGATGGTTAGTCGAGTGGTATTTTCTTGTTGTAGCCTGATGGGTCCCATGTAGGGGTCCACGACGCTGTAACATACTCCGAATATCTCGGGGTGTTACACCAACCACCTTGAAAATCTTCTCCAACTGGAAAATCCTACCGTCCCAGTCCAAAGTATCGCCTACACCTGCAAAACGGGGAGGACGCATACGAACCAACTATCTAAGCCACTAAGTCAACACTACGTTCTCAGTTATGGCAGTGTTACGTTGAACAGCCTGGATCAAATGAGTCATCTGGTTTGCCACCTGCTGAAGTATAGTAGCGACACCCATACCAATGCCATCACCGGCAACATGATTTTGATTGCGCGGCTAATTACCACGGCCTCGACCTCTGGCTCTCGACATACTAAACTGAATAGACGTTCGTTAAAACGAGACATAATAATACATAACATCAATCACAAAAGAAGGTCCATACAAGACACACTATGAAGCACAAAAATATTCTTGCTAACAAGAGTTACCATACAGTGTTTACACAATAAACTCATATCTTATAGTTCTCATAGATTCGGAAATGAATATTTCCGACAACAACATTTATCAAGTCATCACACATCAGAACCAAGCACATGAGTAAACCACTCGAAACATTCGACATATGCCCAAGGCATTAAGCGCAGCTATCACCACATATACGACATTATCATTCAGGTTTCGAACCATTCTCAATTGTTACCATCGTTTTTGAAACAAAACTAAACTCTCATAAAATAGTCATAAACTCCTACACTAAAGTTGACAAAACTCATCGGTTTTCCAATAATCAAGAACATTCCAATTCAGTTGAACTTTAGAAAACCTCAAGTCAAATCTCTGAGTTAAAACACTAAATTTTCCGAAATTTATTAAAGTTCAAACTTTCTAACAAGAGTCATGGAAAAACAGTTTAATGACTACAACTCGAGCATCATCAACACGAGTAATGGTATTAGTCAGCACACGTTTCTTTCAAACATAATTTTCGAACATACATAAAAAATGGAATTTCCTTATCAAACAATACAAATGCTTGTAATGATCGTTTCTTCGTGAAACGGATCAAGGATTTCTTATTTTGAAAATTTTGAAAAAGTGTGAAAAATATTTTAGAAGACTTGTCGTTCCTTGTAAAGCAGAAAGAACTCAGTCTAGAATTTCTTTTTGAAATCATCAACATCCCGTTCCATTTCGAAACGAAACTTTCGAATCTTAGCAAAAAATTTCAAATCCTTTCGATCATAATCAAAATGACGGTAATATTTTATAATATCCAAAATACTTTAAAACGCCTACTTCAGATACCGTCTGAAGGTGTCATTTGAAAATACAAGACTAACTCGTCAAAGTTTAACCATTTTCAAAATCCATGCAAAACTGTTGATTAACCCCACCATCGAAATATTTTCAAAAATCGGTTCTTTACAAACATACTCAGGTTCATAATTGCAATTAAGAAAATCGTTTTCAAATCTACACACAGTTGACATAATTACAACTATCCAAAACTAAGTGAACTTGAAACCTCATGCCCACTCGGCAACGAGATCACAAATTCAATCAACATAATTCGTGAATACCAAGTTCAAACATATGTCAAAACTGCCGATCTGAGTTCCTCACGAACTCTACTGTCGATACATTCTCTGGAACACGTCAAGATTCACAGTTTTCACATCGTATTGCACCAATCGGTGTCTAACCATCAATACATTCAGCTCAATATACACACGATATACCATAAGTATCAAACACGGATTTCATTTCACAGTACTACACAAACAAAATTACACACCACAATCATCGTACATACAGGAAATCATGAAATACCAATACCTCGCATAAAAGAAGAGACTTACGTCCACAGCCGCATGGAGATGATGGCCGCACCATGATACTAATCACAACGAATCACAATGATCACGCTTGTTCACAATTGCTCACCCGGGTGACACGGCAAGACACGACTCGACAAGACCCAACTAGACCCAGCTGCCTAGGTTTTCGCAAACCTAAGGCTTCGATACCACTTATGTAACACCCCCAATCTATTTAGGGACGTTACACGCCGTAGATCCTTTCCGCAAGGATCTACCAGGCAAGAAACCACAAAACAAACCCACATGTGGTCAAATCGACCAAAACATAAAACTGTAGACTGATTAGGTCTCTCAAAATACAACATAGCAGTACAACTGATAAACCAAAATACAACTCGATCATTTTACACAACATGTAAATCCTCTTAAGGATGACAAAGAACTAGAAATAAATACTCGGACCGACAGATCACTGACGGACAACCGACTACAACTGTGACTAGTATCGCTGCTTTACATCATCCTCCATGCCGATCCTATGGTTGCTCTCTCTCAAATCGGAATACCTGAAAAACATAACATAATCCCCCAACGAGGGGTTAGCGATAGAAATCGCTAGCAAGTAACCAAGCTATATAATTATACATCAAGATTATAATCGTTATGAAAATAACATTCTGACAAGGTAGTAACACGATCCCCGAGTCTAGTCTTTTCAAAAATCATTAGCTTTAAAATGGATCATGTGGATTATTCGAGAAATCACTTTAAGAGATTATTTAGAGACTTCTGGGGTCTCAGTGTAAAATCATGAAATAAGAATATTTTTCCTTTTCAAAAAGGTTTTCTCTCAAAATAATATAAATGATTCATTTATCAACCATGCCTAAAAAAAACCACATTCACCAATATAAACGGGACCCAGGATTCAATCATTCACTATTCAGAGATATCAAATCAACAGTCAAATTGTTTCCGTGGCCCCGAAGGTCCCATCCGGATTAGCTTATTGAGAACAACTCAAATACACCCATAAGTTATCTTGGCATCGTACTTGCAAGTAACGATTCTCGGAGCCCTCTCCAGACCTACCCGATTAGATAACCTTATGGTCAAGTCGTAACGTCTGGCCGTACTCGCAAGCACGCCCCTCTGGAGGCCTCAACGGCCCCTACCCGAATAACATAATGTCTGGCCGTACTCGGAAGCACGCACCTCCGGAGGTCTCGACGGAACCCTACCCGGATGACATAACATTTGGCCGTACTCGCAAGCACGCGCCTTCGGAGGTCTCGGCGGAACTCTACTCGGATGACATCTCAATTCACTAAGATACACAACAACAAAGGTACAATGTTCACCACAACCTGCAAACACGTAACACATAAGTTAACGCATCATAATTTCAACAAAGGCCCTACATTCACAGCACACCATCGTTAAGGGAAAAGGCTAACGAGCGAATAATACAAGTATTACGCCATTCCACAATTCCTCGGGCAACTACTCTTTTCTAGTATCTGTTTCAAGCACAAAATAATATGAAAGGACTATTATCATTCTCCACGAAACTCAACCTTATGCTCGAATTTAGTTTCATAGAAATCACATATTCGATTGAAAGTAAGTTACAGTTAAATATACAATCACTAACAAGTCCACGTTAAATTCACGACACATCACATTCTCAAAGTATAAGGAATATAGACGAGATACTCGCCACAGGTCCAAAGCACGCGAAGCAATGGGAAGGCTCGATCGGAAACCCTCGAACACCTATAATTCCCCGGCCAAAAATAATAAAGATATGATTACAACGAAAATCAAGGTCAAAAACAACGAAAATCCCACCAAACTATCGAAGGGAAACTCATTGGGACATTTAATCGAACATTCAACGTTCGATAACTCCCAAGAACACCCGAATCACCAATCGAGTTAAACAAACTCGAAATATGGATATACAACCCATAGAACACGATTATTAATGCTCAATAACATCAATCGATTCGTTGAAATCGGACGAACGAAATCCCAAAAGTCAACCCTAGGAGATTTCAAGAAATTACCTCGATCCGACGAAGAACACGGATTTAATGTTGATATAATCGACAAGGGCCTTCCAAAACACCTTGGAATTGAGTGGAAACGAACAAGAATCGACGTTCCCGTCTCCCTCGTCACGCAGCCACGAGAAGAGGAAGAAAAAGTGAAGGAAATGGCCAAGGGCCCATCGCCCAGGCCATATATAGGCGCGCTCGTTACGACCGTAACTGGCAGGTCCTTACGGCCGTAACTCGGACTTTACGGCCGTACTCGTCAGGTTCTTACGGCCGTAATTGGCTCTCCAGGCCTCACTGTCTGAAAAACGAATGGGTGTTACGGCCGTAACCGGCAAGGCATTACGGCCGTAACTCGGCAGCCTTTCGGCCGTAATAGGCAATGTCTTACGGCCGTAACTCGGCAGTCTTGTGGCCGTAACT
Organism: Orobanche coerulescens; assembly: GCA_033398695.1. NCBI lineage: Eukaryota > Viridiplantae > Streptophyta > Magnoliopsida > Lamiales > Orobanchaceae > Orobanche > Orobanche coerulescens. The sequence goes on from CM065802.1 coordinate 200,510,537, forward strand.
CGGCTAGGCCTCCTGGATGAAACAAGATCGTTCCGACAGTCCGGTTCGGCGCTCGACGATGACTCGGATACACTAATGCACCTACTATGATTCAAAACAGTAACGAGCCAATTACGAAACGTAACATACCACATTCCAAGAATACAATAATCAAAGATACGCCGACGACACAAGTCTCACCCGACGAACTACACAACAGTACATATCATATAGTGAATCAAAGAAAACATATAATCGTAATGAAACGAATAATCGGAATCACACGATAATTAATTCAAGGTAACCGAAATAAAAATCTCGGGTATTACAGCTATCTTCACCTTCTAGCATGTGCTAGTCTTGATATCTGGCGTGCGTTAGTCTATCAGGTAGGTTTACTTCAGGTAGCTTTGAACTCGTCTGAACTGCAGAGAGGTCCCGTTAGCGTGCGCTAACGTTTGAGTGTAGCGTGCGCTAGCTTTGTATTTTGTTCAGCTTTTTGCGTCTTCGTCTGCTTTGATGTTTTGCTTCGCCTCTTTGTTGTTTTGTTTTGTTTAGCAACTTAATCATCAAAACTCTATTTATGAAAATGTGGAATAAATATTCCAACAATCCCCCCTTTTGATGATTATAAAACAACTTTTGAGTTGGATAAAACCTGCAAAATAAAATATATATATTTGTACGTTTCAAAGTTTTCGGCTTTGATTGTTTCGTTAGTTTCACCCATTTTCTTTTTCTGTCATTTTCGACTTCTTCGTTTCTCATTCTTCAACTCCTTCGTTTCTCCCCCTTTTTGTATGCTTTCATTTTTTCGACTTCTTCGATTTTTATTATTTTCTCATCCTTTTTACTTTTTATTTTTCTCGTCATTCTTTCATGACGCTTTTTATCCGATTCTACTCCTTCTCCCCCTTTTTGTATTCAGCAAAAAGTGTAAAAAAAATACCAATCGAATATGAATATGCATGATACCAATTAATGATGAAAAAAATGTATAGAGTATAACTCCCCCTGAAAATAATATTTTCAAAAAAAAACTCCCCTTGAGTATAATATCAATTTTTAAAATTAATTTTTGGGGATCCAACCTATAGTTGGTTTTTCTTTTGAAACATAGACGATATTTGAAATAATTGTTCCTTTAGGAACCCAAATTTTCTTTGTTTTTTATCGTCCGTCTTGGGCTTTTGCAATTTGAAATGTGATGCCCAATTTTTCAACATTTCTCACAATGGGGTATTTTGAAATTTAAGGATTCGTTTTTAGAATACGGTTTGAATCCCAACCCCTGTTTATTTAAAATGTATTTTTGAACCGAGAGCATATTTTCTAATTCCTCATTTCCGTGAGAGAATTTTTTTCGTTAAATTTTTGAGCTCGGTTTGAATTTTAACAAGATTATCCTTTAAAATATTTTTATTTTCAATGCATTTAGAATGATCGATTTCAACAAACTTTCCCTTTTCAAGAATTTTGGAATTTTCAATTTCCAAAGTTTTATATTTAGAGTTCAGAGATTTGATCTCAGATAAAGCACTTTGATAGTCCGTATGTAATAATTCAAATGCTTCGAAAAGTTCTTCGTAAGAATTACTTACTTGACTTTCGACGTCGCTATCGTCAAATGAACTCCGGGCCATGAGTGCGAGATTATTTTGATTCATGAAATCTTCATTCTCGATATCTTCGTCACTCCATGTGGCAATTAAAACCTCATTGGCTTTTACATGACAATTCTTTGCAAAGTGGCCTGGTTTACCACATAATTGACAAGTGTTCTCGAATTTCTTAGACACGCCCTTTTGGATGTCCTGTTTTCTCCGATCTAATAAGTGCTGGAACTTATTAATATTCTTGGTATAATATGCCAATTCTTCGTCGCTTTCATCCACTGGGATTTCTTCTTTCTTTATCGACATCTTAGCCTTCATGGCTATCGATCTTTCCTTCGGTTTCGATTTGGCATTCCGAGATTTTAGAACAATCTCATAGTTCATAAGAGAACCAACAAGAGCACTAAAATGAAGATTATTTAAATCTTTAGATTCTATTATAGACGTCACTGTACCGTCCCATTCTCGAGGTAGTGATCGGAGAATTTTCTTTACTTTCTCACTACTCGAAAGTAGTTTTCCAAAACATCCTAATCCATTTGTGATAACCGAAAATCGGTCAAGAATGATTGTGATGGATTCTGTAATACCCGAAATTTCTGACTTGTATTTGGAACTTGTGATATTGTAATCGTTGTACTTGATCTGAGTATTATTCTCCGTATTTTATAATCCGATGTTGTCGAGCGTATGATTTCATGTATGTGATTTACAAATTGTAATTCTGCGCATGTAGCGCATGCTATCGGCTATGTGTAGCGTGCGCTAACGTGGATTCATAGCGCACGCTACAGAGGGTCATTAGCGCACGCTATGCGTGGTCAATTTGATTGAGACGTGCGGTAGGTGAGATCTGGCCGGGGGACCCCTGTCGGATCGTGTCGGGATGTACCTGGACGGCTTTCGGGAAAAGCCGAGTCAACGCCTTAGCGCATGCTACAGGTATGTGCATAGCGCACGCTAAGTGCTGAGTACAGTTAAGTCAATGAGCCGTTAGCGCACGCTACGAGCAGGGTCTAGCACGCGCTAATAGCCATTTCTTATAAATAGGACAGCATCCTATTCGTGATTTCAGTTCTTTCTTCTCCCATTACCCGAATTCTTACACTTAGAACATAACTTCCTTCATCCTAAACACTCCATATAAATATTCTAGTTCGTGATTGGAGATCGTATATCATTGGAGATTGGTGTTCAAGCCTTCGGAGTTGGATTGCTTCAATTTCCTCCGTGTTCTTCACTACCTTGAGGTAGGTGATTCTTCACCAATACTAGTAGTGTTCTAAAGGATGTTGATCATGTTCATCTAGTCAGTTAGATTCGTTATTAGTCGTACATCATGTGTTAGAAGGATATTTTCGACGTTTCGACACTTATTCATCGTATAATCCATTGAACCTTTTAGTATGTGGATTCCTAAGCATGTTATGTATCTTCAAAACCAATCGACTAGTATATGAAGATTACCTAGTTCGTATGTTTTATGTAAGGAATCATATGTTTTGGGACTTGTAATAATCGGAACTTGGAATATTTCTTGAAGATTGAAGATGAATTATGATGTTGAGATGATTATCCGTATATTTGTACCTCATGATCATGGAACTTCCACAAACCTTATTAGCATGACATGCTTGAGGATGACTTGTTGTATCACCATAGAATTTATGAGTTCATCACCTTTCAATCCAGTTTTTTGTTAGCAGTATTCTGCCATGCAAGGTTAGCGCACGCTAACACTTGTAAATTAACGTGCGCTATCGGGGTTAAGTTAACGCACGATACGTACGTAACGTACGTTACGATGTCAGCCGAGTCAACTGTCAGTCCGTGGCTAGCGTACGCTAGGCTTATACGATAGCGTACGCTAACAGGCAGGCTTAGCGCACGTTACGTAGGATACGTAGCGCACGCTAAGCAGTCCAGGCAGATTGTTTATTTTGAACTTTTGGGCCGTAGAACGAATTGTTAGGCCATCGTTCGACTTGAGATGATTTGTATATCATTCCTTTTGTTAAGGTTCGAGCTTGTTACGTTGATCGAAGGAGGCGGCCTTCGAGTGTGTTGAGATCATCGAGGTGTTTCGTCCTTGCCATTTTCGAGGCAAGTATCATATGTCGAGTTCGATTTATATTGAAACTTTGATCATGCTTGTGGTTTTGTTCATATTGTTGAATATGAGATGTATTTCTGAAAATTCTCGTGATATTCGTTGTTATTTGTTCGTATTGATGAACATATTGAAATGCATATGTGTATGCATAGTTGATTGATTTATGGTATAAATGATCCAAGGGGATCATGAGGATCTATGCTGAGGGCGCTGGATCGAATGTCCACCATGCGTTGGTCCGACGGGATCATCATGGGGATCTATGCTGAGGGCGCTGGATCGTTGGACGGGTTTTCGACCATGCGTTGGTCCGACGGGATCATCATGGGGATCTATACCAAGGGCGCTGGATCGCTGGATTACCCTGTATTGTGTTGATGGAATCGTGAGGATTCGCATCGTTGGATTCCGGTGGCGGAAGTCCGTTTTGCATGTTTTATGATGCATTGATGATTTATTGTATGATGATACTTGTACTAGCATTGTTTTACTAACCCCTTCGGGGGTGGACATTGTTTTGATGTTCAGGTAGCCGAGGAGCGGGGAGGCAACCACGTGCAAACGGAGACGATGAAATGGCTCAGTGATGTGGTTGATGTTATTGTTATTGTGATTTGTCTTCTTGGTTCGTTTAGTACTCGAGTACGTCTGTTTTAATAAGGTCATTTCGATATGGTTGTATAAGCTAACTCATTTGATCGGTTGAATCAAATCTGTATTTGAACTTCAGTTGTTCGATTAGATTATTTTTACACTTCTTTTAAAATTAGCCTTGTAAATCCTTATCTAAAGGGTTTACGGCGCTGTAATTATTCCGAATATCTCGGGGTGTTACAGAATATGGTATCGGAGCTAAGATTCATGGATATCTTGGCAGTCGGGTTAGTTGGGTCTGTTTACGTTATTTGATTATTGGTCGTTCGTAACATCACTGCTGAGCCAGCATCGTCGTGTGGACCGTGGTTGTAAGTTTCCTAATCTCGAATACTACCATTTTATTTAATTCATGTCTTGTAAACATTGATGGATGTACTTTGAGAAAGTTTGCCCTGTATATTGAGTATTTATGTTTACAGTATGTTGAGAGGAGGTCGTGGACGCGATCGGACGCGCGGACGTGGAAATGCGAGGCCATAAGAGTCGGTATCTACCCCAGAGATAACCGCTAGTCAAACGGATTCCCATTCCGGGGGACAGCAGGGATCGGCAAATAATGATGCAGATCCTAACGTGCCAGGAGTGCTTCAGCAGGTGGTTGCTCAGATAAACCAATTTGCTCAAGTTGTGGATCGCATGCAGACGGTAATGGGACAACAGCATAACGTGGATAATCGGGGAGATAAATGGCTTACCGAGGTGGTCAAATTGCATCCTCCGAAATTTGATGGTTCGACTAAGACGCTTTCTTGGGATCACTTGCTGAAGGAATTAGAGAAGCTTTTTGCGGGGATTAACTGTCCCAACGATAGGAAGGTTCCAGTCGCCCAGTATCTTCTGACAGGGGAGGCTTTCGACTGGTGGGAGGCCATTCGACCGGAGGAGCACAATGTTGACTGGACGGAATTCAAATTGATGATGGAAGCACAGTATTGTCCTCGCCCAGTTAGAGAGGCCCGAGTTCGAGAGTTTTTCTCATCACAGAATTCAGAAGCATCTGTGACGGACGTGATTAAGACTTTTAATCACCAGCTGACTTATGTGCGCCACTTGGTCAGGACCGAGGCGGAGAAGATTTTTCATTTTGACATGCGAATGAAGCCGGAAATTCAGCAGTATATGTCCGGATTTGAATGTACCACCTTGCGACAGTATCAGGACAAGGCATTGGCCTATGATATGAAGGAGGCAGCAGTAGAGAAATCGACGGAAGCAAAGAAACAGAAGGTGTCTGGCAACTTCACGGAGGATAAGAGTAGCGGGCCTCGCAGGGGTCAGTCCTCTTTTCACTCATCCAGGAGACCTCCGCATCCTTCTCGAGGTGGAAAGAAGTTCCGGGCAGCACCAATTGTTTTAGACGTAGGGAAGAAGTGTTATAACTGTGGCAAAGCGGGACATGTTCGACGTGATTGTTTCGCGCCTGCTGTGACCTGTTTCGAGTGTGGACAGGAAGGACATCGCGCAACATTTTGTGGGAATGCGACCCGATCTTTTGGTACTCGCACTCCGGCTCGATTCGAAGGAGACGAGTGTGAACCAGACGCAGCAGAGTGGATTTCAGAGCGTTGGGAAGAGAGACATCCAGTCTTGGGTCCGTTCCTCCGCGCTGTACGAAATGAGGAAATCGATGATCGAACACTTGTTGTTGCATCAGTACAATTCAGATCCTTTTGCAACTTGATTAGTGTTTTATTCGATTAGGAGCTACACATTCTTTTGTATCTTTGAACCGTGTTAATCGTTTGAAAATCTCGTGCTTGTATAATTGTGAACCTTATGTTGTGGGATTACCGAGCGGAGAGAAAATTGTGGGAACCCTAGAAGCTAGGGATTTCCCAAAGATCTATAGAAGGAAGAGATTGGCCATCGAATCTTATTGTAGTTGACATCTGCGGTGACGATTTAATTCTCGGAGATGATTGGCTCAACCGTTATGGAGCTGTTCTGAATTACCGAGAGAGAGTCATTTCTATCATTGCTGATGACGGATCTGAACACTTATTCCGAGGATGGAGACCGGGAAGCTCGGGAAAATTGATCAAAGCAATGAAAGCCGTGAAATTACTGAAGCAGGGATGTCACGGACTTTGGTGCTATGCCATGAGGAAAGAGGAAGGAGTAGAGCTCTCGTCTATTTTAGTTGCGAATGAGTTCTCAGATGTATTTCCTGACGAACTACCTGGGTTACCTCCGCAGAGAGAAGTGGAATTCACTATCGAATTAGAGCCTGGAGCAGCTCCTATTTCCAGAGCACCATACCGCATGGCACCAACCGAGATGTATGAACTCAAGAAACAACTGGAGGAATTGTTACAGAAGGGTTATATTCAACCGAGCGTTTCTCCTTGGGGAGCGCCCATTCTCTTTGTCCAGAAGAAAGACGGATCCCTCCGACTGTGTATTGATTACAGGGAGCTCAACAAGATGACAATCACGAATAAGTATCCTATACCTCGGATCGACGACTTGTTTGATCAACTGCAAGGGGCAAGGGTATTCTCGAAGATTGACTTGCGATCAGCATACCACCAGTTGAGAATTAAGAAATCGGATATACCGAAATCTGCTTTCAGATCCCGGTATGGGCATTATGAATTTGTAGTAATGCCATTTGGACTTACCAATGCTCATGCGGTATTCATGCAATTGATGAATCGGGTATTCTTGGAATACTTGGATAAATTTGTGGTCGTCTTCATTGACGACATGCTGATATATTCGAGGGACGCAGAGGAACATGCTGAACATTAACGTATGGTTTTGAGCACCTTGAGGAAGGAACAGCTGTATGCAAAACTTTCAAAATGCGAGTTCTGGCTTAAGGAAGTAACCTTCCTTGGGCATGTGATATCAGCCGACGGAGTTCAGGTGGACCCGAAGAAAGTCGAAGCAATCTTGGAATGGGAAGCTCCTAAAAACGTGAAAGAAGTTCGAAGCTTCTTAGGACTTGCTGGATATTATTGCCGCTTTGTAGAGGGATTTTCCAAAATTGCTCGTCCGCTCACTCAGCTGTTACAGAAGACTCAAAAGTTCACGTGGAATGAGAAGTGCCAGGCTGGTTTTGACGAACTTAAGAGGAGACTGACGACATCACCTATATTAGCGCTGCCAGAGGGAACTGATGGATTCATGGTATACAGCGACGCTTCAAATCAGGGTTTGGGTTGTGTGTTGATGCAGAAGGATAAAGTGATTGCTTATGCTTCTCGGCAATTGAAACCGTACGAGGTTAATTACCCGACTCATGATCTGGAGCTAGCAGCTGTGGTCTTTGCCTTGAAAATTTGGCGACATTATTTGTACGGCACTCATTGTCAGATCTTTACAGATCATAAGAGCCTTAAGTACATTTTCAGTCAGAAAGAATTAAACATGAGGCAGAGAAGGTGGCTGGAATTGATCAAGGATTACGACTTGGAGATTCTCTATCATCCGGGGAAAGCAAACGTAGTAGCCGATGCATTGAGCCGAAAACCTGTTTCTCTTCGAGTGTTGGAAGCTCTTACGTCCCAAACCAGCATTCAACGAGAACTGATCCGCGAAGGGATTGAAGTATGGGCACCAGGAATCCAAGGGCAACTGTATGTGATGGAACTGACTTCATCACTAGTCGAAGAGATCAAATCTAAGCAGTTGAACGATTCTCTGACCCTTCGATTATGTGATGAAGTAAAGAAGGGAAAAGCCCCAGGATTCGTGATACAAGACGATGGAGTTTTGAGATTTCAGAGTCGACTTTGCGTTCCCGAGGATGATGATTTGAGACGGACAATTTTAAAGGAAGCTCATAGCGCGCCCTATTCTATTCACCCAGGCAGTAGTAAGATGTATAAGGATTTAAAGCAAAACTTCTGGTGGGGGAATATGAAGAAGGACGTAGCAGAGTACGTTTCGAAGTGTTTGACTTGTCAGCAGGTTAAGATTGAACATCAGCGACCTGCCGGGATGTTAAAGCCGCTTCCGATCCCTGAGTGGAAGTGGGAGGATATCTCGATGGATTTCATCACTAGTATGCCAAGGACTAGAACGAGAATGAACATGATTTGGATTGTAGTTGATCGACTAACCAAGTCGGCTCATTTCCTAGGGATTAAAGATACATGGGGGCCCGAGAGATTGGCACGAGTATTTATTGTGGAGATAGTCAGATTGCATGGGACGCCGAGGACCATTATTTCGGATCGAGATGGTCGCTTCGTGTCGCACTTCTGGAAAGCAGTTCACAGGGCTTTGGGGACTGAGCTCAACTTTAGCACAGCTTATCATCCCCAAACGGACGGTCAGTCCGAAAGGACTATTCAAACTGTAGAAGACATGCTTAGAGCCTGTGCTTTTGATTGGTCAACTGATTGGGAAGTTCATTTGCCATTAGTTGAATTCACCTACAATAATAGTTGTCATGCTTCAATTAAGATGGCACCATTTGAAGCTTTGTACGGGAGAAGATGCCGATCACCCCTATGTTGGGATGATTCTTCGGATTTGATCGGGACGGAACCGGAATTGATTATTCAGACTCAAGAGAAGATAGCTTTGATTCGAGAGAGACTGTTGACTGCCCAGAGTCGACAGAAGTCTTATGCAGATGTACGTCGTCGCCCTCTAGAATTCGACGCTGGGGACCATGTACTATTGAAGGTGTCTCCTATACGAGGGATTTTCCGTTTTGGTAGGAGAGGCAAGCTTAGTCCGAGATATATCGGACCATTTGAGATCCTCGAGAGAGTTGGAGATTTAGCATACAGGTTGGCCTTACCGCCATCGCTGAGTCACGTTCACAATGTGTTTCACGTATCCCAATTACGGAAGTATGTACCGGACCCCAGTAACGTCATTGATTTCGACGAGATCGAAATAGCTAATGATGGCACCTTCGAAGAGAGACCAATCAAGATACTTGAAAGCCGGATCAAACAATTGAGGAATAAACCAATACACTTGGTTAAAGTACAATGGTCACGACACGGAGTCGAAGAGGCCACTTGGGAAACAGAGGACTGTATGAAGGCTAGATATCCAGAGTTGTTTTCATCTTAAGTTTCGGGACGAAACTTCTTTTTAGGGAGGAAGGATGTAATACCCGAAATTTCTGACTTGTATTTGGAACTTGTGATATTGTAATCGTTGTACTTGATCTGAGTATTATTCTCCGTATTTCATAATCCGATGTTGTCGAGCGTATGATTTCATGTATGTGATTTACAAATTGTAATTCTGCGCATGTAGCGCACGCTATCGGCTATGTGTAGCGTGCGCTAACGTGGATTCATAGCGCACGCTACAGAGGGTCATTAGCGCACGCTATGCGTGGTCAATTTGATTGAGATGTGCGGTAGGTGAGATCTGGCCGGGGGACCCCTGTCGGATCGTGTCGGGATGTACCTAGACGGCTTTCGGGAAATGCCGAGTCAACGCCTTAGCGCACGCTACAGGTATGTGCATAGCACACGCTAAGTGCTGAGTATAGTTAAATCAGTGAGCCGTTAGCGCACGCTACGAGCAGGGTCTAGCGCGCGCTAATAGCCATTTCTTATAAATAGGACAACATCCTATTCGTGATTTCAGTTCTTTCTTCTCCCATTACCCGAATTCTTACACTTAGAACATAACTTCCTTCATCCTAAACACTCCATATCAACATTCTAGTTCGTGATTGGAGATCGTATATCATTGGAGATTGGTGTTCAAGCCTTCGGAGTTGGATTGCTTCAATTTCCTCCGTGTTCTTCACTACCTTGAGGTAGGTGATTCTTCACCAATACTAGTAGTGTTCTAAAGGATGTTGATCATGTTCATCTAGTCAGTTAGATTCGTTATTAGTCGTACATCATGTGTTAGAAGGATATTTTCAACGTTTCGACACTTATTCATCGTATAATCCATTGAACCTTTTAGTATGTGGATTCCTAAGCATGTTATGTATCTTCAAAACCAATTGACCAGTATATGAAGATTACCTAGTTCGTATGTTTTACGTAAGGAATCATATGTTTTTGGACTTGGAATAATCGGAACTTGGAATATTTCTTGAAGATTGAAGATGAATTATGATGTTGAGATGATTATCCGTATATTTGTACCTCATGATCATGGAACTTCCACAAACCTTATTAGCATGACATGCTTGAGGATGACTTGTTGTATCACCATAGAATTTATGAGTTCATCACCTTTCAATCCAGTTTTCTGTTAGCAGTATTCTGCCATGCAAGGTTAGCGCACGCTAACACTTGTAAATTAACGTGCGCTATCGGGGTTAAGTTAACGCACGATACGTACGTAACGTACGTTACGATGTCAGCCGAGTCAACTGTCAGTCCGTGGCTAGCGTACGCTAGGCTTATACGATAGCGTACGCTAACAGGCAGGCATAGCGCACGTTACGTAGAATACGTAGCGCACGCTAAGCAGTCCAGGCAGATTGTTTATTTTGAACTTTTGGGCCGTAGAACGAATTGTTAGGCCATCGTTCGACTTGAGATGATTTGTATATCATTCCTTTTGTTAAGGTTCGAGCTTGTTACGTTGATCGAAGGAGGCGGCCTTCGAGTGTGTTGAGATCATCGAGGTGTTTCGTCCTTGCCATTTTCGAGGCAAGTATCATATGTCGAGTTCGATTTATATTGAAACTTTGATCATGCTTGTGGTTTTGTTCATATTGTTGAATATGAGATGTATTTCTGAAAATTCTCGTGATATTCGTTGTTATTTGTTCGTATTGATGGACATATTGAAATGCATATGTGTATGCATAGTTGATTGATTTATGGTATAAATGATCCAAGGGGATCATGAGGATCTATGCTGAGGGTGCTGGATTGAATGTCCACTATGCGTTGGTCCGACGGGATCATCATGGGGATCTATGCTGAGGGCGCTGGATTGTTGGACGGGTTTTCCACCATGCGTTGGTCCGACGGGATCATCATGGGGATCTATACCAAGGGCGCTGGATCGCTGGATTACCCTGTATTGTGTTGATGGAATCGTGAGGATTCGCATCATTGGATTCCGGTGGCGGAAGTCCGTTTTGCATGTTTTATGATGCATTGATGATTTATTGTATGATGATACTTGTACTAGCATTGTTTTGCTAACCCCTTCGGGGGTGGACATTGTTTTGATGTTCAGGTAGCCGAGGAGCGGGGAGGCAACCACAAGATCGGAGACGATGAAATGGCTCAGTGATGTGGTTGATGTTATTGTTATTGTGATTTGTCTTCTTGGTTCGTTTAGTACTCGAGTACGTCTGTTTTAATAAGGTCATTTCGATATGGTTGTATAAGCTAACTCATTTGATCGGTTGAATCAAATCTGTATTTGAACTTCAGTTGTTCGATTGGATTATTTTTACACTTCTTTTAAAATTAGCCTTGTAAATCCTTATCTAAAGGGTTTACGGCGCTGTAATTATTCCGAATATCTCGGGGTGTTACAGATTCATCGTCCTTCATTTGAAATAATTCGTACTCGTGAAGGATCATGTTTATTTTCATCTCCTTAACGTGAGACGTTCCCTCATGTGTGACTTCAAGCATTTTCCAAATCTTTTTGGCACTATCACACGAAGATATCTGGTTATGTTCTTCCGGATTTAAGGCACAATATAAAAGTTGAGTTGCCTTACAATTGTAATGTGTCATTTTTCCAATCGGAATCATCATATTCTTCGAAAGTTTTAAGCGTACCGTTGGAATTCATCGGAATTTTTGGACCAAGACAAATTATTTTCCATAGCTCGATGTCGTAGGCTCGAATGAATATCGACATCTTCTTCTTCCATGTTATGAAGTTTGATCCATCAAAAAATGGTGGTCGGTTAAGAGCAAGACCTTCGACTGGAGCAAGTTGAAATGCCATTTGGATCTTCTCCTCGGATGTTAAGCCGCTTATTGGAGGTACTGCTCCGATACCAATTGTTGAAGTCAAATCGGGATAACATGGTATTTTGTGCGGAAGCGTAAATATAAAGTGCGGAAATAAAATGACACACGGATTTATAGAGGTTCGGCCAAACGTGCCTAGGTCCTCTCTCGTTATCTTTTTCTATAAGCTTAAGATATAAACCTCTGCGCCTCTCTTCTATCGGTTGAGGGATTACCGTTACAAGCTCGTCTTGTATCGGTCCGAGTAAAACCGTTCTCTTACTTATCTTTTTGTCGGTCCAAGTCAAACCGTTTTCCTTTTCTATTGGAAAAGGAATCAGCCACTCTAGCTTTCTATCGGTACTAGATAAACCTCACTAAGATAGCGATTGTGATTCTAACAATGCCGGATCCTTGATCCTAATAACACCAAATCCAATCGTATCTTTTCTTTTTCTCACTCGTGTATGTGTTGTGTTGAATGTATAAACACTCAAACTGTCAATATAAGCTCAATATTACAACAACAATATAATGTATATGAATGTCAAATCAATGTCTTGAATACCTGAAGTTGCTGTGTGGATTAATTGCAAGGATGTGGTATTTATAGCCTTCTTATTCAAACTAGTCGTTGCTGACTTTTGACTTGCTAGCGTGCGCTAGCTCTTCTTCTTAGCGTGCGCTATCGCGCATTTTTGTCTTAGTGTACGTTATGAACTCCATGTAGCGTACGTTAATGATTTGTAATTCCAGTCCAGTGGCTACTGTCCATGACAGTTAGCGTGCGCTAACATTTCCTTGTAGCGTGCGCTAATCTTGCATCATCGCATGTGTCATATATCCATTTATACTTTTGACTTTGCTTCAGAATCTTTCCAACGGATTGATTGACTTGATTTCAAACACATTAGTGTGCGCTATTCCTCATCCTCAGCGTACGCTATGATTTCGTCATTGCTTACCTCATTCTGTGTTTGAATATCTTCACAACGGTAAAATAGCCTTCGATAGCATGCATTGTTCTGCATGCATAGCGTGCACTATCTTCACCTTCTAGCGTGCGCTAGTCTTGATATCTGGCGTGCGTTATTCTATCAGGTAGGTTTACTTTAGGTAGCTTTGAACTCGTCTGAACTGCAGAGAGGTCCCGTTAGTGTGCGCTAACATTTGTGTGTAGCGTGCGCTAGCTTTGTATTTTGTTCAGCTTTTTGCGTCTTCGTCTGCTTCGATGTTTTGCTTCGCCTCTTTGTTGTTTGGTTTTGTTTAGCAACTTAATCATCAAAACTTTATTTATGAAAATGTGGAATAAATATTCCAACATTTTTATCTTTCTATTTCTAATTATAGGCAATATGAACCTCCGTTGATTGCTAGGTGTAGCTTGTATGGTAAAGGTTTCTTGTTCTGTTGGATTTTTCTTAACTGTATATCACATTGACTCGTGAAGTTTCGTGTGGTTTCAATTTTCGTAATAATGATATTTTTACACTTCAATATTTATTGCTTAGGTGTTCAATGTGTTACTCGAAGAATGAAATTAATTTTCAAATGTTATTTAGTGGGGCTAAGATGTACAATATATAATGTGTTGAGATTGTTGTTTATAAGCAGAATGGTAACTCAAGTGTATGTTTGGTTTACTTGGTCGATAGCTTCTTCGTTGTATAGGTGATAATGAAGAAGAGGTTTGGGGTTTACCATTTAGGTATGAGATTGCGAAGCCGTTTCTTTGTGATATGTAGTGTAGTTATATAAGTTGTGTTAATCAAGAGTTTAATGATAGAGTAGATGAGTTCAAAGATAAGTTAAAAAAATTTGCAATAGCAACTGATTTCTAATTTGCTTTCAAGTGAAATGTTGACGTTTATGTACACGTAGTTTGTAAGAATAGTTCAAGTTTTTAGAGGTAGAAGAACTGTGTCGTTGTTATGTTAATGGTTGTTGCTACATGCATTGATGCTTTTTATATTCACTATATGAATAATGTTCACACTTATAGTGGTGTTCGCCGCCAACAACATAAACGGTTGGATTCTGACATTGTCATGACATATATTGAAATTGATATTATGTACAACCCGGTAATGAGGCCAAATGACATCATGAGCAAGTTCAACTCTAGTCATCGATTTGATATTACCTCGAAAGTTGCTTCGATAGAATTCGAAAGGCCTAGGATAATTTTATAGGAGTGAAGCCAGGTCGTTTAACCAGTTGTCTTGATTTAGAAATGTTGTTGTGGAGAGTAATTCAAGCTCCTTATTGAGTTATAAATTGATCACCTTACGACTCATTTCGTTGATGCTTAATCTTGACCTGCTGACAGGTCAAACATTTCGAAACGAATTCGGAAACCTCCCGTTTCATGTTACCCCACCAATAATACGGCTTCAAATCCTTATACATTTTGTTCGATTCAGGGTGTATGGAATACGGGGTAGCATGAGCCTCCTTCAGAATAGTATTCCTCAACTCTTCGTCTGCTGGTACACATACTCAGCTTTTAAAGCGTATCAGTCCATCCTTGTGAACCACAAATCCAGGGGCCTTCCCCTGATCGATTTCTCCTCGAATTCTGGATAAGAACGGGTCCGTCATCTGTTTCGTCCTAAACATCTCATCAAGGGATGATGAAATCTCAAGCGTGCATAGTTGTCCCTGAATGCGCTGTAACCAGACCTCAATCTCTGGTCTCATGAACTCTAATTGCAACTCCCTCTGGGCGGTCAATCGAGCCAGTATCTGCTCCTGCACTGTCTTACGGCTCAAGGCATCGGCAACCACGTTTGCCTTGCCTGGATGATAAAGGATCTCGATATCATAGTCTTTGATTAGCTCTAACCACCTCCTTTGTCTCATATTCAACTCCTTCTAAGTAAAAATATACTTCAGGCTCTTGTGATCCGTAAAATCTGGCAGGTAACTCCATACAGATAGTGGCGCTAGATTTTTAAAGCAAACACTACGGCTGCTAACTCCAAATCATGAGTCGGGTAGTTGACCTCGTAAGGACGCAACTGTCTGGATGCATAGGCGATCACTTTCCCGTTCTGCATTAATACGCAGCCAAGGCCTTGTCTCGATGCATCGCTATATACCACGAATCCTTCCGTTCCTTTAGGTAGAAGCAAAACAGGTGCTGAAATTAATCGACTTTTGAGTTCATCAAAACTTTGCTGACATGCTTCCGACCACAAGTACTTCTTATCTTTCCTCAATAGATTAGTCATCGGTTGAGCAATTTTGGAAAAACCTTCCACGAATCGTCTGTAATAGCCTGCTAGACCTAGAAAACTACGAACTTCCTTCACGTTCTTCGGAGGTAGCCAGCCTCGGATAGCTTCTGTCTTCTGTGGGTCTACTCTCACTCCATCTGCTGATATTACATGTCCCAGAAAAATAACTTCAGACATTCAGAATTCACATTTAGAAAATTTTCCATAGAGTTGTTCTCGCCTTAATGCATCGAGAACCTGGCGGAGGTGACACTCATGTTCCTCATGATCACGAGAGTAGATCAGGATGTCGTCAATAAAAACGACTACAAAATGATCCAGATAATTAATAAAAACCCGATTCATCAATTCCATGAATACTGCAGGTGCATTAGTCAGTCCGAAAGGCATGACAATGAACTCATAATGCCCATAGCGAGTGTGAAAAGCTGTCTTCGGAATGTCAGACTCTCGAATCCGCAATTGGTGGTACCCGGATCTCAAGTCGATCTTGGAAAATACAGCGGCTCCCTGGAGATGATCTAATAGATCATCGATGCGAGGTAAAGGATATTTGTTCTTAATTGTTACTTTGTTCAGCTCACGGTAATCAATACACAAACGCAGCGATCCGTCTTTCTTCCGTACGAATAACACCGGTGCTCCCCAAGGGGATGCACTGGGTCAAACATATCCTTTCTCAGTTAACTCCTCAAGTTGTCTCTTCAACTCCTGCATCTCAGTCGGGGCCATATGATATGGTGCTTTCGAAAGCGGGGACGTCCCTAGCTCCAACTCAATGGTGAATTCTACCTCTCGCTGTGGGGCTAGTCCTGGAAGTTCTTCTGGAAATACATCTGGATAGTCTCGAACTACCGGAATATCAACCAATTCGACTGGTCGGTCGGTTGTCTTGGTCATGTAATACCAATAACCAATGCATCCCTGCTTCAGTAATCTCACAACCTTCATAGCGCTGATGACTCTCCCAGAATGATTGGGATTATCACCCCGAAAAATACACTCGACGCCATCATCAGATGTGACGGTCACCATTCGCTTACGGACGCTAAGCACGGCATAGTGACGGTCCATCCAGTCGATACCCAAGATTACATCATCTTTAGGTAAATCAACCACAATCAAGTCGAACAACCACTCACGATCGTTCATGCGAATCGGACAGTTCTGTACTTCATGATTCCTAATAATTCTTCTACCATCGGGTAGACCAATTACATAAGGTTCACAATTGGTAACATGATTCAATTGCAAACGACTCAAACAAGAAGTAGACAGAAAGGAGTGTGAAGCACCAGTATCAAAAAGAACACAAACGGGCTGAGAGTGGATCTCGAGAGTACCTGCAATCATGCTAGCTTCGGGATCGTCGGCTTTCTTCATCTCGTAGACTCTGAGTTTTTCAACCCCAGAAGAAGGTGTACCAACTTGATTTCCACGGCCCATCCCTCTGTTTGCCCCGGTAGTCTGGTAAGAAGCGGACAGAGGAGCACGGTCCTGTACAGAAGATTGTACTGGAGCAAGAGATGCTACTGGAGTACGCCCGGGTCCACTCCTGCAATAGCGAGCACGATGTCCGTTCTTCCCACAAGTGTGACAAGCAACGGCCGATTTCGAACACTTGGAGCTGATATGTCCCTGGTCCCCACAGTTATAACACACGGCAGGTGAGCTGATTGCCCGAGAGTGTGTTCCTGTTGGCTTCGGCGCCATAGGTGGCCGTTCAGAAGGATTTGGTACAGGCTAGGGCTTCTTGAACATCCCCCGGTTACTGTCTGCCTGGGTCTGGTTCCTGGATCTGTTGTTGGAAAACTGAGGCTGCTTCTTGGAAATCTCCTTCGCAGTAAGTTCATACTCTAAAGCCTTCTCAATAAACTCCGGTAGGGTCGTACAGTGGTGATTGAGTAATTGCATCCTCATTCGGGGTTTAAGCCTCTTGAGGAAATATTTGATCTTATCAGCTTCCGAACGGACAACTGACGTAGCAAAAGGGAGAAGTGCTTGGAATATTTCAGCAATAGCTAACACAACCTCGTCTTCCGATGGATCGGGGTTCAGTAATTCGGACAGTTTGGCTTCACGGAGGGGTGCAGGATAGTAATGATCTAGCATAAGATTCTTGAATTCCTCCCAAGTACTCGCGCCATCGGCAGGCCTCACAGAAAGCCACCAAGTATGGGCACTCTTACTAAGGTAGTAGGCTGCCACAGCTGTAACACCCCCAATCCGCTCAGGGATATTACACGTCGTAGAACCTTTCCTCAAGGATCTACCAGGCTGGTAACAACATATAACAACTCAACCATGCCTTTAAGGCTAAAATGACTCAGTAGACCGATTTGGTCTTTCAATAAATACATACAACTCAAATACAACTCATGCCCACACAGGGGTCAAAATACAACCACGCCCGTACAACGGGAAAAATATAGCAGCGGAAAATAAAGTACAACTGAACCAATAAACAATGTACGGTTCCTCATGTGATTAGTATCAATCATCTTTTATCATCCTTCGTGCCGACCCTGTGTTATGCTCCAAAATCTGAATGCAAAAATAGACATCCACCCCCCGAATACTCGGGGGTTAGCAAAACTCCACTGTTTTGCTAGTGCAAGAACAAAGTGCAAATACGAGCCATACAATTCACATTCCATGAATAACAATAACCAGGAATCCTTAAAAATCCAAACGTAACATAAAGTACTTCCCGAGGCAAGAGTTTGGGTAAAACATTCCAAAACCGAAAGATCACAAATCAAGGAAAACAATTTATAAAACAGTTTAAAGATGCCATCGAGAGTTCTAATAGAAAACAATTTAGAATTTATCAAATCCTCCTCTTTCCAAAATCAACAGGGTCCTTGACCAGTAGGCGGAAAGCAATTTGCAAGAAAACCAATCAATCAACACAAGCGAGTCTTCATAAATATTTCCACGGGATTCTCGACCCAATCCAAATAATATCAACGCGAGATCAAACATCTCAACATCACACGGGGTTCTCGACCCAAATCACAGAATGACAACACAGCCCATCAAAGACACAGCCTCTCGTCCGTAGTTTTTTTTCCTATGGTGGATGTATTGATGCATTTAGGTCCCATCTTCTGGTGTTATATATTTACGGAATATTCGGCAAGAGTGTATACTGTTAGGGTTGTATACTGCAAAACATACTTTATGCTTGAATTACCCTATTTCCCTATAACTACCTACGAGAATATCAATTACATTTAATCACATGTTTTGCATATTTATTCACATTATGGTTATGCAAATGAAATATATAATTATTTATATTGTAGATAATGTGGTGTATTGGTGTCACATGGAAGATTACGTTATCGGTGCCTTAAAAAATAATATAATAGTTCACAACCTATATAATTCTAGACAAATTATGTGAAAGGTTGTAATGTATGTTTGGGATTAGGTGGTCTTCACTATTAGCATGCATTAGCGTATTCGCATACGTTGAACTGAATCGCAGTGAGATAGTGTTTTCTGTACTGATTGTAAGAAGAACATAAATCTCGGATAAGTATTATTTCTTAATTCAAAGTATATAATATTTAATTGTGAATTTATAATACTTATTGCTTTGATTTACCATGGGTGAGAGTCACAATGATTTACTCAACAAGCTTCGCATCTTGGACAATAATATTATTTATATGACAATTAATATTATAACTAGAAATGGTGTCCGAATCCGTCGGGCTGATCATGTCCCTTGAGGCACTCGAAAAAATTATTATATTAAACCGTTTATCGTCGCTCAGCTTCAGGCAGCTCATGGAATTTGGGATGGAGACATATGTTGGCATTGTGTCTAGGCTTTCTACAGTTATGGCATAAGTTAGTGTATCCTATAGGTGATGCATCTATATTCACCTTGTTTGAAGACTTCGGCTTGTAGGGAGCCTTTCCAGACTTCTTCATGAACTTCCGGAACTTTTGCACGAGAAGGGCCATCTCGTCGTGTGATAGCTCTTTATCATCATCTTCTGTGGTTTTGGATGTGCTGGGAGCTGAGCTATATTTTCTGTTAGATACAGCAGTCAATGCTGTAATCTGGGCGGGAAATTCTTCTGCCTTCTCTCTTCTGCTAATGTCATCCTCGAAAGCTTTCAAGTCAGATAAGATATCAAAATTAGATATATCATTGAGGTTATAGGATACACGCATAGTAGTAGCTTTTATATCCCATCAGGCACAAAATGATCTAAAGATTTTTAAAATTTTCTCGTTTTGGGAATATACTTCGCCTAATGCTTCAAATTCACTGATAATGCCAGTGAATATGAAGTGAAAATCCTCAAGAGTTTCAGATGATTTCATTCAAAGGACTCAAACTATTTAGTTAATTTAGAAATTTTATTTTCTTTTGAAAACTTGGTGCCTTCGCATATCATCTTGAGTTCCTATCAAATTTCTTTGGGTGTGTTACAACTTGTTACCCTTGATAATGTGACTTTGTCTAAGTGACAAATTATGCATTCTTGGCGACGTTTTTTAGGTTCGCTCGCTTCCTATTATTTATTGCCCATTGGTCTCGCGACTTGTCCAGCATCTCAATGAATGGATGGCCTTCCATCCTGGAAGTTGTATTGACCTTTATTATCCGAATAGGTCCTTCGTGTATCATGAAGATTATTTCTCCGTGGATTGTGCAAGATGGGATTCCATCTCGATTCTCTAGTCATCAAACTCGTTAATAGGAAAAAAAAAGGAACGTATGAGATGATTTAAGAAAAAAGAAATAATGCAGCTTTTGAAAACTTGTGATTTTTAGATCTGTCCTACTTAAAAATTAAATCGATTGATTCTTGATAGAACCAACCTCTCTGATACCATTTGTTGATCATAATATTCTTGAAGAACATCTTAAAAATAGGGGTTTGAATAAGTTGTATCCTCTTATAAATTCGTGCATGTGGAAGTCTTTTAAAGGCGTTGTTGTAGTTACAGCAACTATGTGTGATCCTATATGCTTGATTCTTGCAGGGGTTTCCGGAGTAAGTATATAATATAAAACAACAAGTTGTATGATCGAAATAATGAAAGTAGGAAATAACATAGATGTTAGGAATACTTGTTAGATTTTGATGATGTCATTAATCAAATGTTTATTATTTGGCAAAATGTAAGGAAGAACCAAATGAGTATCTTCCATAGGCCAAAATATGTTAAGTATGAAACTTGGCAAAATGTAAAGAAGAACCAAATGAGTGTCTTCTGTAGGCCAAAAGTTAGTTAGGCTGAAAAACGGCTAAGTACTAAGTACATCCTAGTCCATCAGAGAGGAGCAGCCGACTCCAGTCAGAGTAGCTCTGGTCAACTAAATTTATCAGAGAAGTTTGACCAGACTGCAGCCGAGGTACCTCAGGGAAGTCACCTGATCAGACAAGTCACAGCCGAGAGGACCTACCTGCAGAGATGTAAGCTGCACATCAGCCTACTCGACTACAGCCAAGTACTCCAAGTCCACGTCAGCATGCTTTGAAAAGTCAAATATTACGGAAAGCTCACATGCAACGTGAAGAGACAAATTGGAGTGATTCCCGCAAGAGATATGATTTAATTAAATCATCCTGACCCACCGTGAAGACTTTAATCCTTTTATATTCAAAAGATTCGGCGCTCACATGCAGAAGTCCTCACAACGGTCGGAAGATAAAATAAAATAATGGGAATCCAGCCTTGCAATGTTCAGAAAAGATTAAACAATGAAGTCTCTCTCCAACGGACGGATTTGTTCAAAGATTTGCAACGGCTACAAGGAAGAAGCTCAGAGATCTGACCTATATATATCCAGAGATTTGAAACTGAGCAACTACCGGTGCGAACATACATTCTAGCGATCAAAGCAATCAAGCAATCTCAAGCAATCAAATAGCATCGTGAAAAGAGCAGATATAAAAGTTCATACTTAAGGAAGCTCTTAAGTTGGAGAAGACAAACACTCTTGTCTATAATCTTGAGTACGAGGTACTTCACTGGTTGAAGTAAGAGACTGTAAAGGCATCCGAGGATCGAGGATCAAGAGGTGCAAGGCAGTCAAGTGTGTGTACAACGGCACGGATTTCCACTGGTTGGAAGCTGTTGTAGTGTGGTTTGAATCACTGTAATATTTATCACTGGTTGAAAATTATAGTGAATTCATCTCCAACTGGATTGGAGAAAAGTGGATTAGTAGAGGATTACCCCACCTCTGAGACCACTATAATCGCCTGTGTTATTTACAGTTTTACTGCATCATACTTTAAACTGCTGCATACATTGTTAAGTGTTTCATTAAGTTAATTTATATTCGTCATCAACTGACTTCCGCACATATCCAAGAACAAACGACTCCAAGTCATTTGTTTGACTATCAGCTGAAGAAACTCACTCTTCGTGAAAAAGAGTTCAAGAGTTTCAACAAGTCTATTCACCCCCCTCTAGACTAGTTCCTGGACGACTTGTGACCTACAAGTGGTATCGGAGCGGTTGGTTCATTTTTTTTTAACGAACCAGATCTATATTAGATATATATATCTTATCTCTCACTTTATAATGGAACACATGCACTCTAGACTCCCTGTCTTTTCAGTTGACGAGTATGATCTCTGGTAGATAAGAATGCAGGCACACTTATCTTCAATTCATGACGACATGTGGTGCATCATTGAAGACGGTCCATTCATTTTTGAGAAGGACAACACAGCCGAGGAGATCGCAGCTGGGAGGCCCGAAAAGATTCCTAAGAAGAGAACAGAGATGACCCCCGAAGAGAGAAAGCTGGCCAATCTTGACAACAGGGCCAGAGATGTGTTATACCAAACTCTTGACAAATCCACCATGGTCAAGATCAAAAACTGTAAGAATGCCAAAGAAATTTGGGACACATTAGCTCTAATGTGTGAAGGAACGGAGCTGATCAAGGAAAACAAGTTGTCAATTGCTATCCAAAAATTTGACAACTTTAAAATGAAGAATGGTGAATCTATAGATCAAGTGGACACAAGGTTCACTGAAATTATCAATGAGATCAACTCCCTGGGCAAAACCTATGGCAACAAAGAAATGGCACTTAAGGTCCTCAGATCTCTCAACCCCGAATGGAGCATGAAGGTCGTAGCCATGAGAGAGTCCAAGGACCTGAATAAAATAAAGATTCAGGAGCTGTTCTCTGATCTAAAGGCTTATGAGTTCGAGCTTCCAAGCTCATCCTCAACTGAGCCTGCAGAGAAGGGAATTGCATTTGCAGCCGAGTCCCCTGCTAAGAGCCTATCTGATGTGAAACCTCCAAATCCACTAGATTTTGAGGAAGAAATGGCTTTCATAATGCAAAGGTTCAGCAATTTCAGAAATAACTACTCCAAGTATAAGAAATACTACAAGGAGAATCCAAGAAGGAACCAGAAGGCTGGAAGCTGGAAACTTGAATGCTACAACTGTCACAAAATAGGACACATTCAAATGGATTGTCCCGAGCTCAAGAAGGACGAAACCAAGAAGGAGGTGGGCAGAAAGGAAGACAGAAGAAAAGCTCTCATCGGAGAAGACCAGGAGCATGTCGAATCAAGCAGCGGTTTCTTTTCTGATGAAGACGAGGAGTATGATTGCCTGATGGCAAACTTAGCTGATGAAGAGGTAACTTTTAAACCCACCGGTTCAAATAATAGCTCAGCCATGTCACAAGATATGGATCTACATGAATCGGTAAATCAGTTATTTAAAGATTTTGAAACACTCAAATCTGCACACCAAGCTGTATCAGCAGAGAAGACTCAGCTGCAAGATGAGAATAGGAAGCTGAAAAATGATTTCGAAAAACTCAGCCTAGATTTAAACAAGGTTGAGACAACTACAGCTGACTTTAAAAACCAGGCAAGTGTCAATACAGCTGAGATAGACCGGCTAAACATTTTACTTAAAGAAAAATCAGCTGCACTTGCTCATGCCAAAGCTGAGTTTACTAAGCTGGCACAGATAAATAAAACTCAGGCGCAGGAAATAACCTCCCTGAAGGCGTCCTCAACTATGGGCGAATTGTGTACTTATAAGAGGTCACTATATACTAAATCAGGCCTTGGATATGATTCTCACACTCCCTCTAGTTCTGAAACCAAGTTTATCAAGGGAGAAACAATAGTCTCGACTGCTGAGCCTATGTATAAACTGATATTCAAAAACAGGCAACAGCCAAGTCAAACGTCTAGCCGCAAATCGAGTTACACTGCATACCCACCTAGACAGGCGACTAAGCAAAGGCCTGTGCAAAAGCAAAGGCCAGGACAACATGCCCACTATTACCAACAACTACCCAAAAATAGATTTCATAATGGGAGGCGATGGAAACCTCAAGGTTATCCTAATTACCAAAATGAACAAGTGTGGAGACCACAAAGGTTTAATAAATGGTCTCAGCCTAGATTTAGAAATGCCCCACACTATCAAAATTTTGAGGAATATCCGGTATACAATCCAACCAGGAGATTTAGACCTCGACCACAGACACCTTATAAGGGTTATAATAATAATTCCTATAATCCAAGGAGAAATCAATTCTCCAGGAAACCAACTAACCCCAAAGGACCCACACAAATTTGGGTACCTAAATCTCTGCTTGTTTAATTGCAGAAAAGGTGGAAGGACTACAACCACATCTCCTCAAGCTCAAATTTTGGAGGTGAAGAATGGTTTGTAGACTCTGGATGCTCGAGGCATATGACCGGGAACAAGAAGATGCTGAATAAATACATCAAAGAAAGAGGTCCCGATGTAACCTTTGGAGATAGCTCTAGAGGACAGACAAAAGGCTTTGGAGAGCTGCACCGAGGAAACATTGTAATATCCAAAGTTCATTATGTCAAAGGGCTCAAATACAACCTCCTGAGCATCGGCTTCGTGACGAGAAGAATCTAGTAGTCTTCACCATCTTGAAGTGTATGGTGATAGACATCTTATACGGAGAAATAAAGCTACAAGGTTTCCGAAGAAGAGATGTCTACATGATTGATTGGAACACAGAACACCTAACTCTGTTTTCTATCCAGGATGTAATGAGAATGGATGGTCATGGCACAAAAGACTATGTCACTGAACTTCAAAGCCATCAACAAGATTAGCTCTCGGAAGTGGTCGAGGACTTCCAAATGAAGTATTCAAGAAGGAAGCACTCGTGATGCATGTCGAAGGGAAAGCAGACTAAAGCATCGTTCAAGCGATTCGGCCTACAACGCTCACAACAAGGATCTTAGATCTACTCCACATGGATCTATTTGGTCCTATCAAACCAAGGACTTTGAGCGGCCGAAAGCATGCACTTGTAATAGTAGATGATTATTCAAGGTACACTTGGATCATTTTTCTATACAAGAAAAGTGAAACCCTGACCAAGTTACCTGAGCTGCTGAGAAGGATCCAGAATGAGAAATCCCTCTCCATAATCAAGATCAGATCAGATAGAGGAGGAGAGTTTCTTAACAAGGCGATAACTGATTTCAGCGATCCGAATGGGATCCAGCATGAGCTCTATGCAGCCAGGACGCCCCAGCAGAATGGTGTTGCTGAAAGAAGGAACAGAACTCTGAAGGAAGCAGCAAGGTCCATGATTGCAGAAGCGGACTTACCCAAAAGGTTCTGGGCTGAAGCTGTCAACACAGCCTGCCACACCCAGAACAGGAGTATGATAGTAGGGAGACATTGCAATACTCCCTATGAGGTTTGGAATAATAGAACTCCTACCGTTGCTTACTTTCATGTTTTTGGTTGTAAGTGTTTCATCCACAACAACGGTAAAACACAGCTAAATGCCTTTGATGCTAAAACTGATGATGGTCTATTTATGGGATATTCCCAAAGAAGAAAGGCATATAGAGTTTTTAATAAAAGAACCTTAGTTGTGGAAGAAACAACCCATTTTCTGTTTGATGAATCTAACGTTGAGTAAAGGAAGAAACTTGAGCAAATTGAGAACAAGCTCAAATCAAAGAAACCTTGAAGAAGTCATTATACATGACACTGAATGGTGGACTCACTGCAGATCGGCTGATGACCCAACCGCGGTGATTTAAGACCCAATGCAGATCGACAGATCACCAAACCTATCTCGATCCGATTCTTTGAAGAAGACCAAATGTGAGCCGACAAAGACTCATCTGCAGTTCAGAGCCAAGCTGCAGATGACAAGGCGGTAGCTGATCCAGTTGCAGACCAGAACCCAGCTGATGCAGATAACCACCAGAACAATCCATCAGGGGGAACAAACTCAGAAGAGGACGAGATCCCCAAATGGCTCAAGGATCATCCAATTCAGCAAATTATCGGAAAGTTGACTGATGGAGTCAAGACAAGACAGTCAACTCTACCAGCAGTAATGGCGATGTTCTCATGTTTCATGTCGCAAATTGAACCCAAGACTATAGAACAAGTCTTAGAAGATTATTCATGGATTAATGCCATGCAAGAGGAATTGGAGCAGATGGAAAGAAACAAAGTTTGGGAACTAATAGACAGACCTGATCACAAGAAAGTTATTGGCACCAAATGGGTGTATAAAAACAAGAGTGATGAAGACGGAGCTGTTGTTAGGAATAAAGCCAGACTCGTAGAAAAAGGTTACGCACAGTGTGAGGGAATAGATTTTGATGAAACCTATGCACCTGTTGCAAGATTAGAAGCCATCAGACTATTCCTCGCATATGCTGCATTAAAGGACTTTGAAGTCTACCAGATGGATGTAAAAAGTGCGTTTCTGAATGGAATCCTAGAAGAAGAAGTCTATGTAGAGCAACCCCAGGTTTTGTCAAAGGAGACAAAGTCTATAAGCTGTTGAAAGCTCTGTATGGACTCAAGCAAGCACCGAGAGCATGGTATGAAACACTGTCTGTGTTTCTTGAGAAAAATGGATTTTGCAGGGGAAAAGTGGACAAGACCCTATTTAGAGTGGAACACGAAGGCCACATATTAATAGTTCAGATTTATGTGGATGACATCATATTCGGGTCAACCAATCCAGAACTATGCGAGAAATTCTCCAACCTCATGCAAGGAGAATTTGAGATGAGTATGATGGGAAAGCTTAACTTCTTTCTCGGATTACAAGTTAAGCAGATGGAAAAAGGAATTTTCATCAACCAAGCAAAGTATACCAGAGATCTTATCAAGAGATATGGAATGGAATCAGCCAAACCCGCAAGAATTCCAATGAGCACAAGTACTCACACGGATGCGACGAGGCGGGCATATCGGTGGACTCAACCCACTACAGAGGACTCATCGGATCTCTTCGTACCTCACCGCAAGGAGCCGGACATATCATATGCCGTTGGAGTTTGTGCAAGATTCCAGTCCAAGCCGAAGCAATCACACCTAGATGCAGCCAAGAGAATAATTAAGTACCTAAAGTCGACAATTAATGTTGGCCTATGGTATCCCAAGGATGACAACTTCGAGCTATCAGGATACTCAGATGCGGATTTCGCAGGATGCAAAATCAACAGGAAGAGCACTAGTGGAACGTGTCAATTCCTAGGAACCAGGTGATATCTGGTTTAGCAAGAAGCGGTATCTAACTCTATCTCCACTCTGAGTCGAATACCTAGGCTGGGTAGGCATTGTGCCTGATTCTATGGATCAGACAACAGTTAAGGGACTATAATATTATTGCCAACGAAGTTCCAATATGGTGTGACAACAATAGTGTTATTGCAATAACCAACAATCCGGTTTTGCACTCAAGGACGAAGCACATTGACGTTAAGCACCATTTCATTAGAGACCACGTGCTTAACAAAAGGGTTAGAGTTGAAAGAGTCAGCACAGACTACCAAATAGCTGACATCTTCACTAAACCATTGCCAGAAGAAAGATTCCTAGAGCTGAGCAGAGACCTTGGATTACTAGATTGGGAATCTAGTTCTGAAGCAAGTTGAAGGAAGGACGGACCCTCAGAATCAGCCTAAGCTGATGCAGGCGAGAAGACGAAGGCCAGATGAAGCAACTAAGCTGTTCAGAATACCAGGCGAGAGGTCAACTAACCTGTTGCAGAGTGGTCAACAGTCAACAAAATCAGACCAGCTAAGTTTTCTAAACTGACCTCTATATTTTTTTATTAATATCTGCCACATTTATAAATATTATTTTGGCTAACAAAATGGCATTTAAATATACATTTTATAAGCCAAGTGGCAATTTTAATACACGCGTCAGACGCCTATTTAATTAACCTCTACGATGGCCAATCAAAATCAACCGTCGAATTTTAAATTGGGCCACCGATTCAAATTTGAAATTCAAAAGAATATCAAAAGGCGTACCACCGTTCAAATATAATAAACTAATACAAACGTCTTTTCATCTTCTTTATAAGGAAAGAAAACCTTTCACTTTACTCTTTACGCTTACAGGAACCCTAGAATTTACAGAGCAAAATTATACACTAAAAATCCTAAAATCCTTTTTGCAGAAATGGCATCTTTTGAAGGAGTAAACTTGAAGGCGGTGAAGGACCAGGTCATCTTATCCATGGTCGTCGACTTCGAAGGCTTATTAGAAGCAAATCTAGAGGACTTCGATATGCTCAATTTGATCCGGGCGATGAAGCTGAATGGAATCTACCCGTTTCTCGACATCAACCCGCAACATATGTTCAAGGAAGATGTTGTTGAGTTCTATCGCAATGCTTCTCTGATTCAAGACGGGATTAACAGCTCAGTAGGCGGAGTTCCAGTCACCATAGATCGAGAGAAGATTCGTTCTGTATTCGGGATGAAACATCGTGGTTTGGCGGTTGAAGCTTTTAAACAATCACCCGCCGAAACCTGGAAAACGATCAAAGTCGAAAATATCCCAGAGAAATTGAAGTTTACAGCAAAGAGGAATGAATTGAAAAAGATTTACCGTGTTGCGCTGGACATCACCAACAAGATAGTCATGGCGATGGCAGGCAGCTATGACCAATTGTCATCTTCAAAATTCATGGTGTTGGGTGCGTTGATACAAGAAGAGGAAGTCGATTGGGCGGACTATATTTTCAGGCAACTTGTTCGCGAGGTGAACAAGGTCGAGTGGCTTGAAGAAGAGAAGAAGTTCAAGACTAAGTTGGCGTTCGGGACGCATCTTAGTTGGTTTTTGGAGAAAACCGGAGTGGCTAAGGGAAACATTGACCCTTTCCACCCAAACAAGAGGCTAGGTCATATGGACCATGACAAGAAGAAAGTCGGAGGCACTGGGAGAGCAGCCCAGTTGTTGAAGGATTTGCCGGACTCCGTTTCATACCCAAGATACGATTTATCAGAGGAATCGGACAGACCTGCAGCTGAGATCGGAACTACAGTCGAGTCCGACAACGAGTCCGACGAGACACCAATTGCTGTCAGATTCAAGAGACGGGGACCAGCCCCAGAAGGACCCTCTAACCTGCAGTCATCACCTGAACCCTCTCCAAAGAGGCCAAGGAAGCTGCAATTCAGCGAGGGAGAGCAGTCTGAGCATCACGCCAGGCCATCAGTTCAATCACCAATCCATCCGGACCTGCCTGCACCAGGCACTGAAACTCGGATTGTACCTGTTATTACACCTCCAGTTTACATATCCGAAGAAGAGGAAGCAGGTCTTATTATCTCTATCCCTGAAGCAGATTACACTTTTAACCTATTAGATAATAATACCTTCAATCTTTCCATTGAACAACTTCAGCTTGTTAAACCACAAGCAGAAAAACACTCTTTTGTACAAATTTTTAAAGAGTGGAAATCTCTCAAAACCATGTCTTTTACAAATCTTCAAACCTTTGTGGCAACTAGTGGTTGGGAATATCCCCAAGCCACTGAGGAAGTTCTGATTAACTTTTGCAAAGAATCAGATTTGGCTTTAATCCTCCAGGATAAATGGTTCATGTCACATTTTAAGACAAACATGGACCACTTTATCCATTCTATAATGCTCAGTATTTTTGATGGCACTTTTGGAGAGGAGGAGGAAGAGGAAGTAGAAAAGGAGATTAGGATTGAAGAAGTCGATGGAGAGAATGAAATTATTGATTTGGTGTTTGAAGAAGATGAAGAAGAAAGGAAATCAGAAGAAAATATACCAGTTGAAAAACAGCCAGAGGAGATTGAGAAGACAGAAGAAGTGGCTGATGAAGGAGATGAAGAAGAAGGTGAAGAAGTCGATCAAGAAAAAGATGATGAAGAAAAGGAGGATGCGGATGATGAAGGAGAAGAGAAGGAGAAGGATGATGATGATGATGATGATGATGATGATAATGATGATGGAGGAGAAGCAGGAGCAGAAAAAGAAAATGAAAAAGAAAAGGATGAGGAAGAAGAAAAAGATAAATCTGGAGAAGAAGAAAAGGGAGAAGAAAAGGAAAAATCTGGAGAAGAAGAAGGGAAAGAGGGAGAGAGAGAAGGGGACAAGGAGCCAGAACAGGAGCCGGAGCCAGAGCCTACTCACAAAGCTGCAGATAGGTCTGTGGTACCTGCCAGGTACACCAGCCTAGACGCAGAGCTGGCTGAAGACTCAGTCGGGGACCCATGAGAAAACAAACTCGACCTACCGGTGCAGACAGAGCACTGCGGTCAGTGGTTCCCTTGCAGAAGGATCAGGAGAGCACTCTCCATCAGCTCAGTTATCCCCTACCATGACTGAGCTGATCAAGCAAATCGTCAGAGATACTATTGGGGAGCTGCTATCAACTCAGGTCACTCCTGATCTTCAGAAAATAAATGCCAAGATTGACACCCTTCTTCAGAGATAGATCCCTCAGCCTCCTCCCCCTACCAACAACAGAATGCCATTTGGCATGTCTGATTGGATGAGCCGCATGGAACAGCAGTTGACTACCCTTATTGATGCTGGCAAAAAGGGGGAAGAGAGAATTCAGGGGGAAGAAAGAGAAATCAGAAGCAAGAAGAAGCAGGATGTCCCTCAGATTGAAGGACCCTCCAGTCTGAAAAGAAAGGAACCTGTAGATCCAGAAGACCAGGCTGACCAGCCTGAAGGGAAGAGAAGAAGAACTAGGGGTGGCTTTGGACCTACCCTAGAATGGGAAGGGAAGGAGCTATGGTTTGTTGAGGATTTCATCCCATTTGAAGCTCTTGAGATGTGGGGAGCTGCTAAGAAGAGATTCATCAGAGACTATTATGTCTGGGAACTACTCCATGATGACAAACTCTCCCCACAAGAAATTTTCATAAACTTCATGGAAGAAATCCATCCGAAGCTTTGGGCTGTTCTGAAGAAGCACGCTAAATGCCTATCCTATGATACCTCCTTTCAGAGCAGAGGAAGCACCGACCCGTATGGACGGTGAACTTGATGAGTTAGCACTTCAGAGGGAAATCAAGCTAGTGTGTCTTGAGAACAGATTCAGATCTCAGCAAGAACAGGATTTCGCAGCACTTGTGGTGAAAAGAAAATATGGCCTTGCTCCAGTCAAGGTAAGACCTATCGGAGCCAAACCATTCAAGCCTGCCAAGCAGCCTACTCGAAGAGGCAGAGGAAGAGGCAGATGACCTTAGTTATTTCTCTTACTTGTAATTTTATTTTCTGTACTTAAAACATTCTTGTAAAATTTCAATGATAAGTCAGAAAATCTTATAAACAGTCTGTTGAATGACAATTTCCAGTTGTCTCAATATTAGACTGATTTCAGTTTTTGTCTCGCACTTAAGTGCAGACTTGGTCATTTGATTTCTTACTTAGTTTTGCCATCATCAAAATAGGGGGAATTTGTTAGGAATACTTGTTAGATTTTGATGATGTCATTAATCAAATGTTTATTACTTGGCAAAATGTAAGGAAGAACCAAATGAGTATCTTCCATAGGCCAAAATATGTTAAGTATGAAACTTGGCAAAATGTAAAGAAGAACCAAATGAGTGTCTTCTGTAGGCCAAAAGTTAGTTAGGCTGAAAGACGGCTAAGTACTAAGTACAGCCTAGTCCATCAGAGAGGAGCAACCGACTCCAGTCAGAGTAGCTCTGGTCAACTAAATTTATCAGAGAAGTTTGACCAGACTGCAGCCGAGGTACCTCAGGGAAGTCACCTGATCAGACAAGTCATAGCCGAGAGGACCTACCTGCAGAGATGTAAGCTGCACATCAGCCTACTCGACTACAGCCAAGTACTCCAAGTCCACGTCAGCATGCTTTGAAAAGTCAAATATTACGGAAAGCTCACATGCAACGTGAAGAGACAAATTGGAGTGATTCCCGCAAGAGATATGATTTAATTAAATCATCCTGACCCACCGTGAAGACTTTAATCCTTTTATATTCAAAAGATTCGGCGCTCACATGCAGAAGTCCTCACAACGGTCGGAAGATAAAATAAAATAATGGGAATCCAGCCTTGCAACGTTCAGAAAAGATTAAACAATGAAGTCTCTCTCCAACGGACGGATTTGTTCAAAGATTTGCAACGGCTACAAGGAAGAAGCTCAAAGATCTGACCTATATATATCTAGAGATTTGAAACTGAGCAACTACCGGTGCGAACATACATTCTAGCGATCAAAGCAATCAAGCAATCTCAAGCAATCAAATAGCATCGTGAAAAGAGCAAATCTAAAAGTTCATACTTAAGGAAGCTCTTAAGTTGGAGAAGACAAACACTCTTGTCTATAATCTTGAGTACGGGGTACTTCACTGGTTGAAGTAAGAGACTGTAAAGGCATCCGAGGATCGAGGATCAAGAGGTGCAAGGCAGTCAAGTGTGTGTACAACGGCACGGATTTCCACTGGTTGGAAGCTGTTGTAGTGTGGTTTGAATCACTGTAATATTTATCACTGGTTGAAAATTATAGTGAATTCATCTCCAACTGGATTGGAGAAAAGTGGATTAGTAGAGGATTACCCCACCTCTGAGACCACTATAATCGCCTGTGTTATTTACAGTTTTACTGCATCATACTTTAAACTGCTGCATACATTGTTAAGTGTTTCATTAAGTTAATTTATATTCGTCATCAGCTGACTTACGCACATATCCAAGAACAAACGACTCCAAGTCATTTGTTTGACTATCAGCTGAAGAAACTCACTCTTCGTGAAAAAGAGTTCAAGAGTTTCAACAAGTCTATTCACCCCCCCTCTAGACTTGTTCCTGGACGACTTGTGACCTACAATAGATTTAATGTGGTTCAAGGCAACTTCCTCCACGTCCACGTTCTCTCCACACGGGAATGTTGTTTATTAAAGTTAAATTAAACCACAGCAATTATTATTAAAACTAAATATTTTCTGGAGATGTATCTTCCACACAGATTTATACACTCCATTTCACAGCTTTTGTCTTCCATACAGATTGGCGTAGGTTTGGTCTTGAAAATTGTCTTCATCTCACATAGATCGGAAACTTGGTTCGTCTAAGCAATTTCGTCACATGACTAACTCTCAAATTCAAATAGGTTATTATAAGACCGAACAATAAATGTATCTTTGAATTACTTCGCTGTGGTTTGTTGTTCACAAGTTGAGAACTTGTCTTATCTCTTCGCTGTAGAATACTATTGTAGGCAGAAGCGAGTTCTTTCCTTTTGTAGATAGATAAGTTGACAAGTTTTCAGTGTTTAATCAAGTCATCTTCACTGGCTATTATACTTTTTAAAAATACATCCATTATAAATGTAGTTGTTGCTAGGTAGGTGAGACTTGGACTGCTGCTGCTGAATGTTTGAATTAAAGTACTCCCTCTTATCCATCATTAAATGCTTCAGTAATTCTTTTGGCCTTCATTAAATGCTCTGCACATTTAAGTCTTCATCTGCATTAAATGTTGTCTCCACTAACATTAAATACTCTCAAAACCGTGAATACTTTATGAGTATTTTATTGCTTTACTCACAAGAGTTTAATATCTAAGTCTTATGATATTACAAGACTACTTTACTTTTCTGAAGTAAAGCACTTACAACAAAAATATTGTAGCCAGCTAGAAGACTTATGTTATTAGCTAAAAGGGTCGTAGCTCCTTTATGTTGAATTCTGCTGTATGAACTGGTTGTAGGATGATTGTTGTGGTTTTCCACATTTATCATAATCCAATGGGAATACTCCATCGGCTACACATAACGCTTAACATACAGTACAACTAATTATATATGATAATGCTTCTACGTAGCGGATGTTATGTCTATTCGATAGCTACTGCCTCGATTACACCCTCACAACATATGCAGCACAACCATTACGATGTTGTCGGCATCACATTGCGTACGTTAAATCCTTCCGGTGACCGTATGCTATCCTCGTTGACTCGGTTGTCTGCATGCATCTGGAGTACCCAGCCCCTACTCGATCGAAAATAAAATCTCACAATTGTTACCTTTGTCCTAAGTGTAACACCCCCAAGACGTTCAGGGCATATTACAGCGCCGTGGATCCCATACTGTGGAATCCACCAGGCTAACATACCAACAAGACATTCGACAACGAAAAACTATCATTAATAAAACGACAGTTCAAATAAAAGACTACAAACCGACAATTAAATTCTGACATCAAATCCATTTCCCAAAACGGGAACACAACATTAACAATTTCAAACAGGAAGTACTCGAGTACTTAAACCAATTTTATAATACATAAATCCCAAAACCAGACATTAATAGTAACCGACAGACATAACATCAAAAATCAAATACTGGACAATATCATGCTTGCCCATCATCCTCATACGTCCCGAGTGCTCGTTTATCCCCACGATCAATACCTGAAATACAAAAAGTATTTCCCCCATTTAAGGGGTTAGCGACAACTGCTAGTGCAAGTACAATCCATTTGAACTACATTCTAATCAGATGAATATATGCGCCAAAAGTCATTTTAGAAAACATTTTATATTAGGAATATTTACAATCACAAAACACATTATCTCCAACAAATCACAATTCAAAGTTAACCGTTGGTACGAGACTCACGGCCACCGTACCCCGCAGAGTCCGTCGGACATCCCCGGGTGGCTAACCACAGTTCACGATACGCACACTCACGGCAATACGTATCCCTAGAGGCCCGTCGGACCGTCCCTAGGTGAACATACACATAACCATCCACAACAACCACGATACTGCCATAATTCAAATACTAGAACATGTAAACAAATGTAAAGTACTTGCCTTTGAGACATTCTTGAAGAATCGGAAGTGAAAAATGACTACGGATGATCCGAATGGAAAACGACGGTTCCTAAACGAAGAATTAGCATAACTCATCCCAACGGACATCAATAATCGAAAGGAATACTCCCAAAACCCCGATTACAATTAACGACAAAACGTTCAATCAATACGGTGAGGGTTTACGCAAAATCTCCCGTATTGATAATTCGCGGATTAAAATCAAGGAAGCTGGATTTGGAATCATTCAATAATCACACTCGGTGAAGAATATCGTAATATAGATGAACAATTCGGAACTAAACCCTCAAATCCCGAAATCCCCCAAATTCGTCAAAATTAGGGTTCCTGAGGAATTACCTTTAATTCGGCTGATGAAAGGTGATTAAGTTGATTATGATATGTTAGCACGACTCTACGGTGATGGAATGTGAATAGAACGCCGATCGGGACTGAAGAAAATCGCCTCTGAGGTCGCACGTCGAAGAAACGAAGGGAAAAGAATGAAATCACTGCAGCGCAAATCGCTACTGGCTTATATACATGTGAAGTTAGCGCACGCTAACTGCCATATGTAGCGTGCGCTAACGGGGCCGTGACAGTCCAGTGGCTACTGCCACCATTCGTTAGCGTACGCTAATAATAAGGGTTAGCGTACGCTAACTGCTCTTCGGTAGCGCACGCAAGGCAACAGAGGGTAGCGTGCGCTACCTACATGCCAGCTGATCGCTGATGTCATATCAGCAGTAAGCTGCTGTGGAGGGTGCGAAACACGATACACACGATGAGACCAGAATCCAGGAACATGAACGCGAAGCATACAAGACGACGGAGCTAAGCGCTGAAAGAAAAATACAATTTCGACCACCGAAGGGTCCGTAACGCGACAACGAAAACGAGATTCCCTAAACTATTAGGAAATTACAAAAATGGCCCAAGTGACCGAAAATCACGAAACGACGTCAGATTCACAAACCGAAAGTCTCCACATGACCAACTCAACCATACGAACTTGTACAAACCAAGAAACAACGGAAAAGAACGAGTTTTACAAGAATCGAACGTTCATACGGCAAAACATGTCATAAAGCGAAATTACGTGAAAACAACATCAAAACTCATCCGAATGGAAAAACTCCAAGAACAAAATAGATTCGAAATGTCGAAACGGTTACAAGCGAGTCGATAAAAATAGACATACACCAAAAATGGAAACTACTAAAAATGGAAAAATTACGGGTATTACATTCTCCCCCTCTAAAATAAAGTTTCGTCCCGAAACTTAAGAATCAAAAAGCTCGGGGTATCTCGAACGCATATCCTCCTCTAGCTCCCACGTCGCTTCTTCTACTCCGTGCCTCGACCATTGCACCTTAACCAAAGGAATGGTTTTGTGCCTTAACTGTTTGTCACGACGTTCCAAAATTCTGACGGGCCTCTCCTCAAACGTAACATCCTTCTCTATCTCCACGTCCCCAAAGTCAATAATGTGGGACGGTCCTAACGCACTTCCTCAATCGGGAAACGTGAAATACGCCATGTACATGACTCAATGACGGAGGTAAAGCCAAACGGTACGCTAACTCACCGACTCTCTCCAATACCTCGAAAGGTCCAATATATCTCGGCCGAGTTTCCCTTATTCCCAAAACGGAAAACTCCTTTCGTCGGAGACACTCTCAACGAACATGATCTCCCACCTCGAACTCCAAAGGTCTACGCCTAACATCCGCATAAGATTTTTGTCGACTCGAGTACCAACATCCTCTTTCTAATCAATTCAACTTTCTCCCTCGTCTCCAACACAAGGTCGCTCGGTGCCAACCAAATCGGACGGCTCATCCCAACATATCGGTGATCGGCAACGTCGGCCATAAAGTGCCTCGCACGGTGCCATCTTAATCGACGCGTGCGGCTATTATTATAAGCAAACTCAATTAAGGCCAAATGCTCCTCCCAATTACTACTCCAGTCTAACGCACACGCGCGCAACAAATCCTCGAGCGTCCGAATGGTACGTTTGGGCGCCCATCGGTCTGGGGATGGAACGAAGTGCTCAAACGTATCGTGTCCCCAATGACTTATGCACTTTGCCAAAATGCGATACGAATCGGCCATCCTGCGAAATAATGGTCCTCGGCGTACCATGAAGCCTCACTATCTCGAGTAATAAAAATACGAGCCAACTTTTACGGACCCCAAGTATCCTTGATGCCCGAGAAATGTGCCGACTTAGTCGATCGGTCTACAATCACCCATACCATATTCATACTAGTCTTCGTCCTCGGTAAACTCGTGACAAAATCCATAGAGATGTCCTCCCACTTCCATTCGGAACGGGAAGTGGTTTCAATAATCCGGTGGCCGTGATGCTCAATCTTGACTTGTGACAAGTCAAACACTTAGCCACAAACTGAACTACCTCTTTCTTCATATCGTTCCACGAAATTTTTCCTCAGATCTTTATACATTTTACTCGAGCCGGATGGGTGAGTAAGGTGACGCATGAGCCTCTCGCATAATACTCTGTCTCATTTCGAGTCGTTCGAACACACAACCGACCTCGGAATCTCAACACTCCGTCCTCATGAATAACAAATCCCGGGCTTTCCCCTTCTCTACACTCTCCGAAGTGAATAAACATCGGGTCCACCAACTGTCCCGAATTAATGTCCTCGACGAGAGATGAAGAAATCTCAAGAGTACGCAATCGCGGAACTCTCTGGCAGCACAACCTCAATGCTCAACCTCGTAAACTCACGCTGAAGTTCCGACTGGGCCGTAAGTAACTCAAGCGCTCGAAGCGATACTGATTTCCGGCTCAAGGCATCTGCTACCACATTAGCCTTGCCCGGATGATAAAGGATCTCGAGATCGTAATCCTTAATCAATTCCAACCACCTCCTCTGCCTCATATTAAGCTCTTTCTGCGTGAAAATGTACTTCAGGCTCTTGTGATCGGTGAAAATCTGACACGACGAGCCATACAAGTAATGACGCCAGATCTTCAACGCAAATACGACTGCGGCCAACTCAAGATCGTGCGTAGGGTAATTCAATTCATATGGTTTCAACTGACGGGAAGCATAAGCGATCGTCCTCCCGTGCTGCATAAGTACGCATCCGAGCCCTTGGCCCGAAGCATCACTATAAACTGAGAAACCATCGTTACCACTCGGTAAAGCCAAAACAGGAGCGGTCGTCAACCGCTTCTTCAACTCCTCAAAACTATTCTGCCTCTCATCGGTCCACACAAACTTCTCTGACTTCTGTAACAACTGAGTCAGAGGTCGAGCAAGTTTAGAGAACCCCTCGACGAACCTACGGTAATACCCGGCTAATCCCAGAAAACTACGGACCTCTTTCACGTTCTTGGGCGGCGCCCAATCCAACACTGCCTCTACCTTATGTGGGTCCACACGAACACCCTCGGCCGAGATCACATGACCGAGAAACATAACTTCCCGTAACCAAAAATCGCACTTTGAGAACTTCGCAAAAAGATGCTGAGTTCTCAAAATATCTAACACAATATGCAAATGACGGGCGTGCTCCTCCTCGCTCCTCGAGTAAATCAGGATGTCATCGATAAAAACGACTACACACTTATCGAGGTACTCGATAAAGACTTTGTTCATAAGCTGCATGAACACGGCTGGTGCGTTGGTTAGCCCAAAAGGCATAACCACAAACTCGTAGTGACCGTATCTCGTCCGAAAGGCCGTCTTCGGAATATCGGTATCCTTCACTCGGAGCTGATAATACCCTGATCTCAAATCAATCTTCGAAAACACAGTTTCCCCTTGCAACTGATCAAACAAATCATCAATCCTTGGTAGCGGATACTTGTTTTTGATGGTCACTTTGTTCAACTCTCGGTAGTCGATGCACAAACGAAGTGACCCATCCTTCCTCTTCACAAATAGGACCGGTGCGCCCCAAGGCGAAGCACTCGGTCGAATATACCCCATGTCTAGCAACTCTCCCAATCAAGCTTTTTCAACTCAAGCATCTCGGCGGCGCCATACGGTATGGCGTCTTAGAGATAGGTGCCGCACCCGGCTCTAGATCGACGGTAAACTCAACCTCTCGGCCCGGCGGCAAACCCGCAACTCATCCGGAAAACGTCGGATACTCACATACTACGGAATAGACGAGAGCTCGACTCCCCTTCTTCCGATCTCAAAGCGTAACACCAATAGCCCGTGCAACCTCCTCAAGAAGTCTCACCGCCCTCAAAGCGCGATCGGTAATCTCAGCTACCCCGCTTACGCCCCACAAAAGAATGCTCGGTACCATCGAGAGGCTAACATCGAAGCTTGATCCTCGTTCTATAATTCATGATCGCCCCATGACGGTCCAGCCAATCCTCACCCAGAATCAAATCCTCGTCTCTAATATCTACCGCAATCAGATTAGAAGGCCAATCCCTCCCCGCGATACTCACAGAAAAATCTCTAATCTCACGGTCCCCCACGATGCTATCCCCGCTAGGAAGTTTGACAACAAAAGGCTCACAAGCAACAAGGCAATCAACATGCAGACGACGCACACAATCCATAGATATAAAAGAATGCGTAGCACCAGAATCGAACAATACGGAAACAGGATGGTCAAGGATGTGGACGGTACCTGTAGCCACCGTCGCGTCGGGATCTCCAGCTCGCCTCATCTCATACACACGGGGCGGAACAGACCCCGCACTAGAAGCTCCCCCTCTAGAAGGCTGACCACAACCTCGACCTCTAGCAAAACTCTACTGCGGCTGAGGAACTGTCGGTGCCTGATTCACACTCGGCTCTCCGCAGTGGGGTGATATCCGAGTAATGGAGCCCGAGCTGCATCCGTACAAAACTTAGCACGGTGACCCATACGTCCACTAGTAAGACACTGAATCGGAGGCCTATCACACTCACTCATCATGTGGCCGGGACGATTGCGGTTGAAGCACGTAGGACCACGAACTAACCAGCAGAGTGCACCTAGAACTGTTCCCTCGACCAACCGATGGCGGCCCGGCTCTCAAGACTCGCGAACTGCACCGAGCCTTCGGATACCCCCCAGACTTGCCTCCCGAAAACTGACCGGAGGTCTTCTACTTCTTTCCTTCAGCTGCCGTCTCTGTCGCAGAAAACGACATCTCGTAAGCCATCGCTTTATTCTGATACTCTTTCAAAGTCGTGCACCCCAGACCAGACATGTAGTGGCGCACCCTCGGCTTCATCTGCATCTCAAAGTGGCGGATCTTATCTAGCTCATCTCGGACTTGGTTTCTCACGTAGTGCAGCTGTTGATTGTAGTCCTTGATAGCTTGAGAAATAGGAACATCTTGAGGCTTAGCCTCAAAGAAGGCTCGGATCCTCCCCTCTTTCACTGGCCAAGGACAGAACTCGTCTTCCATCAAATCCCAAAACTCTGCCCACGTGGCTGCCCGGTCACGTGGTCTCACCGCTTGCCACCACGTTGCTGCCTCCTTGGCGAGGAAGTACTGAGCGATGGGTACTTTCCTCTCCTCGGAACAATTAGCAGCCTCAAACACTTTCTCCATCTCAAATAGCCAATTCTCCCAACCAGAAGGGTCGGAAGCACCATCAAACTGCGGAGGACGCATACGAATCACGTCCTGAAGTAGCTTATCATTACCGGATCCAGTAGGCGGAACCGGGTTGGCATTAGCATGGCCGACCAGAACGGCCTGAGTCAGTAGCGTCATCTGGTTCGCTACTTGCTGCAATATGTTGGCCACTCCAACATTCTCATGAGCATTATCGGAGCTAGCAGACTCGTACTGCTGACCTCCGGAACTAGGGGGAACACTGTTCGACAAAGAGGGCATCGCCGAATCAGTTCTCGAGTGATCGGACATGGCCGCCCCACCGGCTGCGCCACGTCCCCTACCGCGTCGCGACCGGCCCGCGTCCTCTACCGCAGGAATTTCAAGAAGCAACGGGTAAGTACAATTCAAACGCAAAACGCAAAAGATACTAAGACAGAATAGAACAGAGCGGTGAAACGAGTCAAGTTAGGAAAACTTACGAGCACCGGCGTCGAGATGATGGCATAGCGGTGATACCGTCCCAAAACGACACTTAACTAGACCCGAATGACCGACCCTAGGTATCCATAAACCTAAGCTCTGATACCATATTCTGTAACACCCCCAAGACGTTCAGGGCATATTACAGCGCCGTGGATCCCATACTGTGGAATCCACCAGGCTAACATACCAACAAGACATTCGACAACGAAAAACTATCATTAATAAAACGACAGTTCAAATAAAAGACTACAAACCGACAATTAAATTCTGACATCAAATCCATTTCCCAAAACGGGAACACAACATTAACAATTTCAAACAGGAAGTACTCGAGTACTTAAACCAATTTTATAATACATAAATCCCAAAACCAGACATTAATAGTAACCGACAGACATAACATCAAAAATCAAATACTGGACAATATCATGCTTGCCCATCATCCTCATACGTCCCGAGTGCTCGTTTATCCCCACGATCAATACCTGAAATACAAAAAGTATTTCCCCCATTTAAGGGGTTAGCGACAACTGCTAGTGCAAGTACAATCCATTTGAACTACATTCTAATCAGATGAATATATGCGCCAAAAGTCATTTTAGAAAACATTTTATATTCCGGAATATTTACAATCACAAAACACATTATCTCCAACAAATCACAATTCAAAGTTAACCGTTGGTACGAGACTCACGGCCACCGTACCCCGCAGAGTCCCGTCGGACATCCCTGGGTGGCTAACCATAGTTCACGATACGCACACTCACGGCAATACGTATCCCTAGAGGCCCCGTCGGACCGTCCCTAGGTGAACATACACATAACCATCCACAACAACCACGATACAGCCATAATTCAAATACTAGAACATGTAAACAAATGTAAAGTACTTGCCTTTGAGACATTCTTCGAAGAATCGGAAGTGAAAAATGACTACGGATGATCCGAATGGAAAACGTCGGTTCCTAAATGAAGAATTAGCATAACTCAGTCCCAACGGACATCAATAATCGAAAGGAATACTCTCAAAACCCCGATTACAATTAACGACAAAAACGTTCAATCAATACGGGTGAGGGTTTACGCAAAATCTCCCCGTATTGATAATTCGCGGATTAAAATCAAGGAAACTGGATTTGGAATCATTCAATAATCACACTCGGTGAAGAATATCGTAATATAGATGAACAATTCGGAACTAAACCCTCAAATCCCGAAATCCCCCAAATTCGTCAAAATTAGGGTTCCTGAGGAATTACCTTTAATTCGGCTGATGAAAGGTGATTAAGTTGATTATGATATGTTAGCACGACTCTACGGTGATGGAATGTGAATAGAACGCCGATCGGGACTGAAGAAAATCGCCTCTGAGGTCGCACGTCGAAGAAACGAAGGGAAAAGAATGAAACTGCTGCTCTGAAAACTGCCCGCTGGGCTTATATACATGTGAAGTTAGCGCACGCTAACTGCCATATGTAGCGTGCGCTAACGGGGCCGTGACAGTCCAGTGGCTACTGCCACCATTCGTTAGCGTACGCTAATAATAAGGGTTAGCGTACGCTAACTGCTCTTGATAGCGCCACGCAAGGCAACAGAGGGTAGCGTGCGCTACCTACACAGCAGTTGATGCTGCTGATGTCATATCAGCAGTAAGCTGCTGTGGAGGGTGCGAAACACGATACACACGATGAGACCAGAATCCAGGAACATGAACGCGAAGCATACAAGACGACGGAGCTAAGCGCTGAAAGAAAAATACAATTTCGACCACCGAAGGGTCCGTAACGCGACAACGAAAACGAGATTCCCTAAACTATTAGGAAATTACAAAAATGGCCCAAGTGACCGAAAATCACGAAACGACGTCGGATTCACAAACCGAAAGTCTCCACATGACCAAATCAACCATACGAACTTGTACAAACCAGGAAACAACGGAAACGAATGAGTTTTACAAGAATCGAACGTTCATACGGCAAAACATGTCATAAAATGAAATTACGTGAAAACAACATCAAAACTCATCCGAATGGAAAAACTCCAAGAACAAAATAGATTCGAAATGTCGAAACGGTTACAAGCGAGTCGATAAAAATAGATATACACCAAAAATGGAAACTGCTAAAAATGGAAAAATTACGGGTATTACACTAAGCTGCTCTCTCTGAACACCTTATATAGCCTTTGTCCTGCTCAAGCGATTAGCGTATGCTAGTCCAATCCCATAGCATATGTTATATCTTCTATGTTATGCACGTTAACTCAACAAGGTTGAGTACGTAACGATCAACATACTTGGCCAAAATTAGCAATCTCATTCTTTCCAGATAATTTCCAAATATCATAATTAGTACATAAATCTCAAAAATATAATCATTAGTATCATAATACTCGACATCAGTACATGTAACACCCCCAAAATTTATCGGGATGTTATAGTGCCGTGAATTCCATGTGGGACCCACAAGGCTAATTTTGAAGATTTTACAATTTCCATTAAATAATTATTGAGAGAGTAATTCTGCGATGGTACAAATACGAAAACGAAATGCTTTAAGAAAATATAATTCGCAAATATGGTTATTAAATAATTTTGGAATCCTTCAAGAGTTTAATTAAAAAGAAACAAAATAATGTGACTGCAGTTTTCAACACTGGTTCAAGCCTGATTGGAACCCTCGGGAATGTCCTGCACATATTCAACAAA
This sequence comes from Orobanche coerulescens, assembly GCA_033398695.1. NCBI lineage: Eukaryota > Viridiplantae > Streptophyta > Magnoliopsida > Lamiales > Orobanchaceae > Orobanche > Orobanche coerulescens. The sequence goes on from CM065802.1 coordinate 200,553,870, forward strand.
TCCGCCTGGCACGACGAATCATGCCACTCAACCTGAGTCAGACAATACAATTGAAACTCAACTATGAAATAAAGTGAATTCGCAGAACAATACATTATTTTAGATCCAATAGTGGTTCACAGAATACTCAACGTAGTCTTTTTATATCAACAGAAAACCTCCCGAGGTCGCAACCAAAGGTCACGGAAGCATATACACAGGAATACTCCAGACGTGGTGTAGGCTACAAGTCGTCAGAAATAAGTCTAGAGGGAGGGGTGAATAGACTTATTGAAACTCTTTTCCTGAAAGTTAGGTGAATTTCTCAGTTGTAATAAGTACAAATGACTTAAAGTCGTCTGCAAACAAGTAATGTGGAAGACAGCTGATGACGATAGCAGGTAACTTAATGTTCACTGCAGATAACTATCTAATGGAACAGTAAATATGTATGCAGCAGTTAAGTATGATGTTCAAAATAGTAAATCACACTAACACTTATAGTGATTTCAGAGGTGGGTTACCCCTTTACTAGTCCACTTTTCTCCAAACCAGTTGGAGAAGAATTCACTATAACTTTCAACCAGTGATAAATATTACAATGATTCAACCAGTTACAATAGCTTCTAAACAGTGGAATTCCGTGGCTGTTTCAACTCCCTTTGACTGCCTAGCACCTCTTGATCGAAAATCCTTGGATGCCTCAACAACTCTCGAGCTGTCTATCACTTTCCAATCAAGAATCCTTGGATGCCTTATCAGTCGCGAACCTTATGAAAACCTCATTTACAGAAGTACCCCGTACTCAGTTTTTGAGACAAGAGGGTTGTCTTCTCCAACAAAGAGCTTCTTCGAATATGATCTTTTAAGCTTGCTCTTTCATGATGCTATAGATTGCTTTTGATTGCCTTGATTGTTTAGATCGCTTGTAAGTATTGTTCTCACAGTTGTTTAGCTAAATTCATATCTTCTAATATTTATAGCACGATCCTTGAGCTTCCTTCATAGCCGTTGCACTACTGTAACAAATCCATCCATTGGAGAGTGGACTTCTTTGATATCTTATCAATCCGTTGCAAGGCTGGATTCCCTTTTCAATTCCGATCGTTTGAAATATTTTCTTTGTTTAGCGTCGTTATTCTTGATTAGAATAATCATAATGTCTTCAGAATGCGGATCTTGATGAATATTTAATTCCTTGCTTTCCGGGAATCTTTCCAGTTTGTCTCATACGTCTTGCATGCGGCTTTCCGTTATTGTTGAATTTTCAACTCTTGCTGACTTGGACTGAGTAACTTGGCTGATAACTTGACTGAGAACTTATCTAATGTCTTTTGGTCAAACCTGCCTGATGTGCAGTCAACCTTCTCTAATGTAAGACTTCTCTGATATAGCTTCCCTGAGATAAAGTTCTCTGATCTGGACTTCTTTGAGATGAAGTTCTCTACTCTGATCTGAAGTTCTCTGAGATGAACTTCTCTGCTATGAACTTCTCTGAGATACAGTCTTCTGATCTGAAGTTCTCTAACGAGTGGCAGTTCTATACATAGTCGATTACTTAGCTGATCAACACTTAGCCTAAATTTTATGGCCTACAGAAAATACTCATATGGTTCTTCTTTACAAGTTGCCAAGTACTTAAAACCAATATTCCTAACAAATTCCCCCTATTTTGATGATGGCAAAACTAAAACATTCAAATGTAAACAAGTCTGCACAAAGTAAAGTGCAAGACACAAATAAAACTCAGTCCTGTTTTGAGAAAATTAGTGGCTGTCATTCAAATGACTGTTATAAAATTTTATTGAAGTATTACAATACAGATGAATGAAACAGAATACAAGAAAAATATAAGTATTGCGAAATTAAAATTACAAGTGAAAATTACAGAAAATTATTCTATCTTCCTCTTTCTCTCCCTCTTCTGGTCTGCTGCTTGGCTGGAGGGAGAGACCTTAGAGGCTTTGCACTAATTGGCCTCTTAGAGACTGGGCTGCCCATATTTCCCTCTAACTACCAAAGAGGCAAATTCTTGCTCCTCAGCAGATGAGAAATTGTTCTTAACATATAGTTTCTTGATTTCTTTCTGAAGAGCCAGCTCATCCAGTTCATTGTTCATCAGAGTGGAAGCTTCTTCAGGTCTGAAATTTGGAATCATGGGATATGCATTGAACTTCTTTGCATATTTCTTTAGAATTGCCCAGAGTTTTGGCCAGGTTGAGGACAGGAAGTTTATGAATGTTTGCTATGGGGAGCAATCTTTATCCTGGAGTAATTCCCAGAGATAATATTTTTCTATGAATTGCTTTATTGCTCCTCCCAAAATTGGTGCTGCCTCAGCAGGCAAGAATTCCTCAATGAACCAAATCTCATTTCCCACCCATTGGAATCCCTCCTATGGTCCTTGTCTGGTCCTCCTCCTCTTGGCTACAGGTAGATCATCAGATGATGCAGCTTTTTCCTTTCTCTTGAGGTGAGAGGTACCAGCCTGAAGGAGAGGGAGGTCTTGTTCTGGTATATCTTCTCTGCCTTTCCCTTTGCCTTTGTCATCTCCCTTATCTTCCCTATATTTCCCCTGCCTGATCTCAGCTGCTCTAACTTGCTCTTCCCCCTTATCTTCCCCCTTTTTGCGAGCATCAAAAATAGCTGCTAGCTGCTCCTCCATCCAAGACATGAAATCAGACATGCCAAGAGGTATTCTGGAGTTAGTGGGTGTTGGGGAAGGGTCCTTCCGTTTGAGCAAAGCGTCCATATTCGAATTGAGAGACTAGAGATCAGGTTTAACTTCAGATGCTAATAGTTTGGCAACTGTCTCCTCTAAAATTCGTCTGATCAGGTCAGTCAGCTCAGGTGAGATTGAACTGCAGGTGCTATCTGAGGAGAATTTTCACCTAAGTCTTCTTGGGCAGCTAATCTCCTTGCAGTGGACTTTTCTGAAGGTAAGCTCCAATCAGCTGCCTTCTGATCAGAGGGGGTCTTATCTGGTGTGCCTGACTTGTCATCTTCAGGCTGATGAGAGCAAGATACTTGGACAGGTGCACCTTCAGCTTCATCATCTTTCCTATAATCTTCTTTTCTCTCATCCTTCTTCTTCTTTTTCAACTTCTTGTTTTTTATCTTCTCCTTCTTTCTCTTCTTCCTCTTCTTTTTATTTTTCTACTTCTTATTTCTTTTCTTCTCCTTTCTCTTCCTCCTCTTCTTTTTCTTTTTCTTCCTCCTTATCCTCAACTTTCTTTTCAACTTCTTCAGTCTCCTTTTCAACGTCTTCATTTTCTTCTTTTTCCACTCCTTTAATTTCTGTTTTTTCAATTACAACCTCTTCGTCTGCTTCTACTACAACATATTCAACTCCAACATTCTCCTTTTCTCCTTCCTTCCTTCATCCTGTCCTTCAAAAATTCTCTTCTACAGAACATCCTTCATTACTTGCAGGATGAATTGGTCCATTTTCTATTTGAATTGGAGAATGAACCAATTCTCCTCAAGCAGGATCTGCATATTAGTTTGCTAATAGAAATACATAAAAAGTTATTCTACAGCAATGGGATGTTCCCAAGAAGTTCTATCAGTAAGTGATTTTAGTTGGGAAAGGGCGTACATTCTGAACTCTCTCCATTCCTCATACATATTGATAAAGGAGAAATTTGAAACTTCCTTCCTTACCAACTTAAGTTGAGCTGAGAAAAGTCCCAAGGGGTTGTTGGTCCTCAGTTTGACGGAGTAGTGTGCAGCAGGAACTTCAATTGTCTCTTCTGCTTCTTTTTCCTCTGTCATGCTAGGAAGAGAGAAGAGTGGGATTCTTTCAGTCATCAGCTCTATCTGATCTGGCTGATCTTCAGCCGGAGCAGGTGTAGGTGATATTATGATTTGCATCTGAGCTGATGGTTCTTCGCCAAGTGCAGGTGATCTGACAGGCTGCACCTCTTCTTCTTCTTCGTCTTCAGATGGGTAGTCCACCAGGCCTCTCTGCCTCTTGGGGGACCTATCTGGAGATGATGTGACATGGACGGATTCCTCTGCTTCAGGTGACTTTCTCTTCAACAGCTTGGACAGAGGAATGTTGCCACTATCGGAGTCATCTGCAGACAACTTTCTGTACTCAAATGTTCCAGAAGTCATCTCCTTGATCATTGCAGCATCTCTTTCCTTCTTGTCCCCAATGTGCTTCATGGTCTCATGGTCCAAATGAGAAAGACTCTTGCTAAGGTGAAAGGGGTCTGCCTTTCCCTTAGCTTTTCCCAGGAACTTTAGAATCCAACTTATCTAAGTTCCATACTCCAGCTTTTGTCTGAATCTCTTCTCATCTTTATCCCAACTGACTTTGTTCACTTATCGGACTAACTGCCTATATATGTAGTCAGGCCAGTTAATCCTCTTCGGCTGAATGAGGGCTCTCATCATCATGTATTTGGCAGAAGATAATTAATCATAGCTCTCTGTCATGCCCATGACTATCTTTTTGTTTATGTCAAGGACATACTTGTACTCCTTATTGAGGTCATTCTTCTTTGCTGTGAGTTTGACCTTAGTAGACTCCTTGGGCAGCTTGATTTCATACCAAGTCTTAGTCGAGCCTTGCTTGATGGCTTCAACGGCGATGCCTCGGTTCTCCATCTGGAAGGCATCGGCCATGATCTGAGGATTGATGTCAACTTCCTCTCCAAGAATCGAGCTTGAAATGCAGTGCTATGTGACTTGAGCCTCCTTGTAGAAACAAATTACAACCTCTTTGAACAGCTGTTTTGGGGATATGTCCAAAAAACGGTAGATGCCATTTTTATTCATCATCTGGATAATGTACGCCATTTCTCCTATTTCATTTGTTTCCATCAAACCTTCAAAGTCGACAACAATACTGAATATGATTTGGTCTTTCACGATCTTGAGATTAACACCTCCAAAGTAGGATTCCATTTCTGCAAAAGGAATTTTTTGCTGAGTGTAGTGTATATTCAAAGGGTTTTTCTACTTTCTGAAAAATTAGGGTTCTTTAGCTTGAAGACGGTAAAGTTTGTTAAATAATTTCTGCCGCCTTAAATACCCAGTTGAAAAGACGCTTTGAATTTTTAACAATAAAACAATCAAATGGCGGTACGATTTTTGATGGTTTAAGGAATGACAGTTGAAGTTGATTGGTCATCATGGAGGTAGTGTGAACGTGTGTTTGTCCACATGTGAAAAATAATATAATAATTAAGTCGGTCTTGGTTTTAGAAACTTAGCTGGTTGACCGTTTGACTTCTTGTCTGATCTGTATCAGGTAAGTTTTGTCGCCTGTGGTTGTTGTCAGCTAGCTTTTCCTTGTCTGATCTGCATCAGGTAGCTTTCTGTATCAGGTAGCTTGCACGCTTGGTCTCCATATGAGGTAGCTTTGTTGCCGTCTGGTCTGATCATCAGGTAGCCCTTTTCCTTGTCTGATCTCTACATCAGGTAACTTTTTCGTCTGTGCTAGATTACCAATCTAGTAGTCCAAGCTCCGTGCTTAGCTCCAAAAACCTTTCTTCTAGTAAAGGTTTTTTGAAAATATCAGCAATTTGATATTCTGTGCTGACTCTTTCTACTCTGACTCTTTTGTTAAGCACATGATCTCTGATAAAATGATGTTTGACGTCAATGTGCTTTATCCTTGAGTGCAATACTGGGTTGTTGGTTATTGCAATTGCACTATTGTTGTCACACCATATTGGGACTTCATTTGCAATGATGTTGTAATCCCTTAGCTGTTGTCTGATCCATAGAATCTGTGCACAACAGCTACCTGCAGCTAGGTATTCTGACTCTGTTGTTGATATTGAGTTGGATACCTGCTTCTTACTGAACCAAGAAATAAGTCTGTTTCCAAGGAATTGGCACGTTCTGCTGGTGCTTTTCCTATTAATCTTACATCCTGCAAAGTCTGCATCCTAGTATCCGGATAGCTTAAAGTTTTCGTCCTTAGGATACCATAGTCCAACATTGATTGTAGACTTAAGGTATCTGATAATCCTCTTAGCTGATTCCTGGTGAGACTGCTTTGACTTGGATTGAAATCTTGCACATACTCCTACAGCATAAGATATATATGGCCTGCTTGCAGTTAGGTAAATAAGTGATCCAATAAGTCCTCTGTAGTAGGTTGGATCTACTGATATACCTCCTTCATATGCATCTATGTGTAGGCTTGTGCACATTGGAGTTCTTAGTGTTTTGGCTGAGTCCAATCCAAATATCTTGACTAGATCTTTGTGTATTTAGCTTGATTGATGAAAATTCCATTTTTCATCTGCTTGACTTGAAAACCAAGAAAGAAGTTTAGTTTGCCCATCATACTCATCTCAAATTCTCATTGCATGAGATTTGAGAACTTCTCACATAGCTCCGGGTTGGTTGAGCCAAATATGATGTCATCCACATATATTTGAACTAATAACATGTGAACTTCATGTTCTACTCTGAATAGGGTATTGTCTACCTTTCCTTTCCTGAAACCGTTCTTCTCAAGAAACACAGATAATATTTCATACCATGCTCTTAGTGCCTGCTTGAGTCCATATAGAGCCTTTAGAAGCTTGTAGACTTTGTCTCCTTTAACAAATCCGGGGGGTTTCTCCACATAGACTTCTTCTTCTAGAATCCCATTGAGAAAGGCACTTTTTACATTCATTTGGTAGACTTCAAAATCCTTGTATGCTGCATATGCAGGAATAGTCTGATGGCTTCCAATCTTGCAACAGGTGCATAAATTTCGTCAAAATCTATTCCCTCACATTGTGCATATCCTTTAGCAATTATTCTGGCTTTATCTCTACAACAGCTCTATCTTCATCACACTTGTTCTTGTACACCCATTTGGTACCAATTACCTTCTTGTGATCTGCCCTGTCTGTTAGTTCCCAGACATTGTTTCTTTCTATCTGGTTTAGCTCCTCTTGCATTGCATTTATCCATGAGTAGTCCTCCAGAGCTTGCTCTGTTGTCTTGGGTTCCATATGAGACATGAAACATGAGAACATTGCCATTCCTACAGGTTCTGTGGAATGTCTGGTTCTGACTCCATCAGTTAGGTTTCCAATTATCTGTTGGATGGGATAATCTCTAATCCATTTGGGGATATCTTCTTCAGGGTCTTTTCCCCCTGTTGAGTTGCTTTGGTGGACTTCGTCTCTCTCTGCATCAGCTAGGTCCTGGCTTTCTTGGTCTGCAACTGGATCAGCTACGGTCTTGTCATCTGTAGGTGGGGATCCTGCCTGATCTGCAGATGGGTCTTTGTCAGCTGCAGTTGTATCAAGTAGGTTTTGGAATCCTATCTGATCTGCAGTTAAGTCTTCGGGTTGGTCTACAAGTGAGTCCATCATTCATGTGTCATAAATTATAACTTATTCCAGCGTGGCGCTTTTGAGCTTATTCTCAATTAATTCCACCTATTTCCTGTACTCAATAGTAGACTCATCAAACACAACATGAGGTGTTTTTTTCCACAACTAAGGTTCTTTTGTTAAATACTCTGTATGCCTTACTTATTTGTGAGTATCCCATAAAGAGACCATCATCAGTTTTAGCATCAAAGGCATTCAGTTGGGTTTTACCATTGTGGCTGAAACACTTACAACCAAATATATGAAAATATTTAACAGTTGGTGTTCCGCGGTTCCAAACCTCATAGGGAGTTTTGCTATGTCTCCCTACAATAATACTCCTGTTCTGAGTATGGCATGCTGTGTTGACAGCTTCAGCCCAGAACCTCTTTGGCAGGCCAGCTTCTGCAATCATGGACCTGACAACTTCCTTCAAGGTTCTGTTCCTTCTTTCAGCAACACCATTCTGGTGTAGTGTTTTGGATGCAGAGACATCGTGCTGGATTCCATTCTGATCACTATACTCAGTGATTGCCTTGTTGAGAAATTCTCCTCCTCTATCTGATCTGATCTTGATTTGAGAGGGATTTATCATCCTCAATCTTCCTCAGCAGCTCAGGTAACTTTGTTAGTGTTTCACTTTTTTATAAAGAAAAAACAACCCATGTGTATCTTGATTAGTCATCCACTACTACTAGAGCATGCTTCCTTCCACTCGATGCCCTTGGCTTGATGGGGCTAAAGAGATCCAAATGAAGTAGAACTAGAATTTTGGTCGTGATAGTGGTAGGCTGAACTGGTCTGAATGATGCTCTGGTCTGCTTTCCTTTCTAGCATGCATCACAGAGAACTTCTTTCTTGAATACTTCTTCTGGAAGTGCTCTGACCAGATTTTGAGAGCTTATATTGTTGATGGCTTTGAAGTTCAAGTGACATAATCTTTTGTGCCATAGCCATCCATTTTCAGCAATTGTCTTAGATAGGAAACAGGTGTTTGGAGTGCTTATGTTCCAATCTATCATGTAGAAATCTCTCATTCTGAATCCTTGTAGCTTCACTTCTCCAGATAAGATATCAATCACCATGCATTTCCAAATGGTGAAGACTACTAGGTTCTTCTCATCACAAAATTGACTTATGCTCAACAGGTTGTATTTGAGCCCTTTGACATAGTGGACTTTGGATATGGTTATATTTCCTCTGTGCAGCTCTCCAAATCCTTTTGTCTGACCTCTAGAGCTATCTCCAAAGGTTACATCTGGGCCTCTTTCTTTGATATAATTTGAGAGCACCTTCTTATTCCCTATTATATGCCTTGAGCATCCAGAATCTACAAACCATTCTTCTCCTTCCATTGTTTAGTTTGAGGAGATATGGTAGTAGTCCTTTCACTTGTTCTGCAATCAATAAAGCAGAGATTTAGGTACCCAAATATGTGTGGGTCCTTGGGGGTTAGTGGGTTTCCTGGAGAATTGGTTTCTCCCTGGATTATTAAAATTGTGTTGATTGCCCCTATAAGGTGTGTGTTGTCTAGGCATATATCCATGGTTAGGATTGTATACTGGATATGCCTCATAAAATCTATGGTGTGGGTGATTTCAAAATCTTGGCTGAGACCATTTGTTAAATCTTTGGGGTCTCCACACATGTTCATTTTGAAAATTTGGATAACCTTGAGGTTTCCATTTGCCTCTCCCATTTTGAAATATGTTTTTAGGGAGTCTTTGGTAATAGTTAGCATAGTGTCTTGGTTGCTGCTTCTGCCTTGGCCATTGCCTAGTCTCTTGTCTAGGTGGCTGCCTAGTATACCTTGGCTGTTTCCTAAACCTTTGACTTGGCTGCTGCCTATTTTGAAATATGGGTTTATATGTAGGCTCAGCAGTCTGGACAATTGTTTCTCCCTTGATGAATGTAGTTTTGAACTAGAGGGAGTGTTGGGGCCATATCTAAGGCCTGATCTGGAATTAAGTGGCCTTTTGTTCATACACAACTCATCCAAGGTTATAGATGCCTTTAGAGATGTTATCTCTTTAGCGTGTGTACTGTTTAACTATTTCACCTTGGATAGTTCAGCTTTGACATTAGCGAGTGCAGCTGACTTTTCACTATTTAAAACAGTCATCTTATGGATCTCAGTTGCAGTATTTTCAGCTGAGTTCTTCAAAGAGTTTTCAGATCGTTTTTCAAGCTCAGCTATAATGTTTTTAAATTTTGCTGACTCTTGACTGACCTTGTCAAAATCATTTTTCATCTGTACTTTCTCATTCTTCAGCTGTGCATTTTTGGCTGTCACAGTCTGGCGAGCTGATTTAAGGGCTTCAAAATCTTTTAGTAACTGATTTACAGATTCATGAAGATTCATATCTTCAGACATGTCAGAGCTCAAACCCTCAGTATTTTGAGGTTTAGAAGTTACCACTTCATCAGCTAGGTTGGCCATCAGACAGTTGTATTCATCATCATCATTAGAGAAGAATCCACCACTTGATTCTACTCTTTCTTCAGTCTAATCTTCAATTATGAGAGCTTTCCTTTTGTCCTCCTTTCTGCCCACATTTTTCTTGTCTTCATCCTTCTTGAGATCAGGGCAGTCGATCTGGATGCGCCCAGTTTTGTGGAAGTTGTAGCATTCCACCTTCTAGTTGCTAGCTTTTTGATTCCTTCTTGGATTTTCTTTGAAGTTCTTCTTGTATTTGGAATAATTCTTCCTGAAGTTGCTGAACCTATGCATGATGAAAGCCATCTCTTCCTCAAAATCTAGAGGATTTAGAGGTTTAACTTCAGATAGGGTCTTGGCAGAGGATTCAGCTGCAAATGATATTCCTTTTCAGCTGGTTCATTAGATTATGAACTGGGTAGCTCAAACTCACATGCCTTCATATCAGAAAACAGATCCTAGATCTTTATCTTGTTGAGGTCTTTTGATTCTCTCATTTCTACAGCCTTCATGCTCCATTCAAGATTGAGGGATCTCAAAACTTCTAGAACCATCTCCCTGTTGCCATAGGTCTTTACAAGGGAGTTGATCTCATTTATGATCTCATTGAATCTTATATCCACTTGGTCAATTGATACCGGTCTTTATCTTGAAGTTGTCACATTTTTGTGTAGCTATTGACAACTTATTTTCTTTGATCAGCTCCGTTCCTTCACACATTACTGCTAATGTGTCCCAAATTTCCTTTGCATTTTTGCAATTCTTGATCTTCACCATGGTTGCTTTATCAAGGGTCTGGTCTAGAACATCTCTGGCCCGGTTGTCTAGATTAGCCAGCTTTCTCTCTTCAAGGGACATTTTTGTTCTCTTCTTTGGGATCTTCTCAGGCTTCCCGGCTGCAATCTCCTCGGGTGAGTTGTCCTTCTCAAAGATGAAAGGACCATCTTCAATGATGCACCACATGTCGTCATGGATGGATGATAAGTGTGCCTGCATTCTTATCTTCCAGAGGTCATATTCATCAACGGAAAATACAGGTAATCTAGAGTGCATGTTCTGCATGTGTTCCATAATATTGAGAGATTAAAAAATATATATGCTCTGATATATGGATCTGGTTCTGTCAAATTGAATCAATGTATCTGATACCACTTGTAGGTCACAAATCGTCAGAAATAAGTCTAGAGGGGGGTGAATAGACTTTTGAAACTCTGTTCCTGAAAGTCAGGTGAGTTTCCTAGCTGTGATAAGTACATATGACTTAAAGTGGTCTGCAGACAAGTAATGCGTAAGACAGCTGAAAACGATAGTAGGTAACTTAATGTTCACTGTAGATAACTATCTAATGGAACAGTAAATATGTATGCAGCAGTTGAGTATGATGTTCAAAGCAGTAAATCACACAAACACTTCTAGTGGTTTCAGAGGTGGGGTAATCCTCTACTAGTCCACTTTTCTCCAAACCAGTTGGGGATGAATTCACTATAACTTTCAACCAGTGATAAACATTATAATGATTCAACCAGTTACAACAGTTTCCAACCAGTGGAATTCTGTGGCCGTTGCAACTCCCTTTGACTACCTAGCACCTCTTGATCAAAAATCCTTGGATGCCTCAACAACTCTCGAGTTGTATGTCACCTTCCAATCAAGAATCCTTGGATGCTTTATCAACCGCGAACCTTATGAAAACCTCATTTACAGAAGTACCCCGTACTCAGGTTTTGAGACAAGAGTGTTTTCTTCTCCAACAAAAAGCTTCTTCAAATATGATCTTTTATAAGCTTGCTCTTTCATGATACTATGATTGATTTTGATTGCCTTGATTGTTTAGATCGCTTGTTAGTATTGTTTGCACCATTGTTTAGCTCAATTCATAACTTTGGATATTTATAGCACGATCCTTGAGCTTCCTTCATAGCCGTTGCACTACTGTAATAAATCCGTCCATTAGAGAGTGGACTTATTTGTTTATCTTATCAATCCATTGCAAGGCTGGATTCCCTTTTCAATTCCGACCATTTGAAAGACATTCTTTTTTTTAGCGCCATTATTCTTGATTAGAATAATCATAAGGTCTTCAGAATGCGGATCTTGATGAATATTTAATCGCTTGCTTTATGGGAATCTTTCCAGTTTGTCTCATACGTCTTGCATGCGGCTTTCCGTTATTGTTGAATTTTCAACTCTTGCTGACGTGGACTGAGTAACTTGGCTGGTAACTTGACTGAGAACTTATCTGATGTCTTTTAATCAAACCTGCCTGATGTGCAGTCAACCTTCTCTGATGCTAGACTTCTCTGATATTAGCTTCCCTGAGATAAAGTTATCTGATCTGGACTTCTCTGAGATGAAGTTCTCTGCTCTGATCTGAAGTTCTCTGAGATGTAGTTCTCTGCTCTGAACTTCTCTGAGATACAGTCTTCTGATTTGAAGTTCTCCGACGAGTGGCAGTTCTATACTTAGTCGATTACTTAACTGATCAACATTTAGCCTAAATTTTACGGCCTACAGAAGATACTCATATGGTTCTTATTTACAAGTTGCCATGTACTTAAAACATACATTTGAATAATTAATTAATATAGGGATGACATCATCAAAATCTTAACAAGTGTTCCTAACACGTGGGTACCATTCAGGTTTTATCCCTCAATACATTACCAACACAAAATTCGCCAAATAACGACGCACAATGAATCTTGAGATTTCATAAATTAAATTAACATGATCTGAGCAAGATATCACTTATCTTAATTCCGACGAGGGTAATTTCCTTTTTCTAACACAATGGCTCGAACGTCCACAATTGATCGAGAGCTCAACATATTTACATATTCGTCGATTAATACCTCATAGTAATAATGATGAATAACGACGATTACCCCTTTCTGATTGAGTTCTTAACCTAGTTCGATTCATTACGTTGCAACCAAAATTCTACGTTTGATGATAATGTGAATTACTTACAATTCTCAATTCCTTGATTATCAACTCCTTACAATACATATCCGATACGATTTCAACTAAAATCAAAATTATAAATTTGCTAACTACTTTAGTTCGAATTTTCCAAATTCCGGAGTAGAAATATCGAACACGATTCTAGAAAAATTCTTACATGCATGATCATCTTATCCAACTCGGCATTTGGTAACTTAGTTCATCTCAACAATTCTAACGAGTTTAGTTAACGAATAACCGAATTACTAACATAACCTACTGCACAACTAATCCAATTGCATTAACGTTTTTATAGGTTTAATCATAAGCTTGCAATTCGATACATGATTTACACGGAAGGATACACAAGTTGATATTTCGAGATAGGTTTACATCCAACGATTACGATTAATGTTAGTTTCACCAGTTCGATTATCTACAAGAGTTCAAAACTACCCAAGGCACCCAAATTATGATACGACATGGCTAGCAATAATGAAATAGGTTCAAAGATATGCTAGACTTACCTTAATTGATGAAGAACGATGGGGAGCAACAAGAGCAATGAATAACGGGAATAACACCTTCAAAAACCTTACCCGAAGCTTGACCAATCCGCTCTACTAAGATAATATACGGGCTAGGAAGGCTGGGAATCGATCAAAGTGGCTGGAGGACGTTCTGAGAGAGAGAGAGTGATTTTGTTCCATGAGAAATGAAAGAGGAGGTACTGTTTTATAACCTCTTATTACGTTTAATGTATGTTATGCCTTATAGGTTACATACGTAAGTCCCTTAACATACGTAATCCTATTTCTTAATGTATGTAACTATGGATCAGAGGCTACTGCCCGGAATGACCTCATTTTTGCATATCAATTGACGCGTAGCGCACACAACATACCACATATAGCGTATGTTAGGTTGTTTGTTTAACGTGCGTTATGATCAGTTAACTTGATCATCCACCAGTGCGCCGAAAGTAGTCCCTACCATGCATAAAAAAGATTCTTGCCGGCAGACCAAAATACCAAATTACATACGTGACTTATAAGCTATAACGTACGTAATTCATTATGTATAGCGTACGTAATACGTAGGTCTAGCATACATAATGTATGTCAGTCCACCTAGTCATGCATCACATTCAACCACCACAGGTGTTACTTCCTTTAGACTCATCAAGCAATTCCTCAGGGAACAATACGTTGGCCACCGTCACATTCGCACCGATAATTTCTCAACGACATCAAGGTATGTCACTGACATATCATCAACATCATACAATTATGTCACAATAACATTTAATAAACGTGGACAGGGTTTTGTTCGCAACAACATGGTCTAAAAACAACGCATAAAAATACAAGCATCGTGAGATGAAGCATAATATTTAATTGCTAAAATAAAGTACATATTATTTTACAGCATTAAATACCCGTGGTATTACATACCACCCCCCTTAAAATAGTTTCGTCCTGAAACTAAGAAAATAACTCTGGTGACTCTCTCATGCTCGACTCGGTCTCCCAAGTTGCTTCTTCAATGCCGTGATGCGACCACTGAACTTTCACAAAAGGTATGGCTTTATTCCTTAATGTCTTTATGCATTGATCTAGAATCGCGGTTGGCACTTCTGTGAAGGTAGCATCATTACAAAACTCCACTTCTTAGAAATTGATCTTGTGAGTTGAATCTTAAACATACTTTCTTAATTGGGAGACGTGGAAGACATTACGCACTCCGTCTAACAATGTCGGCAATGCTAATCGATAAGCAAGTCTACCGACTCGGTACAATATCTCAAACGGGCCGATAAATCTCGGGCTCAACTTACCCTTCTGGCCGAAATGTCGAATGCCCCGCATCGGCGATACCTTGATCCAAACGTGATCCCCAACTAGAAATTCCAACGGTCACTGGCGATATGTAGCGTATGACTCCTGGTGTCTCTGCTCTGCTAACATGTATTTCCGAACAATGGGATTTTTCTTAATAGATTCCTAGATCAGGTCTAACTCGGTAGCATCGGAAGCATCATCCCAACATAGGGGAGACTTGCATCGCCTACCATACAAGGCCTCAAATGGTGCTGCCTATGCTTGCATGCCAACCGTTGTTGTACAAAAATTGTGCTAAACAGGGGTGTTTAACCCAATCCTTGCCCCAATCGAGTAGACATGCTCTCAACATATACTCCATTATTTGTATCGTATATTCTGTCTGTCCGCATGTCTGAGGGTGATAGGCTGTGCTGAAATGCAGTTGAGTACCCATAGCCTTATGGACATCTTCCTAGAAACAGGACATATACCTGGTGTCTCTATTTGATATGATTGCTGAGGGAATGCCATGAAGTTTCACAACTTCCCGGATAAAAAAGATGGCTAACTGCTCCGTTCCGATAGTTTCCGGGATCAAAATAAAATGTGCCGACTTCGTCAGTTGGTTTATAATAACCCATATCGTGTCCTTTTTCTACCATCGTCGCCGGTAGCTTGGTAACAAAATCCATTGATATGCTTTCCCATTTCCATTCCGGAATGGGTAAGGGCTACATGATTTCGGCCGGTCTGTGGTGTTCGATCTTTACTTGTTGACATGTCATTCATCAAGCAACGAATCTTGCTACTTCCTGTTTCATGTTTTCCACCAAAATCTCTTCCACAGATCTTTGTACATTTTGATCGCCCCGGGATGAATGGAATAGGGAGTAGAATGAGCTTCCTTAATTATAGTTTGCTTTATCTCATCATTTGGTGAAATACAGATCCTATTCTTAAATCTTACCAAGCTCTCTTGGATCTTGTAGTCTGAAATAATTCCCTCTTCAGCTCTTGCGCCGATCGCATGTAGTTTGGGGTCTTCCATCTGCGCTAGACGTATCTCTTCCACAATAATGAATGAATATTAAATGAGCACAACTGTCCCTGGCGATGTTGTATCCATACTTCAATACCGCCCCTCATGAGGTCCTGTTGTAGTTCTGCCTTTACCTTTAAGCCGGATAACATCACTTCTTGCGCAGTCTTCCAACTACGTGCATCTGCAACGACGTTAGCCTTTCCAGGGTGATATAAAATCTCCACGTCATAATCCTTGGTTATCTCCAGCCAATGCCTATGTCTCATGTTTAACTCCTTTTGGGTGAAGATATATTTTGAACTCTTCCGTAAGAATCTTACAGGTAACCCCGTAAAGGTAGTGCCTCAAAATCTTAAGAGCGTGGGCCACTGTGGCTAGTTCCAAGTCATGCGTAGGGTAGTTCACTTTGTACGGATTGAGTTGTCGAGATGCGTATGCAATAACCTTGTCATTTTGCATGAAAACACACCCCAGTCCATATTTAGATGCACCCGTGTATATTACGAATCCTTCTGTGCGCTACGGTATTACTAACACCAGAGTGGTAGTTAGTCTCTTTCTTAGCTCGTCGAAGCTCTTCTGATAATTCGTCGTCCAATCAAACTTGGTATTTTTTTATTAATAGGTTCGTCAATGGCTGAGCGATATGAGAAAAAGCCTTGACGAAACGTCGATAATATCCTGCCAATCCCAGGAAACTTCTTACCTCTTTGACATTCTCCAGGGGTGCCCAACTCATCATTATCTCGACCTTTTGTGGATCTACCCTGACGCCTTCTGCTGAAATAACATGTCCCAGAAAGGTCGCATCCGACATCCAGAATTCGCACTTGGAAAGTTTGCATAAAGTTGGTGGTGCCTCAAAACACTTAGTACCTGACTGAAGTGTTCCTCGTATTCTTGTCGGCCTCAGGAATAGATTAAGATGTCATCAATAAAAACCACCACACACTTATCTAGGAAATAAGTCAAGACCTTATTCACCAATTCCATGAAAACGGCTGGGGAGTTGGGTAAGCCAAATGATACCACCATGTACTCGTAGTGTCCATATCTTGATCGAAATGCAGTCTTAGGAATATCTTCCTCCCGAATCCTCGGTTGGTGATATCCAGACCGTAAATTGATTTTTGAAAACACAACTGCTCCCTGTAATTGGTCTAGTAGATCATCAATCCTTGGAAGTAGTTATCGATTCTTAATAGTGACTTTGTTTGGTTCTCTGTAGTCAATACAAAATCATAGGGAGTTATCTTTTTTCTTCACAAAGAGGATTGGCGCACCCAATGGAGAAGTACTCGGACAGATCAATCATTTCTTTAACAATTCTTCAAGTTATAATTTTAGTTCCTTCATTTCTGCTGGTGCCATCCTGAAAGGTGCTTTGGAGATATATATTGTTCCTCGTTCAAGTTCAATCGAGAGGTCAACCTCCCGTTGTGGCGGTAATCCTGGTAACTCATCGGGAAAGACGTTTGGAAATTCACTCACTACCGGAATGTTAGCAACTGATATCTGTGATGTGTCCTCCTGGAGAACATAACACCAATAATACATCTCTCGGGTGTCACAAGATACTTATGATGTAAGAAGGCTGAGAGACCCTGTTGTATTGAAGTTTTCTCGACCCTTGATTGTATGAGTAGCACCGTCACAAGCCATGATGGAAATGGTCAAGTGGTAGGTGCCTAATATCGTCCTGTGCATGGTCATCCAGTCCATACCCAAAATGATATCCTCGTTCTGAAGTGGGAAAACCCTAAGATTCGTTGTCCAGCTCCAATCATAGATACGAATTGGATAGTCTCGGACTTCTGGATCTCCCCCAACTCTGCTACCCTCGGGTAGCTTAACGGTAAAAGATTCACAAGGTACATAGGAAAGTTCAAAGGTTTAACACATTTCACAGATATAAATTAGTGTGTCGCTCTAGTATCAAACAGTACATGAACAGGCTGGGAATTAACAAGAATTGTACCTGAGACAGCGGGTGAGGTCTGGTCATCGGTAGCCCTCAATTCGAACACACGGGATGGTAATGTCCCAGAAGAGGATGTAGTACCTCCTCCGCACCCACAACCTCTTCCGGCACCATGTGATGGGGGTTGAGTTTGATAAGGTGGAGCTTGGTAGTTGGAAATGGCAAATGCCCTGGATGACTGCACAGAACCTTGCTGACTCTGAGAAGCTATATTTGATGTAGATTTGACTCGCGAATAGTAACAAGACATGTGCCCACTCTTTTCGCATAAAAAATATTTTGTAGCCACCTTATGACACTGGCTGATGGTATGCCCAGTTATGCCACAATTGAAACAGTTCCGATGGAGAGGCTGGTCAGAGGAGTCCTTCTATTGGTACGAAACCACTGATTTAGAGGAGAAATTAGTTCCTGGGTTCTTTCTACTAGTGCTCCCAGATTGGTTAGACGTCTTCTTATTCTTATTATTATTATGTCCAGTGTCAGAACTAACAACAGTACCAGCATATGCTGTGACTACGTCCTCATACGCCCTCAAAGTGGTACAGTGAAATCCAGCTGCATAACATTGGACATCTTCCTGCAAACATTATGCAAGGTGACAGGTTCATTGATCTTCAGACGGAACCATCTGCGAGACATAATTTAGTTCGGTTCGACAGGCCCGAATGATTTCTAGCACCGGCAAATTCTGTGGTCCAGCATTGAAGAAATTCCGAGCACAAGCAGTTTGAGCTGATTTGGAGCAGCACTCGTCTCTCAACAATTTGAAAAATTCAGCCCACCCGACTACCCTGTCCTCTAGCTTATAGGTCCCCCACCATCGGGCAGCAGTGTCTTGGAGGTGGTTGAGTCCTAGTGGCACCTTTCAGTTTCCTGTACAACCAATTACATCGAAAGCAGTCTTCATTTCAGAGATCCAGTCGTCCACATGTTTATCTCCTGAATCTCCAAACAACGGTGGCCTAGCTTTCAGCATCTCTCCCAGCCATCGGTCTTTTCCGGCATTTTCTTCGACATTAATGACTGGTACCCGCTCCGCTCGGTTAACCTGAGCGATCCCCATTGCAATGGCCTGGGTGAGAGTCTGAATGAAATACGGATTCATGCCTCCATTGTTCTGGTTTGTTGCCACTTGATCATTTTTATTATCAGACGGTGGCTGGTTTCCGGCTGAACGGTTTCAGCGGTGCTCCTGTCTTCATTTTGGTTCACAGCGGAGGCCTCAGCGTCGTTCACGATTCTCCTAGATCCACGACGTGCCATTATGGTAATGTTCAATCTAGAGAGTCTTTTCAATACAATTATTCTTTGAGTTCTTCTGAATTCAAACATCATACCCGGATTTTAGGAAACATACGTGTTCCTTACTTTGACATTTCTCGATGAGTTGCGGTCGCTTAGAGTGTTGGACATTGAAAACCTTCAAATATTTTCGAAAACATTTTTGGTAAAACTTCCAACATGGATGTTTTTATCTGATACCATTTTATGTAAGACCCCCAAAATTTATCGGGACATTACAGTACCGTGAATCCCTTATGGGATCCACAAGGTTAATTTTGAAGATTTTATATTTCCATTAAATAATTATTGAGAGAGTAATTCCACGATGGTACAAATACGAAAATGAAATGATTTAAGAAAATATAATTCGCAAATACGGTTATTACATAATTTTGGAATCCTTCAAGAGTTTAATTCAAAAAAACAAAATGACGTGACTTCATTTCCAACACTGGTTCAAGCCTGACCGGAACCCTCGGGAATATCTTGCACATATTCACAAAATCTGCCTGGCACGGCGAATCGTGCTAGTCAACCTAGGCCAGACAATATAATTGAAACTCAACTATGAAATAAAGTGAATTCGCAGAGCAGTACATTATATAAGATTGAATAGTGGTTCACAGAATACTCAACGTAGTCTTTTTCTATTAACACAAAAACTCCCTAGGTCGCAACCAAGTGTCACAGAAGCATCTGCACAGGAATACTCCGGACGTGGGCACCATTCAGGTTTTATCCCTCAACACATTACCACGCGTGTACCGTTCAGGTTTTACTCCCAACACATCGGCCCATTAATAATGAAGTTTTTAAGGAAAGATATCAACACGAAATTCGCCAAATAACGACGCACAATCAATCTTGGGATTTCATAAATTAAATTAACATGATCTCAGCAAGATATCACTTGTCTTAATTCCAACGAGAGTAATTTCCTTTTGCTAACACAACAGCTCGAAAGCCCATAATTGATCGAGAGCTTAACCAATTTACATATTTGTCGATTAATACCTCATAGTAATAATGACGAATATCGGCGATTACCCCTTCCCGATTGAGTTCTTAACCTAGTTTCATAACGTTGGAACCAAAATTCTATGTTTGATGATAATGTGAATTATTTACAATTCTGAATTCCTTGATTATCAACTCCTTACAATATGCTCCGATACGATTTCAACTACAATCAAAATTATTAATTTGCTATACTTTAGTTCGAATTTTCCAAATTCTGAAGTAGAACGGTCGAACACGATTCTAGCAAAATTCTTACATGCATGATCATCTTATCCAACTCGGAATTCGGTAACTTAGTTCATCTTAACAATTTGAACGAGTTTTGTTAACGAATAACCGAATTACTAACAGAACCTACTGTTGGAATATAAAACGCAACGGAAGCTAGTTGGTGGAAATTATTTTATAAACGGTTTTATAAACTAACCAACACAAAAACCGGATCTATTTAGGCTTATCAATTAATTAACTAAACAGATTAATAAATAATTAAATACACATATTTACGCATGAGAGTCGGTAATTTATACCTTTGACGCGAAGTGGTAGGAAATCCCTTTTGGTTGATTTATCTCCTCTTCGTACTCCTCTCCGATCTTCTTGTATTTCTACCTTAAGATCTTCTAGAGTATATCCCGCCTACGTCCGGATGTCGTGTGGGCAACAATCTACCGGACTAAACTTGGACTGCAAGGGGAATCGGCCGAAACACTTTTCTTTAAAATTTACCTTACAAATTTTTCTCTCTATTTTTCTTGAATATTTATGTATTTTAGAAAAACATTGTGTTAACTAAATTATGGAATCCAAGACACAAGTCAAGATCCACAATTAAACACAAGTAGAGAAAAGCGAAAATTTTGAGCCAAAATTAGTGTAAACATCGGCCTCCCTTGTAGTTGTACTTATAGGTGTTTTGGGCTACTCTAGGGACCTTAACGAGGATATGTTAAGGACTCTTAATAGACATCTTCTTTCCAATATTAGGACTCTTCCTAATATTAAGACTCTATTAATATCAACTTAGTCCACTAAAAGGTTGATATTGTACTTCCTACCAAAATCCCAAATTACGAAATTGGGATCCTTTTTGAATTAATTATTTCCCGTGTTTAAGATATTCCATGTCAATTAATTAATTTAAGCTACTGACAGCTTTTAATTAATTAATGTGTTATACATGAGTATACCACTCGACTTTTATTATTATATCTGAAAATTAATTCCACCTGCAGGGTTTAATATAATAATCCTTTCGAGTGCCTCACGGGACATGATCAACCCGACTGGTCGGGACACGATTTCTAGCTATAATATTAATTATCATATAAATAATAATATTGCCCAAAATATCGAGCATATTGAGTCAATCATTGTGGCTCTCACCCATGATAAATCAAAGCAATAAATATTAAATATATATAATTATATATTAATCACTAGAATTAAGAAATAATAATTGTCCGAGATGTACGTTCTTCTTATAGTCAGTACATAAGAATCTATCTCACCTCAATCATGTTCAACGTATACCGAATACGCTAATATATGCTAATGGTCAAGACCAACCAATCTCAAGCATATTATACAACCTCTCACATAACGGTCTAATGTTATATAGATTGTGAACTAAATATTACTATATAAGGAACTGCTAATGTGTTCTTCTGTGTGACACGACACACCACATTATCTACAATATAAAGTACTTTAGACCATATTTGCATAACCATAGCGTGAATAAATATGCAAAACATGTGATAAATGAATTAAATATTCTCATAGATAAAGACCGGGAAATTAGGTAATACAAGCATAAAGTATGCTTTGATGTATACAACCCTAACACCTACTGTACAACTAATCCAATTGCATTAACGTTTTTATAGGTTTAATCATAAGCTTGCAATTCGATACATGATTTCCACGGAAGAATACACAAGTTTCTATTTCGATATAGGTTTACATCCAACGATTATGATTAATGTTAGTTTCACCAGTTCGTTTATCTACAAGAATTCAAAACTACCCAAGACACCCAAAATATGATACGACATGGCTAGCAATAATGAAATAGGTTCAAAGATATGCTAGACTTACCTTAATTGACGAAGAGTGATGGGGAGCAACAAGAGCAACGAAGAATGGGAACAACACCTTCAAAAACCTTACCCGAAGCTTGACCAATCCGCACTACTATGATAATATACGGGCTAGGAAGGCTGGGAATCGATCAAAGTGGCTGGTGGACGTTTTGAGAGAGAGTGTGATTTGTTTCGTGAGAAATGAAAGAGGAGGTACTGTTTTACAACATCTGATTATGTTTAACGTATGTTATGCCTTATATGTTACGTACGTAAGTCCCTTAACGCACGTTATCATATTGCTTAATGTACGTAAGTATGGATGAGAGGCTACTACCCAGAATGACCCCATTTTTGCGTATGTAATGACGCGGTAGCGTACTCAACATACCACATATAGCGTACGTTAGGTTGTATGTTTAACGTACCTTATGATCAGTTGACTTGATGTCCACTAGTGTGCCGAAAGTAGTCCCTACCATGCATAAAAAAGATTCATGTTGGCAGACCAAAGACCAAATTACGTACATAACGTATAAGCTATAACGTACGTAATTCATTATGTATAGCGTACATAATACGTAGGTCTAGCATACATAATGTATGTCAGTCCACCTAGTCATTCATCACATTCAACCACCACTGTGTAACTTCCTTTAAACTCGTCAAGCAATTCCTCGGGGAACAATACGTCGGCCACTGTCATATTTGCACCGATAATTGCTCAACGACATCATGGTACGTCACCGACATATCATCAACATCATACAATTACGTCACAATAATATTTAATGAGCGTGGATAAGGTTTTGTTCGCAACAACATGGTCTAAACACAACATATAAAAATACAAGCATCATGAGATGGAGCACAATATTTAATTTCTAAAATGAAGTACATATTATTTTACAGCATGAAATACTCATGGTATTACATACCACCCCCCTTAAAATAGTTTCGTCCTGAGACTAAGAAAATAACTCATGGTGACTCTTTCTCATGCTCGACTCGGTCTCCCAAGTTGCTTCTTCAATGCCGTTATGCGACCATTAAACTTTCACAAGAGGTATGGCTTCATTCCTTAATGTCTTTATGCCTCGATCTAGAATCGCGATTGGCACTTCTCTGAAGGTAGCATTATTAGAAATCTCCACTTCTTCGAAATTGATCTTGTGACTTGGATCGTTAACATACTTTCTTAATTGGGAGACGTGGAAGACATTATGCACTCCGTCTAACAATGGCGGCAATGCTAATTGATAAGCAAGTCTACCGACTCGGTCCAATATCTCGAACGGGCCGATAAATCTCGGGCTCAACATGCCCTTTTGGCCGAAATGTCGAATGCCCCATATCAGAGATACCTTGATCCAAACGTGATCTCCAACTAGAAATTCCAACGGTCGCTGGCGATCTATAGCGTATGACGTCTGGCGGCTCTGCGCTGCTAACATGTGTTTCCGAACAATGGAAATTTTCTTAATAGATTCCTGGATCAGGTCTAACTTGGTAGCGATGACATCGGAAGCATCATCGCAACATAGGGGAGACCTGCATTTCCTACCGTACAAGGCTTCAAAGGGTGCCATGCCTATGCTTGCATGCCAACTGTTGTTATACGAAAACTCCGCTAAACAAAGGTGTTTAACCCAATCCTTGCCCTAATAGAGTATACATGCTCTCAACATATCCTCCATGGTCTGTATCATAATTCTGTCTGTCCGTATGTCTGAGGGTGGGCTATTCTGAAATGCAGTTGAGTACCCATAGCCTTATGAGATCTTTCGAGTAACGGGACACATATCTGATGTCTCTATCTGATATGATTGCAGAGGCAACGCCATGCAGTTTCACAACTTCCCGAATAAAAATGAGGGCTAACTGCTCTGTTATGGTAGTTTCCTGGATCGAAATAAAATGTGCTGACTTCATCAGTCAGTCTACAGTAACCCATATCGCACCCATTCCTCCCGTCGTCGCCGTTAGCTTGGTGACAAAATCAATTGACATGTTTTCCCATTTCCATTCCGGAATGGGTAAGGGCTGCATGATTTCGGCCGACCTGCAGTGTTCGATCTTTACTTGTTGACATGTCATACATCGAGCAACGAATCTTGCTACTTCTTGTTTCATGTTTTTCCACCAAAAGCTCTTCCACATATCTTTGTATATTTTGCTCGCCCCAGGATGAATGGAATAGGGAGTAGAATGAGCTTCCTTCAGTATAGTTTATTTTAGCTCATCATTTGGTGGAATACAGATCCTGTTCCTAAATCTTACCAAGCTCCCTTGGATCCTGTAGTCTGAAATAATTCCCTATTCGGCTCTTGTGCCGATCAAACGTAGTTCGGGGTCTTCCATCTGCGCTACACATATCTATAACACCCCCAAATTCTATTGGGCTACTACAGTACCATGGACCCCACACCCGGAGATCCACCAGGCGAACACGACTAAAATACATTAAATTAACCAACAAGGGAGATCACAGTCCCTACCATGATATCCGACACAATATTCCGATAAGGAATTTCAACGACAAAAGTGGGCCTATATGGCCAAAATAAAATACAATGACATCCACGAGCCTTGCTCGGATAATACAACATGACAACAACTGACAAAACTGGAGTACACTCCAATTGACTGACCAATATGAACAACTCGGACTAGTATCGCTCGAATGCCTCATCGCCATCGTCATGCCCATGTGTCTCAACTCTCTCCTAGAAAGCACCTAAAATATGAAAATATGTTCCGCCCCCACGGGGTCAGTCATCTAGATAATGAACATCAAATACATGTAATACATGATATGCATCCAAAGGCAGAATGAAACGGTATAATGATAATAATAATAATAATACGATATGCTCACAAACCAAGGTAAGAATCGAGCATTCGCAAAACACTATGCCCACGACATACTATTAATACCTGTTCAACAGGTTAGAACATAAGTGCCCAACGGCGAAACATAATTATAGAGCACCATAATAAATTACACGATATGAACCAAACCAGAACTGAATTAAATATGAATCACAATGATCGAAGGCTCCAATGAAATTACCAATACATCACAAAGTCCTGAAATCCAGTCAGCCGAAGCTATCAATCAACACAATCACCTGAAACCAAAACAGCTCGAAGCTGTAATAATGAGGGCCGAAGCCACGGCACGAAGCCGTATCACAATGAGACCATCCAATGGCCATGACTGTAACACCTCAAATTAGGCGGATATTACAGTGTCGTGGACCCCCGACTGGGACCCACCAGGCGGATGAAAATTACTGAATTAAGTGATATAATTGTAGTACCGAACCACAATATATCAACAATTACTCTGATGAGGAGTTTCATTATAACACACCCAAGATAATACCGAATACGTGTATATTTTATATGAAGATAAAATACACAACACTGAACGAAACGGAGTATCCAAATGGAAATCATAATGAAAATAAATGATAACAACATGAATGATCGAAAGGATCGGGGCCCCTACTAGTATCACCGGGACTCCTCGCCAACATTATATTCCCGTGCTTTTGCCTTGCCATGACACGAAACAAAATCCCAACGGCCGCCATACGTAACAACAATCCTCAAGAGTTGAATAAACATAATCATATATGCTGTATAAACCACAAGTTCGATCAAAGTCTCAAAACGTCGAACACATGCGATCAAAAATGAATCGGTCAGATTATAACCCAATCCTGTTGAAAACATACGCAATCAAACATGCTGTATGAATCAACTAACGGTACGGCTCAAAGGGTGGCGCCACACTACGCCCGGGATGGAAATGTGTCCGTGCACAAGCCACCATCGAGTATCGATCGAATACATGTGTGGTCTTGTACCTAATCAGTCTCACGAAGTGATCTTCTCGTGTGCACAGTCCAATGTAGGGCCAACAACCAACACACGACTTAATATGTGCCCGACATGAAAATCATACATATACCAACCGGCATGCCAGTATGACCCAGAATGCCACGAAATAACAAAAGTGACATCGAAATCAATAATGACTCACCGAGATGAAATGATAGTGAAATGAATGATAGTTCAATGAAATGATTGGAACCGTCGTTCCTCGTGACTGAAGTGATTAATTGACAATGACAAGTCTCGATACGGTTAATACAATATGAATGAGTTATGATTATGAATGAACAACAACGAAAGGAATGAATATTCCTTTAAGTGAGTAAGAATTAACTTACACAACGCCGATGAAGAATGACCTTCCACGAACGTCCTAAATGAGATGTCGATCGCTCGAACAACCTTGAATAACACAATTACCAATTATCCGGTTCAACACACGAATCAAACACGAGTATAACTAACTCAAAACGTCGATATGACTAAACCAAGTTCATTGGGGCATTATATCGAACACGTTGTGGCCAATCTTTGATTGTTTACAACCAAACCTCAATAATACCAATATCAAATCCCCAAGAAGTGTTTCAAACCAACAAAACATCTTCAATATGATCAATAATCCAATTTGAATATCCAAAATCGTGATTTCAACAACAATTAATCGAAAATCCCCAAATCCAACTCAATATTCAAAGTGTTCTTGAATAACCTTTCAATAATCCGATGAATATTCATACATACTCATAATCATATGTATATCTCTTCATACAACATGATTATAACGTCCAAAACATCATATCTCAACACAAATCGAAATCCAAAAGGTTTGAGAATATTACCTTTGAAGATCCAAACACTTTGATTCGATGAACACGCGTTAGATCGACGATCCGAGCTTCACAACCGAATGAAAATGATGAAAAATCGAGTATTCAAGTGATTGATGATGAAAATTTCTCCCACAAACCCTCTCTCTCGGAAGTAGGATGAAGAAATGAGTTTTTCTTCTCAAAAAACGAAATTATAGTGCAGCCTGCACTGTGTGCCGCGGCCCGGCCGAGTGCGCCACGGCACAGGGCCAAAATCTACCCCCAGTGCTCGGCAGTGTGCCACGGCCCGGCCGAGTGTGCCGCGGTAGTGACTCGGCAGTGTGCCACGGCCCTGCCGGCAGAAGCCGCGGCCCCCGGTACAGGCGGGTCGGCCAAAATGCAACATGTGAGTGTCTTAGATATTTCGACCATAACTCCCTCGTCCGGACTCCGATTGACTCACCGTTTGAACCATTGGAAATATAACTTGATTCTCTATAATATTGAAAAGATTCAGAATTTTTGGAGTTTCCAAAAATTAATGGTGATTTTACAAAGTCGAACTCATACGTGGAAAAGTCGCTTAAGAACACGGAACTCAACAGAACGACACCGAGACGAACTCGGATGACAAAAAGTGTAGAATTAATCATTCTCGGAATGACTAAGCAGTAACAATAGAGTCTCTAAGATGGTCTTCCGCCAAAAAAATAAAATTACTGGAAATCCAAATTGCGGATATTACATACTACCCTCCTTAAAAGAAGTTTCGTCCCGAAACTTAAAACAAGTAGGGAGAAGTAATATCCCGCTAGAAAAACTCAACGAGATACACAAGAACCGCGAATGTACCCAACAATAGCATGATTCGAACAAGAAGGAAATTTGAAATGGCATGAACTCCAATATCAACATCGATTAATGAAGTAATTATAACGTTCAAGATAATATCCTCATCTCGATTCTCAAGCAAGGTTGAAACAATGAACAATATCGATACACGACTCGAATTTATTCGGAACGGTGAATACGGATGAATGAATGTGGATGATGAATGATTATTAACAAGTGAAAAATTACATAGTGACAATTACTGAATGAAATTACTGAATGATAATGACTGAATTACAACTGGGTATTACATACTCCCCCCTTAAAAAGAGTTTCATCCTCGAAACTAAGGGTCAAACAACTCGGGATAACTCTCCCGCACACTATCCTCGGTTTCCCCAAGTACCCTCTTCGACTCCGTGTCTAGACCACTGAATTTTAACCAAAGGAATCGCCTTATTCCTCAACTATTTGATTCGCCACTCTAAGACTCATATGGGACGCTCCTCATACGAATGACCATCTGCGATCTCGATTTCATCGAACTGAAGTATGTGACTCTGGTCGGCAACATACTTCCGTAGCTGAGAGATGTGAAACACAATATGAATTCGACTCAACGCTGGAGGTAAGGCCAATCGATAAGTTAGCTCGCCTACTCGATCCAAAATCTCAAACGGTCCAATGAATCTCGGATTCAACTTTCCCCTCTTCCCAAAACGGAAGACACCACGACTCGGGGATACCTTGACCAAAACATGGTCACCTGTCTCGAACTCTAATGGTCGACAACGAGGATCTGCATATGATTTCTGCCGACTCTGAGCGGTCAACAAACGGCTCTTGATCAAAGATACCTTCTCACAGGCGGCTATAAGCATATCGGGCTCGGTGCCGATTGATTCTGATAAGTCATCCCAACACAAAGGAGATTGACAACGACGACCGTACAAGGCCTCGTAAGGTGCCATCTTAATCAAAGCATGTCAACTATTATTGTACGTGAACTCGATCAACGGTAGTTGGGCTTTCCAATAATCTTTGCAATCGAGAACACATGCCCTCAACATGTCCTCCAAAGTCTGAATAGTCCTCTCCGATTGTCCGTCGGACTGAGGATGAAAATTTGTACTGAGATTAAGCTGAGTTCCCATAGCGCGATGAACTGATTTCCAAAAATGAAACACGAATCGTCCGTCACAATCGGAAATGATATTTCTAGGAGTACCGTGCAATCTCACTATCTCTTTGATGAACAACTGGGCAAGTCTCTTGGGACCCCACGTAACCTTAATCTCAAGGAAAAGACCTGACTTAAACAAACGGCCCACAATTACCCAGATTGAGTTCATGCCATGACGACTCGTCGGAAAACTCGTGATGAAGTCCATGGAAATAGCTTCCCACTTCCACTCTGGTATAGGGAGGAGTTTTAGCATACCTGCCATTTGCTGATGTTCTATCTTGACTTGCTGACAGGTCAAAACATCTCGAAACAAATTCCGCGACTTCTCGCTTCATATTACTCCACAGTAATTTTGTTTCAAGTCTTGGTACATCTTGATAGACCCCGGATGAATGGAGTAAGGGGTAACATGAGCTTCTCTCAAAATCGAGTTTTTCAACTCGTCATTCGTCGGTACGCATAACCGATTCTTGAATCGCAATAGTCCATACTCGTGGACCACAAATTCAGGGGCTTCCCCTGAGCCATATCCTCACGGATGCGCAACAATGATGGGTCTGAACCCTGATTAGCTCTGATTGCCTCCTCAAGTGGCGATGAAATCTCTAACATGCAAAGTTGCCCTTGCACTTGCTGAAGCTATACCTCAATCTCGGGTCTAAGAAATTCCTGCCGAAACTCCTTCTGGAATGACAAACGAGCAAGCATTTGCTCCTGGACTGACTTACGACTCAAGGCATCAGCAACCACATTTGCCTTACCCGGGTGGTACAGGATCTCGATATCATAATCTTTGATAAGTTCCAACCACCGTCTCTGTCGCATATTTAACTCCTTCTGAGTAAATATATACTTTAAACTCTTATGATCGGTGAATATCTGATAGGTGACGCCATAAAGATAATGACGCCAAGTCTTCAATGCGAATACCATGGCTGCTAGCTCCAGATCATGGGTCGGATAATTAACCTCGTAAGGTCTCAATTGCCGTGAAGCATAGGTAATAACTTTCTCATTCTGCATTAATACACATCCGAGACCCTGTCCGGACGCATCACTATAAATCACAAATCCTTCCGTCCCTTGCGGTAAAGAAAGGACAGGTGCTGAAATTAACCGGCTCTTGAGTTCCTCAAAACTCCGCTGACACGCGTCGGACCACGTGTATTTCTTATCCTTTCGCAAAAGGTTTGTCATTGGTCGAGTGATCTTAGAAAATCCTTCCACAAACCGCCGATAATAACCAGCTAATCCGAGGAAACTTCGGATTTCCTTAACATTCTTCGGAGGTTGCCAATCTCGGATAGCCTCCGTCTTCTGAGGGTCGACAAGAACTCCGTCTGATGAAATTACATGTCCGAGAAACATCACTTCGGACATCCAGAATTCACATTTGGAAAACTTCCCATAAAGTTGCTCTCGTCTCAACACGTCGAGCACCTGATGAAGGTGAAACTCATGCTCCTCCCGGTTACGAGAATAAATTAAAATGTCATCAATGAAGACAACCACGAACCGATCTAAATAGTCGATGAAAACCCGATTTATTGATTCCATGAATACCGCAGATACATTAGATAACCCAAACGACATTACCACGAACTCATAATGACCATAGCGTGTTTGAAACGTCGTCCTCGCGATATCCGACTCTCGAATTCGCAACTAGTGGTATCCGGATCTTAAGTCGATCTTGGAAAAATACTGAAGTTCCATGAAGTTGATCTAAGAGATCATCAATACGGGGTAGAGGATACTTATTCTTGATCGTCACCCTATTCAACTCCCGATAATAAATACACACACGAAACAAACCATCCTTCTTCTTGACAAACAACACTGGTGCTCCCCACGGGGACGCACTCGGTCGTATATAACCCTTCTCGGTCAAATCCTCTAATTGATTCTTTAGTTCCTGCACTTCGGTTGGGGCCATCCAATACGGTGCCTTCGATAATGGAGACGTACTAGGCTCCAATTCTATCGTGAATTCCATATCCCTCGGTGGAGGTAAAACAGGTAGCTCGTCTGGGAGTACATCGTCACACGATAACAATGATACCACGAATGGTTGAACACCTCGATTGCCTTAGAACGGCCAATCGATGGAAATGATACAATGAATGATTGAACACCTCGACTGCCTTAGAACGGCCAATCGATGACAATGATATATAATGAATGATTGAACATCCCTGGTTGAGTAATTTACTGCTTTCATCATATTAATTATTCTTCCGGAACAACGGGGATCACCTCCCTGAAATACACACTCGACTCCAACGACGGAAATGATAGTGACCGTACGCTTACGAACATTGAGGATGGTATCATGATGATCCATCCCACTAATACCCAATATTACATCGTCCTTAGGTAAATCCACCACGATTAGGTCCACCAACCAATCGCGGTCATTAAGCTTAATTCGGTCAGTTCTAAACCTCATGATTTTCAAAAATTCATCTACCGCGAGGTAGACCAATGATATAAGGCCCACAATTAATAGGACTATCCAAGTTAAGTCTATTCAAACATGATTCGGAAATGAATGAATGCGGTGCACCAGTATCAAAAAGGGTACATACAGGTTGAGCTAGAATTACGAGTATACTTGAGACCGTTCGGGCCTCTGGATCGTCAGTCCTCTTCATCTCGTGAATCCGGGACTTGCCGGCTCCCGAACCGGACGTTCTCGTCTGATAAATATGAGCTCCACCTTTATTTGCTTCCGTCGTCTTAAACGACGCTGACAGAGCAATCTGATTCTGAATCGCTGATTGCTTCGGGGCCTCAGATGCTACCAGAGTCGGCTTGGAGTCCCTTCGGCAAAAACAGGCCTTATGCCCAACAATCCCACAATTATGGCATGTGATAGACGGTTTCAGACACTTAGTGCTGAAATGACCCTGTTCTTCACAGTTGAAACAGGTGATGGCCGAACTGGCCGCTTGGGGCTGAGATCCCGCAGGATTAGGCGCCGTAGGAGGTCGCTCAAAAACGTTAGGGCCCGCACGAGGCTTCTTGAAGGTAGACTGACCGCCTTCGGACTAATTACGCTTCGTTGATTTCCTGCTGACAGATGAAGGTTGTTGTTCAGCAATTTCCTTAGCAGCAGGCTCACATGGGAGACTTCTCTCGATTAAATCGGCCAGAGTGGCGCAATGATGATTGAGCAATTGCATATGGGTCATCATGACCTGCATAAAAGTGAGTGGATCAACCCGAACATCTTCCGATTGAGTTGAGTCCTGGGTACTACTTCCTGGCAGTGAGTGATTATTTCCCGGATTTCGGCCCGCACCGCGGCCTCTCCCTGTGCATCCCCCGGCAGCTCTCTCCATACTGAAGTAGGAAGGTCGCATGATAATCATAGATATCGTATGAGTACCGCGTTACGATTTACGTCATGAAATGATGAAAATGAGCATACACGCTCTAACATAGTGATTACATGAATGATTAACCGAGGTGACATGATTATCTGATGATATTCTTAAAATGGTTATCTTGAACAAGTTAACAAGATTAATGATATGATCCTCAAGATTAACAACTGAGTGATGAAATGAATTGAGTGATTAATGAGTTAACATGATCAACATGATTACAAATGAAAATGATAAATGAGGAAATCTTACTGTTCTTTGGTCTGAAGGGCTCGGCTCTTGCATAGGTCACACGTGACGCAAAAGTCCAATGATACTAGTCTGATGAACGATGATTTCAAATGAGACATGACTCGGAAGGTAGTATTCAAAACCACGCTCCGATACCAACTCTGTAACACCCCAAACTAGGCGGATATTACAGTGCCGTGGACCCCCGACTGGGACCCACCAGGCGGATGAAAATTAATGAATTAAGTGATATAATTGTAGTACCGAACCACAATATATCAACAATTACTCCGATGAGGAGTTTCATTATAACACACCCAAGATAATACCGAATACATGTATATTTTATATGAAGATAAAATACACAACACTGAACGAAACGGAGTATCCAAATGGAAATCTGCAGCGGAAAATAAATGATAACAACATGAATGACTGAAAGGATCGGGGCCCCCTACTAGTATCATTGGGACTCCTCGCCGTCAACGTTATATTCTCGTGCTTTTGCCTTGTCATGACCTGAAAACAAAATCCCCCAACGGGGTCAGTTACACAGAACAACAATCCTCAAGAGTTGAATAAACATAATCATATATGCTGTATAAACCACAAGTTCGATCAAAGTCTCAAAACGTCGAACACATGCGATCAAAAATGAATCGGTCAGATTATAACCCAATCCTATTGAAAACATACGCAATCAAACATGCTGTATGAATAAACTAACGGTACGGCTCAAAGGGTGGCGCCACACTACGCCCGGGATGGAAATGTGTCCGTGCACAAGCCACCATCGAGTATCGATCGAATACACGTGTGATCTTGTACCTAATCAGTCTCACGAAGTGATCTTCTCGTGTGCACAGTCCAATGTAGGGCCAACAACCAACACACGACTTAATATATGCCCGACATGAAAATCATACACATACCAACTGGCACACCAGTATGACCCAGAATGCCACGAGATAACAAAAGTGACATCGAAATCAATAATGACTCACCGAGATGAAATGATAGTGAAATGAATGATAGTTCAATGAAATGATTAGAACCGTCGTTCCTCGTGACTGAAGTGATTAATTGACAATGACAAGTCTCGATACGGTTAATACAATATGAATGAGTTATGATTATGAATGAACAACAACGAAAGGAATGAATATTCCTTTAACTGAGTAAGAATTAACTTACACAATGTCGATGAAGAATGTCCTTCCACGAACAATGTCCTAAATGAGATGTCGCTCACTCGAACAACCTTGAATAACACAATTACCAATAATCCGGTTCAACAAACGAATCAAACACGAGTATAACTAACTCAAAACGTCGATACGACTAAACCAAGTTCATTGGGGCATTATATCGAACACGTTGTGGCCAATCTTCGATTGTTTACAACCAAACCTCAATAATACCAATATCAAATCCCCAAGAAGTGTTTCAAACTAACAAAACATCTTCAATACGATCAATAATCCAATATGAATATCCAAAATCGTGATTTCAACAACAATTAATCGAAAATCCCCAAATCCAACTCAATATTCAAAGTATTCTTGAATAACCTTTCAATAATCCGATGAATATTCATACATACTCATAATCATATGTATATCTCTTCATACAACATGATTATAACGTCCAAAACATCATATCTCAACACAAATTGAAATCCAAAAGGTTTGAGAATATTACCTTTGAAGATCCAAACACTTTGATTCGATGAACACGCGTTAGATCGACGATCCGAGCTTCACAACTGAATGAAAATGATGAAAAATCGAGTATTCAAGTGATTGATGATGAAAATTTCTCCCACAAACCCTCTCTCTCGGAAGTAGGATGAAGAAATGAGTTTTTCTTCTCAAAAAACGAAATTATAGTGCACCGCATCAGGCCGCGTCTTGGCCGAGTGTCTTTGCGGCGCAGGGCCAAAATCTGCCACCAGTGATCGATAGTGTGCCGCGGCCCGAACGAGTGTGACGTGGCAATGACTCGGCAGTGTGCCGCGGCCCTGCCGGCAGGAGCCGCGGCCCCCGGTACAGGCGGGTCGGCCAAAACTGCAACATGTGAGTGTCTTAGCTATTTCGACCATAACTCCCTCGTTCGGACTCCGATTGACTCACCGTTTGAACCATTGGAAAGCTAATTTGATACTATATAATATTGAACAGATTAAGAATTTTTGGAGTTTCCAAAAATTAATGGTGATTTTACAAAGTCGAACTCATACGTGGAAAAGTCGCTTAAGAACACGGAACTCAACAGAACGACACCGAGACGAACTCGGATGACAAAAAGTGTAGAATTAATCATTCTCGGAATGACGAAACGGTAACAATAGAGTCGCTAATATGGACTTCCGCCAATAAAGTAAAATTACCGGAAATCCAAATTGCGGATATTACATACTACCCTCCTTAAAAGAAGTTTCGTCCCGAAACTTAAAACAAGTAGGGAGAAGTAATATCCCGCTAAAAAAACTCAACGAGATACACAAGAACCGCAAATGTACCCAACAATAGCATGATTCGAACAAGAAGGAAATTTGAAATGGCATGAACTCCAATATCAACATCGATTAATGAAGTAATTATAACGATCAAGATAATATTCTCATCTCGATTCTCAAGCAAGGTTGAAACAATGAACAATATCGATACACGACTCGAAGTTATTCCGAACGGTGAATACGGATGAATGAATGTGGATGATGAATGATTATTAACAAGTGAAAAATTACATAGTGACAATTACTGAATGAAATTACTGAATGATAATGACTTAATTACAACCGGGTATTACAGTGACCTACTGAACTGTAGGTGTTGGGAAACCAACTATGAAGGTTCAAGTCCTAAACTTACCCATAATGAGATCATAAACATGACCGTGACCTAATGAGTTGTAGGTGTTGGGAAACCAACCGCGAAGGTTCAAGCCCCAAGTTTACCCATAATGAGATCACCCAGTGACCGTAACCTGCCGAAGTGCAGGTGCTGGGAAACCAACCGCGAAGGGTCAAGCCCTAGACTTACCCATAATGAGATCATAACCATGACCATGACCTACTGAGCTGTAGGTGTTGGAAAACCAACCGTGAAGGTTCAATCCCCAAGCTTACCCAACGAGCACTAGCCGAGACTAGCCTCCAAAACATAATTAACCACAAACGACAACGATTCAAAGATTACCAAATTCACAAGAATGATAGTGTGCTGCCTTGAGTCGGTCAACACAACGACAGTAACTCACGGATGGGCACCGTCCTCGACAGTCCCAATTCAATACCTCGATTGCCTTAGAATGGCCAACCGATAACAATGATGAAGCGGATGATTCAACACTTCGATTGTCTTAGAATGGCCAACCGATAACAATGGTATAATGAATGATTGAACACTTCGATTGCCTTAGAACGTCCAATCGATAACAATGATACAATGAATGATTGAACACTTCGATTGCCTTAGAACGGCCGATCGATAACAATGATACGAAGAATGCCTCGGCACATTTAATCGGTTACCGACGACAAAGATGAGAAATGCCTTCAATCGGACAATACAACATCAATGACAAAATACCAACATCAGTAACAATGATTACGACGATGTCTTAGATCGACATCAATATCAACAATAATAATCGATACATCGATAAAACGAACCGGCTATCGACAATGACATTAACAACAAGTATCCCAATGCCTTGAGCCGGCCATTAATGAACAATAATAATCATTTGGCATAATTGCCGAAGAGTACCATATCAAACGATCCCTTAATATCAATGAACTCATGAAGAGACTAAGTCTCGGAATGATACAGCACATTCATACACATATAGGATAACATTAATCTCATTGACTAGTACAAGTATAAAACTTGCCTCAAACCAACGGCGAGAAAGTCCTTCCACGATCAACGTCCTTTGGAATTATCGGCCGCTCAAAAAAACTTGAATAACACAATTACCAACTATTCACTTAATATATGAAGCAAGCATGATCACAACCAACTCAGAAGGTCGATACAACAAATCCAAACTCATTGGGGCATTTTAACAATCACGTTGAAAACAATCTCCCATTATTTACAACCAATCTCAATTATATCGAAAACCAACCTCCAAAGAGTGTTTCAATCCAAAAAATCATCCTCAATATAATCAATAATCCAATAGGAATAATCTATTCGAGATTACAACAACATCTAGTCGAAACCCCCAAAATTCCAAAGTCAACACTCAAGGTGTTCTTGAACAATTCCCCCAATTATTTAAAAATTCCAAAAATTACATCAATGAATCCATAAGAATACAAGTATCCTAGATAGATAATCTATATTCAACATATTCCAACATGATAGCAAGCTAACTCGAAGAGATCGAGAAGAAAACCCTCAAATCCCGAAATTTAAGGTTCAGTGAAAAGTTACCTTGATTTGGAGTGATGGAAGAGATTAAATGATGATTAATCTGCACTAGGAGCTTTAAGATGATGATAGATGATTCCAGCTCGAAGAACTCTTCGTGGATCGCCCAAAATCGCCCGGAATTGTTGAGAAATGAAGAAATGACGGAATGAAGAGTGAAGTGTCCTATTTATACAAAACCCAGCTTAGCGCGCGCTATCTCCTGTGATTAGCGTGCGCTAGCGGGTTCACCGGGTAGTCCAGTAAACTTTGCATGCCGCGTTAACGTGCGCTACGAACTTGGTAGCATGCGCTAATGACCCCTCTTAGCATGCATTAACCGGTTGTTAGCGCACGGTACCTGATAGTTGATGTCCAGAATATTGGAGTCCAGAACACACTGTCCTACACCTTCTTGCCTTAGCGCGCGCTACTATGACGACTTAGCGTGCGCTACCAGTACAATTAGCGTATGGTATTTTCCACTTGTAGCGTGCGCTACGAATTTCCAATTTCAGTCCAGTATCTTCTGGACTGTCTGCCTCGATTGCGCTAGCGTGCGCTGCTGATTAACGATAGCGTGCGCTACCTGTACTCAAATAGCGTGTGCTATAAAGAGTACGTAGCGTGCGCTACCTCACACACACACCAAAATATAATGATGATGACGACAATATTCTCGTCTCGATCTCAAACAGTGATGAATGACAAATAACAACTGATACACGATTCTGAAGTACGCCGAACGGTGAACACAACTGAATGAATATGAATGATGAATGATTATTACTAAGTGGAAAATTTCTAAGTGACAATTACTGAATGATAATAATGAATTCACAACCGGGTATTACATACTCACCCCCTTAAAAAGAGTTTCATCCCCGAAACTAAGGGTACACAACTTGCTTCTCATTAGCATCGGACGCCCATACAAACACTGATTCATGCCTCCAAGAAAAACAGCAATGCACATATAGTCCTCGGAACCATATCAATCTCACGCTCAAGTCCTCATGACTTGACGTCTCGAATCACAATGAACGATTACCCAGATTATCACGAAATCTCGGGTACAACACCAAAAGGGAAGAAATCCCAACAAATGACCAAAATCTCAAGATTCTCAATTACTACAATTACATAAAAAACAAATGAATCACAACCACAATACTACCATACAGATTAAGTTAAACATTAATCCGAAAATAAAGAAAGGAAAATACAAATCAAGGCTACACCTCAAATGTTCCTTACATCGATATCCTCCAGATCTTTGATCTCCTCGATCTCATCGATTCAAGGAAGACCCAAATCTGAACTTACTGCTCAATATGATCCCAGAAGGTCACAAGAACAAGAGTGGCTACAATGAATGATAATGAACAGAAATCCGACAAGGATCAAGAATGACTCGCCGAGGTGAATTAATAACGCAATGAGTGATAGCTCAAATGAAATGGTTGGAACCGTCGTTCCTCGTGAATTGAATGATTAGTTTGATGATTACAAGTCTCAACATGATTGAAATATTATGAATGAATTACATGCATGAATGAACAACAACGAACTGAATGATAATCCTTTAACACCGGTGATGAATGTCCTTACCTCTGGCTCTCGAAGCCTGATAGGACCCCTAGGATGAAGTACGGGCTGGAGTAACAAAATCTCTTGAGGCCCGTGAACTCTCTCGAGATCCGCGGGTTATTATAGTGCCATGGACCCCACACCCGGAGATCCACCGGCACTAGAACTCATGCAGTATTTCTGGAGTTATCCCCGCCTCCCACTCAGAAAACAAACAATAGCCTGCATCGAGCACCGGGTACTGCGATGTCCTATTGTATCACAGTTAAAACAAACAACAGTCGAACTCGTCGTCTGAGAAGAAGATGCTTTCCCAGCATGAAGACGACTAGAAAACGACCTCTTGGACTCCGGAGCCCGATGTCCCTCTGAATGAACCGACATCTTAGTCCTCCCACCACATGAAGCTGAAGGGTGCTTCCAAGTAAGCTCCTTGATCAAAAGCTCTGCTCCAAGAGCTTTCTCCATGAACTCACTAAATGAATTACAATTGTGATTGAATAGATGCATCCTCAACTGCGGATTTAGCCTCTTGCTAAAATACTTGATCTTATCCGCCACAGTACGGATAACAGACAAATCAAACTTAAGAAGTCCGTGAAACTTCTCAGTAATGACAATAACACCCTCGTCTTTGACATATTCGGGGTTCAAAACCTCTGATAACTTGGCTTCACTAAGTGGATCCGAATAATACCTCTCTATCATGAGAGTCTTGAATTCGCTCCAAGCACAACCACAATCGGTGGGTTTCACAGAAAGCCACCAAGAATAAGCACCCTTACTCAAGTAGTAAGCCGTCACTGCCACCTTACTCTCTTCCGGACACTGAACCATGTCGAAGAGTTTATCAAAATGCTCAAGCCAATGAATAATATCAGCTGGTTCCGACGAACCCTCAAAAGTAGGCGGCCTCTGACGAGAGATATCGCCAATAATCTGAATCACTCCTCTAGTTTGTCCATGAAACGGCACCTGGAGTCCCTGATGCGGTGGACCACGAACCATCGAGGTCTGCATGGTCTCCACCATCCGCGTCATCTGAGTCATTTGGGCCATCATGCCCTGCATACATATCCATGGGTCCACCCAAACACCTTCTGGTTGAGCTGCATCTCGGGTACGACTCCCTGACAGTGAATGATTATCTGACGGTGAATGAGTAGCATCACTACCTGTTGAACTAATGTTATCCCTCGCGTTCGCGTAGGTATTCACATGAGATCCCGGGTTTCGGCCCGCACCGCATCCTCTTCCCCTGCGTCCTCTGACAGCTCTATCCATACTGAAGAAGGAAAGTCACATGATAATTATAGATCCCGCATGAAGATCGCATTATGATTACGTTACAGAATGATAATAATGAGCATAGACGCTCTAACACAATGAATGCATTAATAATACTGTAAAAATGATCGTCGACATGACGCAAAAATATGATAAGATCGCATGAAAGATCAAGGGAGGTGACATGATTAGCTGATGAAATTTCTGAAATGATTACCTTGAACAAGTTAACAAGATTGATAATTCGATCCACAAGATCAACAACTGAGCAATGAGATTGGCTGAGTGATTAATGAATTAACATGATCGATAAGATAAAAAATGATGATTGAGGATTATTGACTGATGAATGAGTTGATCCTTATCGTTTGTACAGGTCACACGTGCTCCAAAAATAATTAGTCATGAATCAATCGTAACACTAATGTCACATATAGGTTTCAACAAAACATATACAGTTAATGACATAATAAATGTATGAACATAAAGAGAATAGAGTCCTTACACAGGTCATACGAAGCTTCGGGGTCTGAAGAAGTCACTGAAACTTCTCAGCAATGACAATAACACCCTCGTCCTCTACAGACTCGGGTTTCAAAACCTCTGATAACTTGGCTTCACTAAATGGATCCGGATAATACCTCTATATCATGAGAGTCTTGAATTCGCTCCAAGCACAACCACGATCAGTGGGTTTCACAGAAAGCCACCAAGAATAAGCACCCTTACTCAAGTAGTAAGCCGCTACCGCCACCTTACTCTCTTCCGGACACTGAACCATGTCAAAGAGTTTATCAAAATGCTCAAGCCAATGAATAATATCAGCTGGTTCCGACGAACCCTTAAAAGTAGGCGGCCTATGATGAGAGATATCACCAATAATCTGACTCACTCCTCTAGTCTGTCCATGAAACGGCACCTGGAATCCCTGCTGCGGTGGACCACGAACCATCGAGGTCTGCATGGTCTCCACCATCCGCGTCATCTGAGTCATTTGGGCCATCATGCCTTGCATACATATGAATGGGTCCACCCGAACACCTTCTGATTGAGCTGCATCTCGGGTACGACTCCCTGATAGTGTGAATGATTATCTGATGGTGAATGAGTAACATTGAAACATATTGAACTAATGTTATCCCTCGCGTTCGCGCGGGTATTCACATGAGATCCCGAGTTTTGGCCCGCACCGCGGCCTCTTTCCCCGCGTCCTCTGACAGCTCTATCCATACTGAAGCAAAAAAGTCACATGATAATTATAGATCCCGCATGAAGATCGCATTATAATTACGTTATGGAATGAAAATAATGAGCATACACGCTCTAACATAATGAACGCATTAATAATACATTAAAAATGATCGTCGACATGACGCCAGAATATGATAAGGTCACATGAAAGATTAAGGGAGGTGACATGATTAGCTGATGAAATTTCTGAAATGATTATCTTGAACAAGTTAACAAGATTGATAATTCGATCCACAAGATCAACAACTGAGCAATAAGATTGACTAAGTGATTAATGAATTAACATGATCGACAAGATCAAAAATGATGATTGAGGATTATTGCCTGATGAATGAGTTGATCCTTATCGCTTGTACAGGTCACACGTGCTCCAAAAACAATTAGTCATGAATCAATCGTAACACTAATGTCACATATAGGTTTCAACAAAACATGTACAATCAATGACATAATAAATGTATGAACATAAAGAGAATAGAGTCCTTACACAGGTCATACGAATCTTCGAGGTCTTGCGATACTAGTCTTCACTGACGATGACTTGATGAATGAATCACTCGTGCAGTCGTACAAATTTCATGACTCACAAAACCCGACTGTTCAGATTGTCATAACCTGACAGTCCCACTACTACCGCGTCGGTAGAGCCACATAACTCACATATGAGTGT
The DNA here is from genome assembly GCA_033398695.1 of Orobanche coerulescens. NCBI lineage: Eukaryota > Viridiplantae > Streptophyta > Magnoliopsida > Lamiales > Orobanchaceae > Orobanche > Orobanche coerulescens. Next base: position 200,595,371 of record CM065802.1, read on the forward strand.
ATCTCACGACCCAAAGCTCCGACACCATCTTCTGTAACACCCCCAAATCCCATTGGGTTATTACAGTGCCGTGGGCCCCACACCCGGAGATCCACCAGGCAAACACGACTAAAATATATTAAATTAACCAACAAGGGAGATCACAATCCCTACCATGATATCCTACACAATATTCCGATAAGGAATTTCAACGACAAAAGTGGGCCTACATGGCCAAAATAGAATACAATGACATCCACGAGCCTTGCTAGGATAATACAACATGACAACAACTGACAAAACTGGAGTACACTCCAATTGACTGACCAACATGAACAACTCAGGCTAGTATCGCTCGAATGCCTCTTCGCCATCATCATGCCCCTGTGTCTCAACTCTCTCCTCGCAAGCACCTAAAACATGAAAACATGTTCCGCCCCCACGGGGTCAGTCATCCAGATAATGAACATCAAATACATGTAATACATGATATGCATCCAAAGGCAGAATGAAACGGTATAATGATAATAATAATAATACGATATGCTCACAAACCAAGGTAAGAACCGAGCATTCGCGAAACACTATGCCCACGACATACTATTAATACATGTTCAACAGGTTAGAACATAAGTGTCCAACGGTGAATCATAATTATAGAGCACCATAATGAATTACACGATATGAACCAAACCATAACTGAATTAAATATGAATCACAATGCTCGATGGCTCTAATGAAATTACCAAGACATCACAAAGGTTTGAAAGCCACTCAGCCGAAGCTGTCAATCAACATAATCACCTAAAACCAAAACAGCCTGAAGCTGTAACAATGAGGGCTGAAGCCACGGCACGAAGCCGTATCACAATGAGACCATCCAATGCCCGTGACCTACTGAACTGTAGGTGTTGGGAAACCAACCGCAAAGGTTCAAGCCCCAAACTTACCCATAATGAGATCATAAAAATGACTGTGACCTACTGAGCTATAGGTGTTGGGAAACCAACCGCCAAGGTTCAAGCCCCAAGCTTACCCATAATGAGATCACCCAGTGACCGTGACCTGCTGAAGTGCAAGTGCTGGGAAACCAACCGCGAAGGTTCAAGCCCCAGACTTACCCATAATGAGATCATAACCATGACCATGACCTACTGATCTGTAGGTGTTAGAAAACCAACCGTGAATGTTCAATCCCCAAGCTTACCCAACGATCACTAGCCGAGACTAGCCTCCAAAACATAATTAACCACAAACGACAACGATTCAAAGATTACCAAATTCACAAGAATGATAGTGTGCTGCCTTGAGTCGGTCAACACAACGACAGTAACTCACGGATGGGCACCGTCCTCGACAGTCCCAATTCAATACCTCGATTGCCTTAGAATGGCCAACCGATAACAATGATGCAGCGGATGATTCAACACTTCGATTGTCTTAGAATGATCAACCGATAACAATAATACAATGAATAATTGAACACTTCGATTTCCTTAGAATGGCCAATAAATAACAATGATACAATGAATGATTAAACACTTCGATTGCCTTAGAACGGCCAATCGATAACAATGATACGAAGAATGCCTCGGCACCTTTAATCGGTTACCGACGACAAAGATGAGAAATGAATTACGCCAATGCCTTCAATCGGCCAATACAACATCAATGACAAAATACCAACATCAGTAACAATAATTATGACGATGTCTTAGATCGACATCAATATCAACAACAATAATCGATATATCGATACCGCGAACCAGCAATCGATAATGACATTAACAACAAGTATCCCAATGCCTTGAGCCGGCCATTAATGAACAATAATAATCATTTGGCATAATTGCTGAAGAGTATCGTATCAAACGATCCCTTAATATCAATGAACTCATGAAGAGACTAAGTCTCGGAATGATACAACATATTCATACACATATAGGATAACATTAATCTCATTGACTAGTACAAGTATAAAACTTGCCTCAAACCGACGGCGAGAAAGTCCTTCCACAATCAACGTCCCTTGGAATTATCGGTCACTCGAACAACCTTGAATACCACAATTACCAACGATTCGCTTAATATATGAAGCAAGCATGATCACAACCAACTCAAAAATTCGATATAAAATCCAAACTCATTGGGGCATTTTAATAAACACGTTGTAAACAATCTCCCATTATTTACAACTAATCTCAATTATATCGAAAACCAACCTCCAAAGAGTGTTTCAATCCAACAAAACATTCTCAATATAATCAATAATCCTATAAGAATACTCCATTCGAGATTACGACAACATCTAGTCAAAACCTCCCAAAATTCCAAAGTCAACACTCAAGGTGTTATTGAACAATTCCCCAATTATTCAAAAATTCCGAAAATTACATCAATGAATCCATAAGAATACAAGTATCCAAGGTAGATAATCTATATTCAACATATTCCAACATGATAGCAAGCTAACTCGAAGAGATCGGAAAGAAAACCCTCAAATCCCTAAATTCAAGGTTCAATGAAAAGCTACCTTGATTTGGAGTGATGGAGCGGAGTAAATGATGATTAATCTGCACTAGGAGCTTGAAGATGATAGATGATTCCAGCTCGAAGAACTCTTCGCGAATCACCCAAAATTGCCCGGAATGGTTGAGAAATGAAGAATGACGGAATGCAGAGTGAAGTGTCCTATTTATACAAAACCCAGCTTAGCGCGCACTATCTCCTGTGATTAGCGTGCGCTAGCGGTTCACCGGGTAGTCCAGTAAACTATGTATGCTGCGTTAGCATGCGCTACGAACTTGGTAACATGCGCTAACGACTCCTCTTAGCGTGTGTTAACCGGTTGTTAGCGCGCGCTACCTGATAGTTGATGTCCAGAATATTGGAGTCCAGAACCCACTGTCCTCCACCCGTGCGCTACGAATTTCCAAAATCAGTCCAATACCTTTTGGACGGTCTGCCTCGCTTGCGCTAGCGTACGTTGCTGATTAACGATAGCGTGTGCTACCTGCACTCAAATAGCATGTGCTATAAAGAGTACGTAGCGTGCGCTACCTGTCTCTCACACACACACACCAAAATATTGTAATACCCGAGATTCTTATTTTGGTTACCTTGAATTAATTGTCGTGTGATTCCGATTATTCGTTTCGTTACGATTATGTCGGATACATTTTTCTTTGATTCACTGTATGATATGTACTGTTGTGTAGTTCGTCGGGTGAGACTTGTATCGTCGGCGTATCTTTGAATAATGTATGCTTGGAATGTGGTATGTTACGTTTCGTAAATTGGCTTGTTACTGTTTTGAATCATAGCATGTGCATTGGTGTATCCGAGTCATCGTCGAGCGACGAACCAGACTGTCGGAACGATTGTGTTTCATCCAGGAGGCCTGGCTCAGTTACGGCTGTAAGACTGCCGAGTTACGGCTGTAAGACATTGCCTGTAACGGCCGTAAGACATTGCCTGTTACGGCCATAAGGCATAATCAGTTACGGCCGCAAGGCTGCTGAGTTACGGCCGTAATGCCTTACCAGTTACGGCCATAACACCCGTTCGTTTTTCGAACAGTGAGTCCTGGGACCCGATTACGGCCGTAAGAACCTGTCGAGTACGACCGCAAGGTCCGAGTTATGGCCGTAAGGACCTGCTGGTTACGGCCGTAACGAACGCGCCTATATATGGCTTGGGCGACGGGTCCTTGGCCATTTCCTGCATTTTTTTCTTCTTCTCGCGGCTACCGGACGAGGGAGATGGGAGCGTCGATTCTTGTTCGTTTCCACTGAATTCCAAGGTGTTTTGGAAGGCCCTTATCGATTATAACAACATTAAATCCTTGTTCTTCGTCGGGTCGAGGTAATTTCTTGAAATCTCCTAGGGTTGACTTTCGAAATTTCTTTTTAATCTTCATTGTTCGTCCGATTTTGATGAATCAGTTAATGTTATCGAACCTTATTAATTGTGTTCTATGCATTGTATATCCGTATTTCGAGTTTATTCAACTCGACTGGTGATTCGAGTGTTCTTGGGAATTATCGAACATTGAATGTTCGATTAAATGTCCCAATGAGTTTCCCTTCGATAGTTTGTTGGGAATTTCATTGTTATTGGCCTTGATTCTCGTTGTGATCGTATCTTTGTTGTGTTTTCCGGAGGATTATAGTTGTACGAGGATTCCGGTCGAGCTTTCCCGTTGTTTCGCATGCTTTGGACTTGAGGCGAGTATCTCGTCTATAATCTTTATACTTTGAGAATGTGACATGTCGTGAATTTAACGTGGACTTGTTAGTGATTGAGCGTTTAACCATAACTCACTTCTAAAGGAATATGTGATTCTATGAAAATAAATACGAGCGTAAACTTGAATTTCTTGGAGAATGATAACCACCATTTCATGTGTATTGTGTTCGAGATGGATATTTAGAAATAAGTAGTTATCCGAGAAATTGTGGAATGTTTGTATTGTTCACTTTTAAGAATGTTTACTAAACGATGGTGTGACGTGAATGTTATACCCTGTGAAAGTGTTGGTTGCATTAACTTATGATTTTACGTGTTTGTAATTGTGGTGAATGTTATACCCTTGTTGTTGTGAAATCGGTGAATTGAAATATTGACCGGGTAGGGACCCGTGAGGCCTCTGGCGGCGCGCACTTGCGAGCACGACTAGTTGCTATGATTTGACCATAAGGTTATCGAATCGGGTAGGTCTGGAGAGGGCTCCGAGAATCGTCACTTGTGAGTGCGATGTCACGATAACTTGTTGGCGTGTTTGAACGATGTTTAACTGGGTAGGGACCTGTGAGGCCTCCGGCGGCGCGTACTTGCGAGTACGGCCAGTTTATACGATATGTATTTGGTAGAATTTGTGATTTTGTTTGCCGTTTAGGCATGCGGTTTTTAGTTCGATTATTTTTGTTTGGACTGTCGTAATTATGCCACTGCGGGTAGGTTTGAGAACGTGTTTCTGAGGGTCTTTAAGGGTCTGAGCATTATTGTGGAAATCCAATTTTGAAAATGGTGCGATTAAGGTATGGCCTGTATGAATTTTGAAATCGACTGGGTTTTGACAAGTGATCCTATATTTCCAAACTACACCATCATACAGTATTTGGAAAAATATATTTTTAATGTATTTCAGGCACTGCAAAATATTACTGTCATCTTCGGTTTTGATCAAAAGAATTTTGGAAAATTTCGGTTTTGCCAACGACTTTGGTTTTCGAAATTTAAAATGTTATGTGTTTGTTATGCTGTTATGCCCGTTGGAAAATTTTTACAGTACCTTCTAAAGGCCGAGATACACTGTTAGGTGTCGACCCTTAACCTTCGGGGCCGTTATGAGACTGTTGAGTTGATTCTTCCAGCTTATAGTTAGTTGTTGCGACTGTAAGTTTCTGACTGTCGCGGCAGTACCTTTGTTGTTACAATTCTATCTGTGCTCATTATCTATCGTTTAATCCCTGTCGACCTAGTCATATGGTCCGTCTGTGATGATTGTGAACTCTAACTGCGGTATCAGTATTGCACTTAGTTGCTTATCCTGTGTGGATATTATTGACGTATTATAAATTGTCACTGTTCTTGTTAGCAAGTTATGGGTGTACGCCCAGATGTTATGATTTCATAGTTGGTTTAATTGTATTATATGTTAACGTTATCCGGATGTGGTAGTTGATTGGCAGTAAGGATGATATATGTCGATAAAATCATTTTGATGATATCGTTTATCGAATAGATTGGTGTTTCAAGATTTTTTGCAAATGATTTTCAAAACGAAACAGATATAATAATGGGTTTATAGTTTTGATCAAATGACCGAGGTATTAAAAACATTTCTTTTCAAAAATCCACTTCAGCAAATTTTTCAAATTCAGGAATTTTAAAATAAAATGCTATCGTTTGGACAATTACCTTGGAAAATTTTGTTTTTAAAATATTACCCATATTCGACCACGACGATATGACTGTGGTTTTGACCATGATTGCTTTAGTAAAGGTAGTACGTTGTGTTGACATAGCTAAGTAAATGATTTATGAATTTGAATTCTATCGTTGTAGTGATAGTTCGTGTATTCGTGTTATGACTCAGAATGAATATTTCATTGTGTTACCGTTGTTTGCCCTGTATTGATTATGTAGTGGTTGTTTTGTCGTTCTGTATGGTTGTCCATTCAGCATGCCGAGAGATCGGGGTCGTGGTGATCAGTCGCGTGGTCAGGATCATGCTGCCGGTAATGGCATTAGTATTGGTGTTGCTACTATACTCCAGCAGGTGGCAGACCAGATGACACACTTGGCTCAGGCGGTTCAGCGTAACAATGCCGCGAATGAGGATGTCGGGTCGATTCAATGGCTTAGAGAAGTGGTTCGTATGCGTCCTCCTCGCTTTGCGGGCGCGGGTGATACTTTGGGCTGGGACGGTTGGATTTTCCAACTGGAGAAAATCTTCTAGGCGGTTGGTTATCCCGGGGAGCGGATAATTCCTATCGCTCAGTTCCTTCTCGTCGGCGACGCCGCTAACTGGTGGGAGACCGTTGAGCCTCAGGATCATGCTGTTACTTGCGAGGAGTTCAAGAAGTTGATGGAAGTGGAGTTCTGACCGAAGCTGATCCGAAAGCAGAGGATCCGAGATTTTTACCTAGCCGAGCCGCGGGATATACCTGTGTCGCAGGCTATTATCGATTATAGTCGACAACTCGCTTATGTGAAGAGGCAGGTGAGGACCGAGGAAGACAAAATTCGTCATTTCGACATGCGGATGAGGCGAGAAGTTCGACAGTACATGTCGGGTTTCACTTGCGCTACTTTGAGAGAGTATCATAATCGGGCCATGGCGTACGAGATGGTGTAAAACCCCCTAAAACTCGATAGTTTACTACATGTATAATTGTTAAATCGTGATGTACTCCAATAACATTTGTTTTAATCTACATCTAGTTTCATTTGTTTTACTCATTCATTCGTAAATTATTTTATGAACCAAATAATCGAATTAATTAAAATTTGAAGTGGGAACATAAAATTCCTAATGGGCTATGTGTATCAACACATATACACAAAAACACACCATAAGACTCAAGCCCAAACTAAATAAAACCCCTAAGGCTTGGAATCACAATTTAAAGCCCAATTTAATCACTAGCCACTTCATTTAACACATACTTAATACCTATATCTATATACACCTAAAATACAAAAAAAATTATAATAACACACACACACACACACATAAGCCACGTTCAAGGGGAGGGGAATCCTTGTCCCCCATGCAAAACTCAATGTCTTACATTTCTCTTCCCAAGTATTCCACCTCCCAACCCATTAAACCCTTTTAAAAATCAAACACCCTCATTCCTTTCACCCTTACACAAACAAAATCTGAAAATTAGAGAGAGTAAAGGAGAGAGGAGGCTGAAATCAAGAAGAAAAGGAGAAGAGAAGAAGATGAAAAGAAGAGAAGAAGAAAGGTTCAACTTAAGGAGGTAATTTCACTATCTATATGTAACTTCAATATATATATAAATATATATATATATATACCTAGATATATCTTACATACACTAACTTAACCCACATCTTCATCAACCATGGTGTGGTATATATTGGTCAAAATAAAAAGAGGAGAGGCAAAGAAAAGGTTGGTGCAACTAGTTCAAAGACTTAGATCTCTTCACCACTTCAAGAACTAAGGTGTGTAAAACTATTCTTATCACTTTAATATGCAATTTATCTTAAACAAGGATGCATGTCCCTTCCATTAAGTTCTTATAGTCCACTTTTCTCATACTAATAGCATGCATAATGGTTTATAGCTTGTTGCATGCGAAATTAGCCAATTTTGATGATTTAAGTGAAATGTCCCAAAACTTCTTATCAATTAAGTATGATTTTGTCTTCCTTTATATTCTGTAAATTATGTTTGGAGAGGTATATTTGTGTTATATGATCATGCATGTGAAGACGGATGTTTAATTTGTGGCCTAGCCAAAAATGGGATGATCAAAACGGACACAAAACAAGAATTAAGTGAAGATAAAGAAAATTATGAAAATTATTACAAAAATAAATGTAATCTCACTTAAGGTCATAAAACAATATATTCACTTGTTAATCATGTATCCTTAAAATTTTATAAGAAACGTAAATCATTTTCTAAGTCAATGGGTTAAAATCGGCAAAACACGAAGATTGTGTAAATCCATCAAAATGGTGAAACTACTAAATAAAATCCGTATATTTCAGTTTGGAACATCAAAGTGGACATAATAAAATGTTTAGCCTCTGTCCTAAAAATTTCGTAGTAATCGGAATCCATTTCCGGTGTCTACGGACCAAAAGTGTAAATTAAGACAAAATAAGGGGGTCAAATGATAAATTCCTCAAAAATTTGGAACCAAAGTAAAAAGTTCACCTTCTGGACTGAAGACATAAATTATATAGAAATAAATATTTTGGCCTTAAAATTTCGTAGAGAGCGGGAGTCGATTCAAGATTTGGGGCTAAAATGCAATAATTGGTAAAATTGGGGTCAATTAGTAAATTTCAATAAAAATGGAATTATAAAATAAATTTTCAGGTATATGGACCAGAATATTAATTAACAAAGGATAAATATTATATCCGAAAAACCCTATAGCAACAGGAGCAAAATTTTGGGTTTTGGGGGTCAAAACGACATTTTAAATAGTTTCGGGGCAAAACTGAAAATTTTAGAAAATCAGTCAGAAACTGAAAATTTTGGAAAGTTCACTCAAACATAGAAGTTCCAAGTTCAACATGAACTCTCCCATAAGTTTCGTCACCATCCGTGACGAAAACCAAACCTCATGGGCATAATAATCCGTTTCGCAAGAATTATGGGCGTAACCGTAAATTAGGAAAATTTAAACCAAAAATCAAAGATTGGAATTTATCAAGTCTGGAATCAATAATCACAATTATATTCCAAAGATATGTCTATAATGTAACCATAATTTCATAAAAACTCGTGCTACGAATAAACTCCAAATCGCAATCGTATAATCAATTTACGCTAAGTATTGAATATATAACTCTGATCATATTATGTGCATTCACCGCAATGTGACTAACGTATAATCACATCTAACCGGGAACTAAGTGCCATACAAACAAAGTGCCACAGACAGGTCCGCCTCTAACTCTATCGGAACAAAGTGCCACGTCGACGGACGGGGGCCACCTCTTGAGTCCATATGAAACAGAGTGTCGACCTACAATCTGGGGGCCACCTCTTGAGTTGTAGGGGCCACCTCTAGATTCCCAAATCGTTTCAGGGACGGTTAGACCGAGTCTTGGATCGAGCAGCGCGGCTGCGGTTAATGAACAAGGCTACCGTTGTTTCCTATTCCCTTGAAGCCAATGGACGGAGTGTTCCGGAGGTGACTGGGTCGTAGAATTAGGGTATAATCGCGATTATGGTATGATCCGAGCACTGACCCAAAATTAAGGACATGCCGAGCCCAGATAAGAGATAAGGAAGCACGTCACCAAGCGTGAGAGCGATAAGCTCAGAGGCCAAAGTTATAGTGACGGTCCGACAAACGCCCAAGGCTACGGTCATTAAACCAAAGGTCGTGGAGATAGTCAAAGGCCAAACACTGATAACGGTCTAAGATGTTATAAGGAGGCCGAGGGACTTAGTCATATAGATGACCTCCCGAAGCTAAATACTCACTAGGCGCTCGACGCCACATATTGTCATACTTAACAGCAATCTACGGAGATTGACTGTTCACTCATAACTTAATTCATTGCATTATATTTTGAAACTTATACCATCCATAAATGATAAATTTTCAAAGGTCGGAGTAAAATAGTATATATTTTAAAATAATTATATACGTATAATTTCAGAAAATATACTCAACCCAACTCACTGAGAATCCATTATTCTCACCCCAATTTGTATTGTTTTTCTAAAACCCCACTAGATGAGGAGACCCAAGAAGATGACGAGACGAATGCTGATGACCAGTGAAGATCGTCGTTGAAGAACTATCGAGACATAAGTATTAGAATGTTGAAATAAATGCTCCTTTTTATTCTTGTATCAATAAAGTATTCTGATCTCTGCTGTACTCTTTGAACTTTATGTAACTATTCCATTGCACTTTGAACTTTATGTAACTATTCCGCTGTACTCATGAATGTTTATTCCATCGAATAACCAGACTTAGTTCACCGGGCTAAGATCTGGCATTTGAATGCTCTACTGTAATTCTATTATCACAAACGTTATTTAATTACGTTAGCTGTCGCGTTCTCGTCCAATCCCGGTGTGGGGGTGTGACAGATGTGGTATCAGAGCCCGCTTTGTGAGAAGGACACTTACAACGGGCTAACCAGGATAAGATTCTTCGGACTTAGGTGGGAATTCCACCTAGGACGAAGTGGACCATAGGATTGAGACCTAATGTAGATTTCTCGAGTCCAGAGTCAATTCTCATTAAAGATCTCTTTCGACTTATTGCTATTCACTTGGAATATGCATAGTCAAATTCAAAATTCCTAAGTCATTGGCCAAAGTAATTTATTAAGTACCCACGGCATTTCCCGACTGAATTAACTATTCTATTGAACTCTTGAACGGATATAGATTACTTCACTTATCCATTTTTCAAAGTCATGTCACTATTCATTCAAAATTGATGAAGTTCCTTTAAACTCTACTAAACTTCATTACTTCTTAAAATGGGGTATTATTGTTCGTTTGTCGTTAAAATCATATAAGCATTTATTGAATCATTAAGTTCACTGCCTTAATGATTATTCATGCTTAATAGAGCCTTATATTGGATATTATATTTTGCGAGGTACTGACTTAGTTTCATTTATTAATTAAGATGGACCCCTCAGACAAGAAGATTGTGACCCAGGGAATCGAAGATATGCCTACCCCGCCGACGACAATTACTGCAGATCAACTTCGACAGGCCCTTAGTCAAATTAGGGGTGTTTCTAGACCCATTCTAAATGCAGCTGTTTTGGGCGATTCGGGGGAGAGGGAGACCCAGAACTTGAGGTCCGTGATTGCACACATTTTTCAAGATGTAACGGCATATCGTAATTTGAGGGACGAGCTGTTTCAGTTATTGGAGAAGAAAAGGCAAGAAAACGAGGAGTTGGAAGAGAGGGCACATCGCCTGGAAACTCAATCGCTAGTAGAGAATCGGACAATTGCCCAGCTTCGCAGAACCAAATTCTTCCAGATGCACAAGATCAAGATGCTGGAAAAAACGATCCGTTCCACACATCGCGAGCATGAAGAGTTCCAGATGGTGGCCAGGAAGAAATTAGCTATGGTGATGCTACTATTTCCATACTCCACGACTAAGGCAGGGGAGGCATCACATACTCCACCGACGGACCCTACACATTTCGAGGAAGATCCGGAGGAGGACTTCGAGCAGGACCCCGAGGAGCAGCCGATGGAGCCAGGAGAGGATTGAGGATGTTGTTTCTACGATCTCGTCATGATGTTTAATTGATTATGATAACGATGTGATGTACTTAATGTTTTGTCTATGGTATTTTGGACGACGATTAAGTAGGTTAAGTTTCTAATTATCTTTATCAGAAAATGTAGTTTTCTATGTCACAGCAAACTATTAGAATGCATTAATTATTATTATGCAATTTTCATATTCTACGATAATAATGATTGAAAATAATGTGTGCACATTCAAATTCCCTGTATTTACAACTCGAACTAAGCTAACTATAAAAAAATCATTAGCCGCTACAGATGGCTGATAGACGTAGAGGACGCCCGCGAGTTAACCGTGATGGACAACAAGACCAACGCAATAACGAAGGAGGAGCTGCAAATGATGCCATACCACAAGCACTAACCCAACCGACAAACTTCCTGCAACAACAAGCTGACAACAATCGGACTGCGGGAGGCATACAAGACTGCATGTTGGAGAGATTCTTACGTTTCAGTCCGCCAACGTTTGACGGAGAACCAGATGACATCAAGGCAGAATTATGGGTAGAAAGGATGAAGAGCATATTCAATGCATCCCAGTACACCGATGATCAACGTATAACGTTGGCTACGTTTCGACTCGAGGCTGTCGCACATGATTGGTGGAAGATCATTAATGCCCACTGGATAAGAGAGGATCGTGCCAGAACTTGGGTCAATTTCTTAACTGATTTTCAGACCCCGTACGTCTCAGCAGCAGCTAGAGAGGCTCGTCGAGATGAATTTTATCATCTGAAGCAAGGATCTTTGACTGTAGCTCAGTATGAGTCGCAGTTCAACCGACTCTCCAAGTTCGCACCAGGACTAGTAAGTACAGAAGAGGATAAGTTGTACAAGTTTACCCGAGGATTGAGGTTTTCTCTGCAACAGAGTCTGCTGCCAGTGAGAGTAACGACTATGGCGGAAGTAGTCGAAGCTGCAACCCGAATCGAAAGTGGGATGACATGTCTGGGACAGGCGAAGGAGCGCACCGCTGGGAAGTTTAAGAGATCCACAGCAAACCTATCATCCAGATCACCCCAGAAATTCCAATGCAAGACTTCTGGCCAGAACACCGAAAAGAGGCCTGTGAACAATCTACCGCCCTGTCCGCACTGTAATAAGATGGGGCATAAACCCGAGGACTGTGGGAAGAAACAAGGGAGGTGCCTGCACTGTGGAGAAAATTAGCATCAGACTAGAGAATGCCCGAAGTGGGAGACACCAGACAACAATCAGCAGAAAAATGTGGCCAAGAAGGATGATCGCAAGGGCAAAGGGATAGCACCAGCGAGAGTTTTTGCCTTAGCTGGACAAGAAGCTCCTAATGCGACAGACGTGGTGGAAGGTACATTTCTTGTGTCAAACCACTCTGCGCATGCATTATTAGATCCAGGATCATCACATTCTTTTGTTGCACCCCATTACGCACAAAAACTGAATGTATGTGTGGAATCACTGCATGTACGCTTAGAGGTGTCCACACCTATGGGTGCAAGCCAGGAAACGGATTCGGTATTTAGGAATTGTGAAGTTGTAGTTGAGGGTCAATGCTTCCCTGCTGACCTAATACTTCTTCCCATACTTGAGTATGACCTCATACTAGGTATGGATTGGCTATCTAAGAGCTATGCACAACTCGATTGCCATTCTAAGATAGTTCGATTCTACAAACCCGAACACCCTGTAGTTGAACTACACGGGAGTGCTAGAATTAACTCGGACCCAATTATATCAGCTACGAAGGCAAGAAAGTCCATTTCAAAGGGAGCAACGGGATATCTAGCTTTTGTCATGAACAAACCTAAGAGCAAAATGGAGATTGAAGCAATACCAGTAATATCAGAATACCCCAATATTTCCCCACGGAACTCACTTCTCTGCCTCCAGATAGGGAAGTTGAATTTAACATAGATATCTTTCCAGGGAAGACAACTGTGGCTAGAATGCCATATCGAATGGCCCCACTGGAACTGCAAGAACTGAAGGTTCAGTTGCAGAAATTGCTAAGGGTTGGATTTATCCTTGGGGAGCACCAGTGCTATTTGTAAAGAAGAAAGATGGCACACTAAGATTGTGCATCGATTACCGAGAACTTAACAACATTACAGTTAAAAACAAGTATCCACTTCCTAGGATCGTGGATCAACAAGTACGCGAACTAAGAGACAAGAAGGTACCATTGGTCAAAGTCATCTGGACAAATCACAACAGAGAGGAAGATGCGATGTGGGAAGCTGAGGAAGAAATGAAGAAATCATATCCCGAATTATTTGAGTAGGAATTTGGGGACCAAATTCTTTAAGGAGGGGAGGATGTAAAACCCCCTAAAACTCGATAGTTTACTACATGTATAATTGTTAAATCATGATATACTCCAATAACAATTGTTTTAATCTACATCTAGTTTCATTTGTTTTACTCATTTATTCGTAAATTATTTTATGAACCAAATAATCGAATTAATTAAAATTTGAAGTGGGAACATAAAATTCCTAATGGGCCATGTGTATCAACATATATACACATAAACACACCATAAGACTCAAGCCCAAACTAAATAAAACCCCTAAGGCTTGGAATCACAATTTAAAGCCCAATTTAATCACTAGCCACTTCATTTAATAGATACTTAATACCTATACCTATATACACCTAAAATACAAAAAAAAAAATATAATAACACACACACACACACAAGCCACGTTCAAGGGGAGGGAAATCCTTGTCCCCCATGCAAAACTCAATGTCTTACATTTCTCTTCCCAAGTATTCCACCTCCCAACCTATTAAACCCTTTTAAAAATCAAACATCCTCATTCCTTTCACCCTTACACAAACAAAATCTGAAAATTAGAGAGATTAAAGGAGAGAGGAGGCTGAAATCAAGAAGAGGAGGAGAAGAGAAGAAGAAGAAAAGAAGAGAAGAAGAAAGGTTCAACTTAAGGAGGTAATTTCACTATCTATATGTAACTTCAATATATATATATATATATATATCTAGATATATCTTACATACACTAACTTAACCTACATCTTCATCATCCATGGTGTGGTATACATTGGTCAAAATAAAAAGAGGAGAGACAAAGAAAAGGTTGGTGCAACAAGTTCAAAGACTTAGATCTCTTCACCACTTCAAGAACTAAGGTGGGTAAAACTATTCTTCTCACTTTAATATGCAATTTATCTTAAACAAGGATGCATGTCACTTCCATTAAGTTCTTATAGTCCGCTTTTCTCATACTAATAGCATGCATAATGGTTTATAGCTTGTTGCATGCGAAATTAGCCAATTTTGATGATTTAAGTGAAATGTCCCAAAACTTCTTATCAATTAAGTATGATTTTGTCTTCCTTTATATTCTGGAAATTATGTTTGGAGAGGTATATTTGTGTTATATGATCATACATGTGAAGTTGGATGTTTAATTTGTGGCCTAGCAAAAAATGGGATGATCAAAACGGACACAAAACAAGAATTAAGTGAAGGGAACCTTAGCCATTTCCTGCCGGTTATGGCCGTAACGAATGCGCCTATATATGGCCTGGGCGACGGGTCCTTAGCCATTTCCTGTATTTTTGTTCTTCTTCTCATGACTGCCGGACGAGGGAGACGGGAGCATCAATTCTTGTTCGTTTCCACTCAATTCCAAGGTATTTTGGAAGGCCCTTGTCAATTATAACAACATTAAATCCTTCTTCTTCGTCGGATCGAGGTAATTTCTTGAAATCTTCTAGGGTTGACTTTCGGAATTTATTTTTAATCTTCGTTGTTCGTCTGATTTTGATGAATTAGTTGATGTTATTGAACCTTATTAATTTTGTTCTATGGGTTGTATATCCGTATTTCGAGTTTATTCAACTCGATTGGTGATTCGAGTGTTCTTGGGAATTATCGAACATTGAATGTTCGATTAAATGTCCCAATGAGTTTCCCTTCGATTGTTTGTTGGGATTTCCATCATTATTGGCCTTGATTCTCGTTGTGATCGTATCTTCGTTGTGTTTGCCGGAGGATTATAGGTCTACGAGGATTCCGGTCGATCTTCCCCGTTGTTTCTCATGCTTTGGACTTGAGGCGAGTATCTTGTCTATAATCTTTATACTTTGAGAATGTGACATGTCGTGAATTTAACGTGGACTTGTTAGTGATTGAACGTTTAACCATAACTCACTTCTAAAGGAATATGTGATTCTATGAATATAAATACGAGCGTAAACCTAAATTTCTTGGAGAATGATAACCACCATTTCATGTGTATTATGTTCGAGATGGATATTTAGAAGTGAGTAGTTATCCGAGGAATTGTGGAATGTTTGTATTGTTCACTTTTAAGAATGTTTACTAAATGATGGTGTGACGTGAATGTTATACCCTATGAAAGTGTTGGTTGCATTAACTTATGATTTTACGTGTTTGTAATTGTGGCGAATGTTATACCCTTGTTGTGAAATCGGTGAATTGAAATATTGATCGGGTAAGGACCCGTGAGGCCTCCGGCGGCGGGTACTTGCGAGTACGGCTAGTTGCTATGATTTGACCATAAGGTTATTGAGTCGGGTAGGTCTGGAGAGGGCTTCGAGAATCGTCACTTGCGAGTGCGATGTCACGATAACTTGTGGGCGTGTTTGAATGATGTTTAACCGGGTAGGGACCCGTGAGGCCTCCGGCAGCGCGTACTTGCGAGTACGGCTAGTTTATATGTTTATCTAATCGGGTAGGTCCGGAGAGGGATACGAGAATCGTTAGCAAGTAAGATGTCAAGATAACTTATGGGTGGATTTGAGCTTTGTTTTCAGTAACCATCCGGGTTGGGTCCCATCGAGGCCACGGAGGTGATTTGAGTATTTGACTGGATATCTCTGAACTATGAATGTATGAATCTTGGATTCCGGTTATATTGGTGATTTTGGGTTCCACCTTTGAGGCTTGTTTGAGAATTGTACCATCTACATGATTTTGAAAGTAAACCCTTTTGATAAAGGAGAATTTCAAATCTTTTCATGATTTTACACTGAGACCCCCGACTTCCTCAATTATTCGCTCAAATATGTTTTGAAGTTTATCTTTATGATCCTCCCTAATGGGAACCGTTTTCGAAAGGACTTTAGACTCGGAATCGTGTTACTACCTTGTTGAAAGGTTAATTTCATAATGGTTGCATTCTTGATGTATAACTTTATAGCTTGGTTACTTGCTAGCGATTCCATCGCTAACCCCTCGTTGGGGATTGTGTTATTTTATTCCAGGTGTTCTGACTGGAGAGAGAGCAACCACAGGACCGGAGTGGAGGATGATGTAAAGCAGCGATACTAGTCACAGTTGTAGTCGGTTGTCCATCAATGATCTGCCGGTCTGAGCTTTCCTTGTCATCCTTGAGGAGATGGACATGTTATGTAATATGTGATCGAGTTGTATTTTAGTTTATCATATGTACAGCTATGTTATGCTTTGAGAGACCTAATCGCTCTACAGTTTTATGTTTTGGTCTAGCTGGCCGTGTATGGTTTTTGTTTTGTAGTCTCCTGCCTGGTAGATCCTTGCGGAAAAAGGGTCTACGACGTGTAATATCCCTGAGCGGATTGGGGGTGTTACAAATATGATGATGATGACGAAAATATTCTCGTCTTGATCTCAAACAGTGATGAATGACAAATAACAACTGATACACGATTCTAAAGTACGCTGAACGGTGAACACAATTGAATGAATATGAATGATGAATGGTTATTACTGAGTGAAAAATTTCTTAGTGACAATTACTGAATGATAATAATGAATTCACAGCCGGGTATTACAGTATCTCATCCAGCAAGAATGAATGAATATTAATTGAGCACAATTGTCCCTGGCGACGTTGTATCTATACTTCAATACCGCCCCTCTTGAGGTCCTGTTGTAGTTTTGCTTGTACTGTTAAGCCGGATAGCGTCACTTCTTGCGCAATCTTCCGACTAAGTGCATCTGCTACGACGTTGGCCTTTCCAGGGTGATATAAAATCTCCACGTCATAATCCTTTATTAGCTCCAGCCAACGCCTATGTCTCATGTTTAACTCCTTTTGGGTGAAGCTATATTTTAAACTCTTATTGTCCATAAAAATCTTACAGGTAACTCCGCAAAGGTAGTGCCTCCAAATCTTAAGAGCGTGGACCACTGCTGCTAGTTCCAAGTCATGTGTCGGGTAGTTCACTTCGTACGGCTTGAGTTATCGAGATGCATATGCAATAACCTTGTCATTTTTCATGAAGACACACCCCTGTTTATGTTTAGATGCATCCGTGTATATTACAAATGGTGAGGAGTAGAGAGCAAATTCAGATCTTTCCATGTGCTTAGTGGGGCATTTTCTTACTGACAGAGGTATTAGGGTACCAGTCATGCAAGACAAGATGGCTGACATATGGAGACCTGGTCTTGGAGTGAATATTCGCGAGGTCGAACCAGGGTTGTTCATCTTTCAATTCTATCATCAGTTCGGAAATCAGTTAAATATGGCAGCAATTTTCCGAAATCATTAATTTATTTTTCCCAACCAAAGTGAACGAAGATGTTTCAAGTGGCGCCAAGGTAGTGAAAAGCAATAATGTAATTCAAGAGGAGCCTACTGCCTATGGTAATTGATACTGACAGAAAGAGAAACAGGAATGAAAATAATGTTGAGGTCACAAATAAGAGTCACATGAGTGTTAATAATCAATGTGCTTCTCATGTGAATAATATTACAGATCCTTCTCATGTGAACAACATAACTGATACGGCATCTGAAAATTCCAATGAGACTCAGAAATTACAAAATGGCACCAGTTTCTTTTTCTATTAAGTTGGAACAGTCGGGGCATGGGTCACTCTAGTCCAGTTGCTTCATTTCGTGACCTTGTCCGAGCGTACCAATCGGACGTCTTATTTTTTGTGTGAAACTTTGATACACGCTAATAAAATTGAAGAGCTTCGTGCTTGTTTGGGTTATGATTTCGCTTTTGATGTAGACAGAACTCGTAGGAGTGGTTGTTTGGCTATTTAGTGGAGACAACCGTTTGATTGTAAGGTGATCAATTACTCTAGGAACTTTATTAATGTGGAGGTGTCGGTTATTGGTTTGCAAACTTGTAGGTTCACTAGTTTCTATGGGTATCCGGATAGTGTTGGAAAAAGAGTCGTAGGACTTGCTTCGTAGCCTAGCAAATGATAATGATCTTCCGTGATGTGTCATGGGTGACTTTAGTGACATTCTTTCAAATGATGATAAAAGAGAAAGGGCAGTGCGAGCGTTGTGGCTTATCAGAGGGTTCCAGGAAGCAGTTCGTGATAGCAATCTCTATGATCTTCCTATAGATGGGTATCAATTCACTTAGACAAAGTCTTTGGGCACGCCAGATAGCAGAAAAGAGTGTCTTGATCGAGCACTAGTCACTCAAAGTTGTTTATATATTTTTACCTCTTATCGTTTTATTAATGGTGTTTCTGGTAATCTGATCATTCACCCAGTTGGTTGAGATTGTATCAGCGAGATACAAGAAGAGGGATGAGGGATTTTAAATTTGAGAATGATTGGTTATAGGAACCAATTGTCTATTGTGGTTGAGGAGAGTTGGAGGGGGGCGATAATAATGATCTTATGGATAAATTAGGCAGTATACGAGTGTCGTGGATGACTGGGCTAAGAACACTACTACAAAAACAAGCAAAGAGATCCAGACTAAAAGACCCGTTGATAAAGATAACGGGTCTCTTTAATATAAGAGACCTGATATTATAAACAACAGGTCTCTTATATGTCAAATGGGCCCACCATTTTTTTGTGAGAAACTTAAGAGACCCGTTGTTTTTATTGATGGGTCTCTAATGTGTAAGAAATAAGAGACCCGTTGCTTTTGTTGATGGGTCTCTAAAGTGTAAAAACTTAAGAGACCTGTTGTTTAACCCAACTGGTCTCTTCTTTTCTTCTTCAGATTAGGGCTAACACTTGGCAAATACACGAAGTACTCTCTAATCTCTACATCTCTCCATCTCTCTCTAGAACTCCCCATCTATAATCGATGCAGAGATCTTTGCCACTGTGGTCTTCTTCCTTTTAATCGATCCCTTGGCGGACATCTCTAAATTTATTTTATCTCAATACTCAGCCGCGGTCTTCTTCCTTTAAGCGGTAGCAAGAAAACCCTTCTTCTGCAAGAGGTCGCTATCCCCTCGGAGCGCCTCCACAACAATATTGCTGGGTTCTTGACCCATTTGATTAAGCGTATACAAAAAGGACCCATTCGAGGCATCTCCATCTTGCTCCTTCTTTCTCCCCGATCTCCCACCTTCTTTCTCCCCTTCTTCGGCTTTTCCATCTTCGCATGAGTTTCGCCACGACCGCCATCTTCTGGAGCTTCGCAGCCGCCATCTTCTGGAGCTTCGCCGTCCCGGTATGTTATTTTTTTTTCCCTATTTTCATATTTGCTTCAGTTTCTTCATTATAATCTGACTGAATGAATTTATGTGATTGAATGAGTTAACAAGTTAACAATTCTCGTCCTATTTGTTCTCATATTTTTTTATTGAATGTGACATAGGCTATAGTTCTCATATTTTTTGAGCAGCCTGCAGCCCCCATCTTGAATCATTCCGATTGAACGAATTTTGAATCATTAAAAGTTGAATCATTTTGAATCGTTCAACTACCATTAAAGGTTAAACGAATTTACAACCTTTGTTGCTGAGGTCTATAGAATGATTTACCATGTTGATTTTAGTATTAATATACAGAAAAGATCTTAAGGACGCTGTTGTCCAAAGGGAAAGTTGATGAACAATCAAAATTTATGGAGCTTGCTACAATGACGAAAGGATACAGTGGAAGTGATTTCAAGGTTTGTTTATACTGCTTTTGGTTTTAATTAGAATTGATTGCTTTACATTATTTTTTAACAAAAAAAAATCGGCAAGTAGAAAACTTGTACATAACTGCTGCTTATCGACCAGGTCGAGTTAATACAGCAGAAGAGGCTAAAAGATAGAGTAAACACTATACTCATAATAACTAGCTAGTTTACGTATATTTGTTTATATTATTCTGACTTGTTCCTTTCACATGTTGTTTAAACCAGGAAAAGAAGCATATTACTGAGGTCGGAGACAATTCAGATAAGAAAGATAAGAAAGAAAGGGTAATCACTATCGGACCCATCAATGTATTACATCCCACAGCTTTGACAAATCGTTTAGTTTCTTTATTTATAGCTTTTCTCTCCTATCATTATTCATCAAATTTATTCCCGTCTCGCACATTCAAAATCAAATCAAATTAAATTCTACGTCAAACAAGTTTCAAATCTTCCCCTTTACACAGTTCATACACAATATTCCAAAAACTTCAACACCAGATAATAATAAGTTAATGAACAAACCCTTTTCATCTGCCTTTCTATAATTTGACGATCTTCAGCCTTCTTACCTATTATTATATATTTGCTCATAGATGTTATTTTCTGAATCTCGTTAGCATTGCGGCGATTTTTCTGAAAATTCTGCTAGGTAAGTTTCAATTAGGGTTTTGTCTCAGATTACTTGATCAACTATCATTTCAGTTTCCTTTTTTTTTTTTGGTTGGGATGTGGTTGCTTTTTAGTGAATATCTTGAAGATAATTGATAGTTCGGTATTGAAACTTGAGAAATTTGTGCTGAATACTATTTCTTGTATTTCTAACAAAGCAACTAGCATCTTTGTCATAAAATTGACGCCTTTTCCCGACGTTTGTTTCCTCATTAAGGTTCAACATAGGTGTATGTTACCTTATATTTCAGGGGACGTTGCTTTTGTTTGCCATAGACTACATTTGTCTGGACGGTCTGAAGAAAGCTTGGGTTATTATTCACAACATAAGAGTAGTTGTTAGGTCATTTCATTTGAAGTTTTAGTTTGTGGTATAGAACAGGTCGTAGTGTATATGGGAGAAAATGAGAGATGGCCTAAGCCAGGTGGCCCATTCCCTAACGGGCTCATGCTTGGGGAAGGCCCTATTATGCGGTATCTTGATGCAGACCGATGGGTGAAACCTTTGCGGAGCTTATTATTGCCTGCATTCAGCCCAACCAGCTCTCCGGGGAGCGCAGGAATGCTGTTGCTGATTATGTGCAGCGGTTCATCATGAAATGCTTCCCTTGACAGGTTGTGTAATGATTCCGGTGTATTATTTGTCTGTTTTTTTATTAAAGGACTTGTGTGTGTGTGTGTGTTATTCAATGCAAGTGAGTATTTGTGACTACTGTATTTGTGACTACTGTGTAAATAGTTCCAGAAGCACAGAGAGTACAGGCAGAAGATCATACCCAACTACCAGGTTCGATTTTTATCAAAACTCTTGATTACTAATGGTGTGTACTTGAGTAACATTCACAATAAAAAAAACTGACAATATTTACCGTCTTCCCAGCGTCTACACAAGGATCTATTTACTATGAGTGCAGCAAATTTTTACTACGAGTTCCAGCTTGAGAGTTCGAGATATGCGAAATAGCAGAAATATTGTTATAAGATTGCAAAAGTCTATATGGCATTTGGCTGATTGATGTTTTGTACGTCTGCTGTAAGCTGTAAAATTTCATTCTCTTTATCTCCATCTCTATTTGTTTCTGAAGTTTGGGGTATTTTGGGAAGCTTCATGTAAAGACCTGAAAACATTAGATTATGAGACAAGTAGATAAAATCACTAAACGATAGTACTTGTTTTTTGTTGTTGGATTATAATTGCAAGGAGTTATGGAAGGCCAGATTGCTAATTTGCATTGGGAAGTATCATTGTTTCGTTAATCTAACATTCTATTGGTCTTATAGCATTTTATTTCCTACATAATTGGTGGGATGCAATCCTTGTTTCTCAGTTTGCTTTGTGTTGTTCTTTGTATCTTGTTGTTTTGTACTTATCTGTGACATACTTAATAGTACAGTTTTTAAATGTTGTGCTTTGTAGATGAATAGGCAAAGAGACCCGTTAGGTGTAAAATGGGCTCTCTTAGGTTAGACAAAAAAAATATTAAAAAAATCAAAGAGACCCGTTAGGTGTAAAATGGGCTCTCTTAGGCTAGACAAAAAAATATTAAAAAAATCAAAGAGACCCGGTAGGTGTAAAATGAGCTCTCTTAGGCTAGACAAAAAAAATATTAAAAAAATCAAAGAGACCTCATATCTCAGATAACACAGGTCTCTTACCCGTTTAAATTAGTTTCCTCTCACTTGCATAACAGTCCTGATTTCTTAGATATTAGGTCTCTTATATCTCAAAAACAGACCCCCCCATGAGGCGGTCTCTTTGATAAAGAGACCGCTGAGATAGAGACCCGTCCAGAGGTGGTCTCTTAGGCTTATTTGGACGGGTCTCTTTACCTATTTTTGTAGTAGTGGAAGTTGAGGGGTTGGTATCAAGAAGCCATTAATGTGTAATATCTGGTATTCTCGTTTTCCGTTATCTTGAAAATTTTTTGTGTTTTTAAGTCGGACATTTTCTTGTTGATGAGAATCGGAGTGATTTCTATCGTGATACACTATTTGTTTCTATCGCATAGCCGTTTTAGTCGGGTGCGACTTGTTGTCGCGTGCGTTTCTTCGATTAAATGCGTGCATGTGATGTGGTATGTGATGTGTCATTATTTGCTCGTTATTGTTTTGAATCATAGCTGGTGTGTTAGTGCGATCGAAACATTGTCGAATGCCAAATCGGACCGTTGGAACGATCGACTCCCGACCGCAGGGCCTGGCCGAGTTACGGCCGCAATGCAGTGCCTGTTACGGCCATAAGCCATGGCCAGTTACAGCCGACAGTGACTCGTTGGGATAGCCGGATGCGGTCGGCAGTGACCCGTGTGGGGTGGCTGGGTACGACCGATAGTGACTCGCAAGGACTGGACGATAACGGCCGTAAGACTATGGCCAGGTACGACCGTAAGGCCGATTACGTACGTTAGGGGCTTCCGATAACGGCCGTAAGGATGTCGGCCAATTTGGGCAGTAGGGTCGAGATGGCCGGTTACGGCCGTAAGCCATGGCCGATTACGGCTGTAAGCGCTCGGCAGGGACCGACTATTTAAGGCCTTGGCACCGGGTCACTCGGCCATTTCCATATTTTTCTTCATTTTTCGCGATCTTTCGATAGAAATTGAGGGTTTTGATCGGGAGCATCTTAGAACAACATTTTTTGGAAGGCTTGTGTTGATTATAACAACATCTAATCCTTGTTCTTCGGCGGATCGAGGTAATTTCTTGAAATCTCCTAGGATTGACTTTCGAGATTTCCTTCTTGATTTTCATTGTTCGTCCGATTTTGATGAATCGGTTGATGTTATTGGGAATTAGTAGGCATGTTCTATGGATTGTATATCCGTATTTCGAGTTCGTTGGAACCCAATCGGGATTCTTGGTGTTCTAAGGAAACCTTGAACATTTAATATCCGATTAAATGTCTCAAAGGGTTTTCTTCGATTCTTGAACGTGTTTTCTGTTGTTTTCAATTGTTATTCTCGTAGATCGTGTTTCCATTGGATTTCACGGAGGATTGTAGGTGTTCGGGATTTTCCGGTTTGTGCCGTGTTCGTAGGAATATTCAGGTGCCGATGATCGAGGCAAGTATCTTGCTTATACGACTTGTGTCTTGTAAATAGAAATTACATGTTAGATTTACGATGATTGGTTTGCCTCCTTGATTTTTAATTAGTGTAAATTGACAATGAGATGAAAATTATAAACGTTGGCGGTATTATGATATTCCATTAAGTGATGATAAATGTATTGTGTTGATTATACTGTACTTGAATACTCATTGTGAAATGTTCGTACTTGACATGCTTATTATGATGCCTTGATTTTACACTTGGAGGCATATCATATGGTGTGCTAATTGTGTAATGTCGATGACGTTGTTGATTGTCGAAATTGCCTTGCGTACATTAGTCCTGTAAGGCGTGGTAATCACTGTGATTGATTGACCGGGGATGTTGATGAATTATGAACGTGAATATGCGCGTGACCTCTAAGTTCACTCGTGATGGTTCGACGGGACCTACGACGACTCGTGGCAGTAGACTACTGGGTCAGAACTTAGTGAGGTACTGAGGTCCAATCGTGCTGGTCTAACGAGGCCTACGATAACACATGGCAGTGGACCATGAGTTTATGGCACAGTGCGTCCCACCGGGTGAGCTCGGCGGGGCCTACGGTGACACGGGGCAGTGGACTATGGTGTCGGGACTGTGTGTGTTATTGTTGTGATTGATTTAGTCAATGTGGGTTGTTGAACCTACAGAGACACGTGACAATGGATCACGGTGTCGGAATTGGTTATGTTTGGTTATTTGTGTGTGGAGTAGTCTGTGTGGGTTGTTGAACCTACGGAGACACATGACAGTGGATCAATGTGTCAGAATTGGTTATGTTTGGTTATTTGTGTGTGGAATAGTCCGTGCGGGTTGTTGAACATACGGAGACACGTGACAGTGGATCACGGTGTCATGAATATATTTTGACAATCAAAGTTTTGAAAGAAAAAGTTTTATGAAAATGAATGTTGGATCGAGTCCTGAGCGACTGGGTAAATGTTTTCCGTGTTGTGAACTGTTGAGTTATGAAACAAGATTTGAGTTAAGACCCTAAAGTTTTTCGAAAGGTTTTGTGAATCAGGACTTGAAGTCTTAAAGGTTTTGAAATTCTAAAAATTCCCGAGATGATGATCTTATTTTCGAATGCTTCATAGCTTATTTTCCCTTATTAAAATCTCTCGGGAATATTTTGATACTTGATTATTGCATTTGATTCATGGTTAATGTTTGCTCGTTATATTTCGTATGATTTGATACTTGCACTAGTAAAAAGTGGAGTTTTACTAACCCCCGAGTAATTGGGGGGTGGATGTCTGTTTTGCGTCCAGGTACATGCAGGTTCAGGGGAGCAGTCACAGGATTGGCACAGGAAGTGACGAGCCACGATACTAATCAAGAGTTGAGAGTTGGTAGAGTTTGGTTGTATTGTCAGAGTTGATTTCAGTCTTCCGTTGTATTGTGTTTCGACCCCTATGTGGGTAATGTTGTATAAGTCAGTTTTGTTGATTGAGTTGTGTGACCTCATCAGTCTGTGTATTCACGTGTAAGTAACCTTAACGGTCTGTATTATTTTATTGTTTGACCCTGGCCGGGCAAGAATTTGGTCGTTTTGTAAGGTATAGCCTGATAGATCCTCGTGAAAAGTGGTCTACGGCGTGTAATATTCCCATATGGTTTTGGGGGTGTTACATAATGATCGTATACGAACAATAGAGGAGTTGAGGGGGCATGGGGATGGTGAGGCCGAATTATGTCTCGAGGCCAAGAAGGAGAGGTTGGGAGTTCTACTTATGCATGAAGAGATTTTTTGGAAACAAAGGTCAAAGGTGCTTTGGTTACGAGATGGAGACACCAACACTAAGTTTTTTCATGTTATGTCTAGTGCAAGAAGAAGGAGAATATGATAACAAAGCTCACTAGGGAAGATAGTGAGATTGTTACAAATCAAAGGGAGCTTGGAGAGGTGGCTTTTAATTATTTTAAGGAGCTGTTTAGAGAAGAAATGGGGTTTATGATGGAGTGGTAAGGCATGTGTCTTGTATATTGAATGGAGAGGATAATAAGGAGTTACTTAAGCCCTTCAGAATAGGGGAGTTTAAAAATGCTCTTTTTTCAATGAACTCTCATAAAGTTCCTGGCCCGGATGGTTTGAACCCAGCTTTCTTTAAGAGATTTTGGAATCGATATGGAGTGGAGTTGTTTCACATGGGAAGCCTTGGTTGGAGGAGGGGGAGTTTCCACCCAGTTTTAATGATGTTAGTATTGTGCTCATTCCAAAGGTTGAGGATCCTATGTCTATGAAGGATCTTAGGCCTATTTCTCTATATAATGTTATTTATAAGATAATCTCAAAAAGTGCTTGCTAATCGTATGAAATCGTTATTACATAAGTGTATTTCAAGTTAACAGTCGGCTTTTGTGGAGGATAGATCCATCTTTGACAATGTGCTAGTAGCGATTGAAACTTTACATCATCTAAAGTGTAAAATGAGTGGCAAGGTGAGGGAGATGGCACTCAAAATTGATATTAGCAAAGCTTATGACCGAGTGGATTGGGGTTACTTGAAGGTGATGATGAGGAGGATGGGTTTTGATGAGCAGTGGGTAAATTGGATGTTTATGTGTCTAGAAATGGTTTGCTATTCTGTAATGGTGAAAGGTGAAAAGATCGGCCCTATCACTCCCAGGAGAGGGTTGAGGCAGGGTGACCCACTGTCACCTTACCTTGTCATTATTTGTGCGGAGGTCCTTACCACTTTTCTAAAAAAATCTGAGTTGAGTGGTGACTTACATGGAGTTCGTGTGTGTAGGGGAGATCCATCTCTTACACATATTCTTTTTGCAGATAACGGTTTTTTATTTGCAGTGCTGATGATAGAGAAAGTAGACTCTTATACGACATTCTAAAAACTTATGAGAGAGTGTCTGGTCAAGCAATTAATATGACAAATTCTAAAATTTTCTTTAGCGGGAACACCTCTCAGATTGTGCGTGATCATGTCAGTGGGGTCTTGGCGTCACAGAGTGCTTGGGGACCGAGAAGTATCTTGGCTTGCCTCCTATGATCGGAAGGAATAAAAAGCAGATGTTTGGTTATTTGAGAGACATGATATGGAAGAAAATTCAGCAGAGGTCAGGCAAGCATTTATCTAAAGCTGGTTTAAGTGAAGTCTGTGGCTCAGTTTATCCCTACCTATTGCATGAGTACTTTCATCAATCCAACCACTCTAGGGGAGGTGCTTTAGAGGATGATCAATTCATTTTGGTGGGGGAAGCAATCAAAATTCTAGGAAGGGCATTCATTGGTCGAATTGGGACAACCTTACCATGAGGAAAGAACACGGAGGTATGGGGTTCCGTCACATCCATGGTTTCAATTTAGCTTTGCTAGGGAAGCAAGCGTGGAAAATTCTGACCCACGCGGATACTATAGTTGGGCGTGTCTTCAAAGCCAAATATTTTCCGGACAGTGACTTTATGGGGCCCGCGTGGGCTATAATCCATGTTATATATGGCATAGTATCTATTCTTCCTGGGTGGTGGTTAAATTGGGAGCAAGATGGAGGTTAGGTAATAGTAATAATGTTTTGGTGTGGAAGGACCCGTGGCTACACTTTTATACGTTCTCTTATTGTGGTGGGAATGGAGGACCTGAAAGTGGTTGATCTTTGGAAACATACAAAGGATGGTTGGAATGACATGGTTGTTGATTCTCTCTTTAGTAGCCATGAGGCGACACTTATCAAGAAAATGGCTCTCCATAATTTGGAAGAGGAGGATAAGGTTATGTGGTGGAGAAGTCATAACGGATTGTGCTCGGTTAGATCCGCTTATTTTGGGATAATGGAGGACCTTATTGATAGTTCTCATCTCTGTGTGTCGGGTAATTGGATCCAAATTTGGCGTCTAAAACTACCTCCACATGCTAAAATTCTACTTTGGCGATTAGCGCGGGGATGTCTACCAACTAGATGCCACTTGTCTAAACGTAATGTGCTTTGTGATGAAGTTCTTTTTTGTGTAATAATGGTCCTGAATCTGAGTTGCATTTGTTTTTTCAGTGTTCACAAGCTTTACGGGTGTGGCAAGTAACAGGTTTTGCTATTGTTGTCCATCGGTGCATGCAGCAGAATTTTGATTTCTCAACTTGTGTTTTTCAGCTGCTGGATGAGTTATCTATTAAACAACAAAAGAGTTTTGCAATGGCAACTTGGGTGATGTGGAAGAAAAGGAATGACAAAATAGGGGAAGGCATTGATAGACCAGCTATGGTGGCTCTTCAATTGCAAATGACCAGGTACATGTGTGGGAACTTGCAAGGAAATATCAGCCAACATGTATTGCAGCTGCCCCTCAAACGGATGGTGTTCAAATGGAAATGGACGAAAACGGCAATAGGTACTCTCAAATGCAATATTGATGCGTCGCTATTTGAATATGAAAACAAGTATGGTATTGGTATGTGTATTCGAGATGGGAATGGTAGTTTCATGGAGGGGAAGACTATGTGGTTTGAAGGCACTCCAAGACCTCAAGAAGCGGAAGCAGTGGGGATATGGCAAGCATTGAATTGGTTGAAGGACTTAACTTGGAAGCATTAACCATTGAGACAAATTGTATTTCAGTGAATAAAATGGCGCCCAACAACTCTGATTTTGGTATCATTATTTCCCATTGTATCAAATTTATTTCTCAATATTCAAGCTATAGGATTATCTATGTTAGGAGGCAAGCCAATCTTATTGCTCATACTCTTGCAAGGGCATCAAGACTCTATGCTAGCTCATTTTCCCCATTATATTGCTCCTTTGCGTGCAACAAACATTATTTATATTGAAATGACATAAATTTGTTTTGGTCCAAAAAAATAAAGCATTCACTTTATTAATCACAACCTCAGCTACATAACTAATATAAGACTCTTCAGGAAATAAACCTGACCTCAAACATTGATCAAAGAAATAAAAAAATGAAGATTGCAGCTTGATATCCTTTCATTTTGAACTCTTTATCTATTTATTTATTTGCATTTATTTGTAGCAACTAAGATAGTCGCTTAAGTTGGTTTTTGCCATTTTTTCCTTAAACTTTGATCCCTGCGTAAATCCAAAGGCGCTTTCTATTGCAGCTCGATTTACTCATGACTTTGAGACAAAAAATTATGTTTTTCAATCTTATGGCTGCAAGCGAGACGAGCTGCAAGCGAGCTCTCGCTAAGTCATTCAAGCTCGAGTTGACCGAGCTCGTGAGCCTGCGAGAGACTCCGGAGCATTTAAATATATATATATATATATATTTTCAGTTTTTTTATGTAAATATCCTTAATGGTTAAATTCTTTATCAGTAATTATATTTATTAAATAAGTTCTTTGATTTTTTTAACAAAAAATAAAAAATTAAAAAAAAAATATTGAAAAGAACAAAATGATACCCGTGGGCTGCTCGTGAGCATTCGGGAATTCAGCTCGCTCGAGCTCGAGGTTGAGGTCGAGCTCGAGTCAATAGTAACAAGTCTCGCTCATGAGATGGTGTATATATATATGTATCTGATTTATCCATCCGATCTTATGGAAACGAGATTGTCTTGTATAACCAAGTTTTGGGTAGTTAATCCGACTAGGAAACTGATAGGCAATTTCTAGAAACTTCTAACTCCATATAAACAAATCCTACTAGTATTAGAAGTGCTAAAATGAAAAAATGCCAATCGTTCTTCGCCTTCTCGGGGAACCCCACCCCCACCTGGAACCCCAGACCCTGTATTAGGGGAGATTCTGTCCATCCAAACCAGATAAACCAAGAAAAATACTTTCTTAAATCAATATTATAATTATAAATAATAATATTATCCAACAGCTATCAAATCTTAAAAACAGACGTCCTCCAAGGAAAATACACATTACACTATAATATATACAGGATGTTCAGAGTTCAGATAAGCCGATAAGTTAGAAAAGGGTCTCTACATTCAAAAGTCGACAACTGCAGAGCGAGAGCGTATTCTCGAAAACATGATTTTTTTTTTTTTGGTATTCTTTTCCTGATTTAATACAAACTACATACTACATTTTACTTACGATCCGATATCATCTTTTAACTCTATTGAATTTCTTTGGTTGGAGAGCCGTTGACATAACCTGGAGTCTCTTTGTTATCTCTGTAAAGGAAGGCCTTGCTGATGGATCATACGACCAGCATTCTTCCATCAACTTTCTCCACTCGGGATCACATCGTTCGGGGACTCGTGGCCTCAGAGTGTTGTTCACAATTCCACCTTCATTCAAAACGCGAGCACGTGGGAATAAACACACACACACAGAAAAAAAGGTTTCCGTCAAGTCCTCTTCATAATAAATTGATCATAGCGCATCTAAAAATCTAATAATTACTCGGAGCCTCTTGGATTCGGATTTCTGGTTCAGCCTTTTTTTATTCAAATATATTTCTTTTCATAATTTGTTATATTTAAATAAGGATCGCTATCATAGATTGACAAGTCCATCTCATGCAGGATGTTGCCAACGATCGTGTAGAATAGAGACACAGGATCCATATAACCGACTCCAATTATATTGGGATTAAGGCTTAGTTGACTTTAGTTTCAGTAATTAGATATATATTTCAAGAACTGGCTTTGATTTTGTATAAGATGCAGATTTTTGCATTATCAACTCAAGAGTGCATAATTAAAGTTTGGTGATCATCTTCAAAAGCTTATTACCTATGATGGCGCCACAGTGCATATCTATATACGGCTCCTCTCCTGTCAAAATCTCCCACATAGCAATGCCGAACGAGAAAACGTCTACCTGCAAAGGATATATTTCACGGCAAGTTATGCATAAAGGTCATCGATAATGGGCCGTCATTTTCAAGTCTTCAACACAGGAAAGATGCAATTCCAATATTTCAAATTCCCTTTATATATGAAAAATAAAAAATTTATAGAGGTCTAACCTTCTCAGAAACCCGACTACTGTTTCCATTTAATAGCTCTGGAGCCATCCAAGGAAGTGTTCCTCGAACACCACCTGACACGAGAGTATTCTGTTTGATTCTTGATAGTCCAAAATCAGTGACCTGAGAAATCAAGCAACAATGTTAATTGAATTCGTGTCTATTTCAAAGAGATACACAATTTAAAAAGCAGAATCTCTAAACGTAATCCTTATCTAATACTCCCTCCATCCTACTTGAAGAGGGTATTTTCAAAACATAATTTTGTGCCACTTGAAGAGGGTACTATAAAAAATAAAATCTTAATATATATTTAAATTTATACGATA
The DNA here is from genome assembly GCA_033398695.1 of Orobanche coerulescens. Lineage (NCBI taxonomy): Eukaryota > Viridiplantae > Streptophyta > Magnoliopsida > Lamiales > Orobanchaceae > Orobanche > Orobanche coerulescens. Next base: position 200,626,714 of record CM065802.1, read on the forward strand.
TTCCTTAAAATAAAGATTTTCGTTATATAAATTACAATATTAGTTGATTGGAAAAAAATGAAAAAAAAATGAGTGAGAATAGATGGTTTAAACCGCCTTGTACATTCATTACTAAAACTAAAAAGTTGTACCTTAACCAAATTACCCTCTCCAAGTGGGATGAAGGGGGTGTATATAAATTGCACGAAAAACCCGTGTTTAGCTAAAGTGCACCAAATAGCCTTATGTTTTATAAAGGCAAAATAGCTCTACTAGGGACTGAAGTTTGACATTTTTATCACTTAAGGGACTAAAGTTTTAAGTGTTTCAAACAAGGGACTAAAGTTTAATCCGTTTCACCCGTTAGGGACTCCGTTAGTTTGGTTCCGTTAAGTTTTAACGGATTGATGACATGGCCGTTAAGTGCCACGTGTCAGGATTTTATTGGTCGGTAATAATAAAATAATAATAAAATTTTTCAGATTTTTGTAATAATAATAAAATAATAACAAAAAATATAAAAGTCTAAAAAAATAAAAAAATCTGTATTTTTTTAGAGAAATTGAAACTTTTTTTTTTTTAAAATTGGGATATTAATATTAAAAATCTAATGCTTTTATTTAAAGTTAAAAATAAAATTAAAAATATAATAAAAAATTTCAGATTTTTGTAATAATAATAAAATATAAAAGTCTAAAAAAATAAAAAAAATAAAAAAATCTGGATTCTTTTTTAAAAATGAAACTTTATTTTTTCTCAAAATTTTTAAAAAAATCTGCAATATTAGTACTTAAAATCGGATGTTTTTATTTAAAATTTGAAAATAAAAAAAATTAATATATTTGGATCTAGTTTATAATTTTTTTTTAAATTGAGATATTATTTTTCATAAATAAATATTACTTTACAAAAAAATCTAAAAATTTAAAAAAACAAACTAAAGGTTAATTATAAATCGGATCCAAATATTTTTAATTTTTATTTTTATTTTTAACATTAAATAAAAGCTTTATATTTTTAATATTAATATTCCATATTTAAAAAAAAAGTTTCAATTTTTCTAAAAAATACAGATTTTTAATATTTTATATTTTTTAGACTTTTATATTTTTGTTATTATTTATTATTATTACAAAAATTTGAAAATTTTTATTATTATTTTATTATTATCGACCAATAAAATGCTGACACGTGGCACTTAACGGCCATGTCATTAATCCGTTAAAACTTAACGGAACCAAACTAACGGAGTCCCTAACGGGTGAAGCGGATTAAACTTTAGTCCCTTGTTTGAAACACGTAAAACTTTAGTCCCTTAAGTGATAAAAATAGCAAACTTCAGTCCCTAGTAGAGCTATTTTGCCTTTTATAAATTGCATGAAATCCACTTGTATTGTATAAAGTCTTCACAAAAATCCCTTTCATTAAATTTTCGTCAAAAATATTAACAGCGTTAATTTTTCCATTAAGAAGATAAAAAAAACTTGAAAATCAGAACTTATTTGAAAAATCTGAAATTATTCTTAAATTTTAAAATTTGATTTAAAGAAAAGAAACATATTATCTGAAAAAGTCTACTTTGTAAAAAATAAATTAAGAATATCAAAATTAGTTAAAAATTCAGAAAATATATGTAGATAATAATTTTAATTTTTTTAAAATTTTTAAAGGATTTCCTTTAAAGTTTGTGAAATAAGTACATTATTTTAACTCAGAAAATAAAAAATTCTGAGTTCCTTTTCAAAATTTAAACAATATGGAAAAATATAAAAATTTCAGTTTTTATGAAAATTAATTTTTTATAAAATTAAAATATAAAGTTATTTTCTGATATTTTAAATGAACTCTTAGAATTTAGAAATAATTACAGATTTTTTAAATAATTTTCTAACTTCTAAATATTTTTTAATTTTTTCTTTTAACGGAAAAATTAACGTAGTTAACTCTTTTGACGGAAATTTAACGGTAGGGGATTTTGGTGCACTTTTAGTTGAACACATGGACTTTCATGCATTTTACCCATATATATATAATATATTCTATGTAACTGGAAAAACTTATTACGTTGGCGGTTTGGAATTTCATCTCATTTTTCCTTCTTATGAAGGTTGCGACATGAAGGGCATCCGAGCTAAAAATTGCCACTTTGGTTATTGCATGAATTTATAGTATTAACTAATTAATTGAGTCATTGACACTATAATCTTCATGTCACGGGTGGCACCAACATAGTTAGGATTAAGGTGCAGTCGATGATGATCATGATGTGTGTGTGTGTGTATGTGTGTTTGTGTATTCATGCGACACATAAATTTGACACGCAAATTTAACAAAAGATTCGGTTAACATATTTCCCACAATTTTTTAATGAAATTTGATGAAATATTCTATACATAATGAAGAACTTCTCCACCAAACTTTATCAAAACCTCCATCAAAAGGTGTGCCAAATAGTCTGGTCCATAAATAACGTCCTTGAAAATTTTAAATCGGGGAATATTTCGATGAAATTTGGTGAGGAAGTTCTTCATCATGTGTAGAGTATCTCCACCAAATCTCATTAAAAAATTTCAATCGAAAAGTATGTTAATCGAATCTTGTGCCAAATTTAAGCAGGAACCGTCCCGAACAAATTTATATGTATGTATATATATACATACGGTGGTTCTAGTGAGAATGAGATTTAAGTTAAGAAATAAGAAAGAATCTGATCCATGATTAAATGGATGAGCTAGATTTATTCTCACAAAAATGTATGCATGGAATGCAATACTTTGGTGCATCGATATTTTGATTCATATAATGAATAGTTTTAATGCATTGCAATTTTCATGCACGAAATGCATATATTGCATGCATAAGCCAATATGGACCGTACATCACATAAAAATCAATGATTCAGATTTATTCTTGTTTCTTACTCAAAAAGGCATTCTCATTTGATCCACCCTCTCTCTCTCTATCTATCTATCTATCTATCTATCTATATAAGAAATTACCTTGCATACTGGCCGTTGAGAATCGGCCAAGTTGACTAACAAATTGTCGCATTTTAAATCAAAATGGACGATATTTTTCAAATGCAAGTATTCCATGCCAAAGGAAGCATCTAGTGCAATTATAACCTTTTTACGCCGATCTAGTGCTCTGCAACAGAAGGTTAACAACTTTTCAAAGAATAGCTTTTTAAACGTGCTACAAAAACAAACGAGAGACAAAATAGTGCACCTATCCTTCCTTAAGAGAACATGTCTCAATGACCCGTTTGCCATGTACTCAGACACAGTAGCTAATGTACCTCCAGGCCCATCAGGAACCACCCCATAAAATGCTACTATATTGGGATGGTGAAGTCTAGAAAGAATCTTAGCCTCCCTCCAAAAATCTTTCGTCTGAAAAGAAATAAAACTATATTAATGTGGCGGAGATGCGTATGCTACGATGGATGTGTGGTCATACAAAAAAGGATCGGCTCAGAAATGAGGTGATTAGAGAGAAGGTAAGAGTTGCGTCTATAGAAGACAAGATGATGGAGAATCGATTACGATGGTTTGGTCATGTGAGAAGAAGACGTGTTGATGCCCCAGTGAGGAGGCTAAAAAGTTGGGGAACAAGTAATACTGTGAAAGGTAGAGGAAGACCCAAGAAAACTTGGATAAAGATGATTGAAAATGATACGCGGTTTCTTGGAATCGGAGAAAGTATGGCGATGGAGAGGCAAATGTGGCGGGTACGGATGGTGGATGGAATCTGATTCCTTTTTTTTTTATTCCTATTTTCTTTTATTTCATGTTATCTTTTAATTTATTTTTCAGGATTTTTCATTTTTTTTTTTGTTAACATTCATTCTCCTTTTTTTTTTTTGCTTTTTTCTCTTCCCTCTTTTTTTTTCCTTTTATGTTATTTATGTAACGATCATTGACGGTTTCAAAGTTTGATTCATGTTAGCCGACCCCAAATCATTTTGGGACTAAGGCTTAGATGTTGTTGTTGTTGTATAAGTGTGAAACTATTAATAGTTTCAAAGTTTGATTCATGTTAGCAGACCCCAAATCATTTGGGACTAAGGCTTAGATGTTGTTGTTGTTGTATAAATGTGAAACTATTAATTTATGTATCAGTCAGCTGTGCGCTGAGCCAACCTCTCTTTTGTTAGAGCAGCGTTCATCGGGAGTGAAGTAACCAAATTCCACTTAGGTAAGTCCCATGTGGATCAAGCCATGGGCTCAGGTATGGTCTCGAGCTTTTTAGAATCATATGTTTTCCTTTGTATTTATCACACAAGATTCTGCTGTGCACTAAGTTGTGGGTCTTCACGGAAACAGCCTCCCTATCGTAATAAGTAGGGGCATGGTCTGCGTACATCTTACCCTCCCCAGACCCTGTTCTGAGCGGGATATACTGGGTATGTTTGGTTTGGTTTGGTTTTTTCAGATGACTCAGATCGTTAGAGATGGTTTGCCGAGTATTTTGCCATGAGGAAGAAGCTAATGCCACATTGAACTTATGATGAAAAATTTAAAATAAAATTGCTAGTTATTTCTGAGTCGGGACAAACCAGTCTTTCTTGTTCCGAAGATCCTCCGGCGAAACAACTCTTTTTTATTCTCTTGATGGCAACATCGGTTCCCCTCCACTTTCCATGATATACTGTTCCAAATGTACCTGATCCTAACTCTTGTAGTTCTTCAAGGTCAGTGTTTCTGATAATCTGCCCAGGTGATATGGCTACTTAGTCAAACTTATGATAATCAAATTTCATAAGAACAAAAAAACGGGAGATTGATTCCTTCAGTGAAATGCATTATCGTATATCAAAAGATACTCTGCAGTCCGCAATACATAAGGTAAAAGAGTGCATAGTGGAAAACTTTGTTAAAGAAAAATAGATAAGTCCCGTGTAGCCTCCATTTGAAGGATTGCTATCTTACAATCACATATCTCACTCGACTGACAAAACAGGAAATGCAAAAAAATTGAATCTGTTTATAGCCTTGATTGATAAGTTACGGGTATATGACAAAATGTACATATACACACTACATACATGTGTACACAAGTATTTCCGCCGGGGTTGAAAATCAAACATCTAAAGACACATGTGATAGGAAAACAGGCTATACAGTTGAAAGTTCCACTTCTTTACATTCAGTATGACATGACGGTTAAAACAAAAGTTTAGTAGACAATTCTCATATCTGACATCCACATAATAAGTAATTTTCATTTATGATCCATACGAGAATGCAGCCACACACATAATTCAAGATATAACCCCTTTCCGGAAAAGGAAAATGGCATTATACGCAAGTATTTTAAGGTGAACCTGCAAACCATATAGGCTGGCTTCCATTTCGATAATTGCAGCATCACTTATTGACTCATCTTTATCGTCATCGTCAGCTTTATCATCCTACATACACAAGCATACTTCATCAATGTCCTCTTAATCTAGTTCTTCAATATTGGGAAATATGAATCATCAAGGATGCCGTACGTTTTTAGATGCACAAGCCAAACTTTCAGCTTCATCCCTGTGTTCGTCTGTAACAGGCTTTCCTGGTACATGCGGTTCACGAGAAATATCCGAGGACCTAGAGTTAAAGAAGGTTCCATTTTTATTATTCAAATCCTCATGAGAAATTGTATTGGCGTTTTCGTTCTTCACAATTCCACCATAGGCTCGTCCACCTAAAGCATCATTCATGGTTGTTTCTGGCAAAAAGTTCGAACGACTCGGGTATATACCCAAACTAGATTCATCTTCTGGCAATTGAACCTGAGCAATGATTTTTGATTGGTTGTTGTTTTCTTTACTCACAACAGGTAGAGGTCCATGACATCCAAGAAATGTTGTATTACTCCCTTCTTTTTGGCTCTTGATAAGAAAATCAGGCTCCTTCGAGCTTATTTGGTAATTTCGATACGGCTCTTTCCAGACTTCTATATTTTTTGCAGCATTGTGTGATCCTGGGACATGAACAGAAAGTTTCGACTTCGGGTGACATGTTATTTGCGGCAAGTTCTGTTTGTGATCCAAAAATTCGGCATTCGAGGAATAATCATTGTTAATGGCATAGTTTTTCCTATCCTGATCAAAAGAAATTTCTTGATTATTCATCCACTTTATTGTACCTTTACCCCATTCAACACAATCCTTGTTGAGATTTGAAGGTTCTTGAAATGGCTGATCAACTACTCCTTCAGATGAACTGGCCACAGCATTCTTTGGCAATTTTTCCACAGCAAAGGGCAAAAAAGTCTTTTCCGTCCCATAATTTAAAACGGAACTCCTCTCTTCAGTAGCCGGTTGGGATTCAGAAACAAGTTTAGTTACTCTTTTACAAGAATTAGCATCAAAATCGGACACAGGAGAAAAACTAAACGTATCCTGACAAGGAACTAACTTATCACCATTCAGAGAATCTCTCCTTGCATCTATATAACTAGGACTATATGGCAAAGGAGACTGAAATTCATTACTTGGTTTACGAAAGTGCGAGCCTGCCATAGGAGGTGCATGTGATTGCACAATACAGCTAATCGGGTTCGGACTACCTATCACGGGCCCACTATCAATAAAACCGGGATTATCATATCCTGGGATATCCACGACATATGGGCAGTTATTTCTATACCCGTACGGACATGTACCATTTTCATAGTCTCTCACAGATAAAGTCTTTGGATCTTTGACCTGATTTTCTAAATGACGAAATGAATTAGTGGGTTCCTTTTGTTGTACGGTTGGGCTACCATCTAAATTAATCACCCACTGGCTTTCCAAACTCTCTCTACTCGAGCTCCTACGTGGGCTAATGCCGTTAACGGCAACAACATACTGATAATCAGCATCACTTTTCTGTCTGCTTATTGTTTCTAAAGAACTCGGACCCTCGCAATCACCGCAAGAAACAAGAAAAAGTCTTAGCCTCTGTGATTTTCTCTCTAAATCATGATATTCATCGATCATATGCTGAAGGTCCTCGTCAGAGGACACGGATATAAGCGCATCCAGGTCTTCACCCGGAAGCTGGTACTTAATCGTATGATTATAATTACAAATTGTCGTGGTCTTTTTCACGAGCTCGTTATAAGTTAGGTCTTTTGTGATGGATATAATCCTTGTGTCGCCACCGACATATCTGAGCTTTGCGTCATTAGGTCTCGGCAGTATTGTCCCCCCGAAACTGCAAAGGAATTTCATTTTTCCGGAGAATGTACGGTCCAGATTTCCCGATGCTTTGCTGTAAGGCTGATTTGAATGAGGGGAATCTGATGGACTATCAAATCCACATCCTTTACTCGGACAAAAATCAGAAAACTCTGTAGAATTCTCGGAATCACTTCTCCTTATCCCTTGAAAACCGGTGTGCACATGATGGTGACTGTGAATAGCATCGTAAGCTGGTTTACACATGGAGGTTCGATTGATGTCATTTGCAAAAGGCGTTTTTCTAGATACACGTTCTCTTAAAAACTCGGGTGAGAATTCCTCACCTGTTTGCACAGAGATATTACGCATGTCTTTATATTCGTAGTTCTGATTGTTCGGCATCACAGTGGATGAGTCAGCATCACAATGTGTGCCTGAACAACCAGAAAGTTCGCTTTCCATGTCGACAATCAAGAATAAGTCCACTTGGCATGAATCATTTCCTCAGCCGCAATACGTTTCTTAACCTCCGTTTAAACAGAGCCCCATTTGTTAAGAGCGTCTTAAACACTCGAAAATCGCCAGAATACTTTTACCTAATTTAGAAAAGTCAATGTATAAGACAGTTTATAGTTGCCTCCTTCATTTCTTTAATACCCAAAGTACTTCTGCAAGGACAACCAACAATGCTCAAAGAGAACTAGAATAATTCCGTGCTTTTCGGAAGCCTTAATTACATTTACCTCAATGGGTTCCCACCAATCACAGCAACTTAAACCAATCCTCATTTAATGATTCATCAATCAACATTAGCAAATGCTTTAAAAGCCGCCGTCCAATCTCCCATAAGTCGAGTAGTGAAGACCACCTCCACAGAAAACGGGAACAATACAAATTAAAATACGCACCACATAAAAAAGAAATGAACATAAGAACAAACATATCAGAAATCTCGGATACCCTAAAATCATAAATACAAAGTATTAATTAAGCAGGCATGATAAAAGTACCAAAAACCCAGATAAAATAAACCAAAAATAAAATATCAGAGAATAAAGTCGAAATCCAAATATTTACCTCTGTGAGAAGAGATTTTCTGCTTTCTTGCCCTTTCTCTTCGTAGTGTAGTTCCGGATAAAACCGGGGGAGTTCCAAAAGCAAAGAAAAAAGAGAGACAGAGAGAGAGAGAGATTCTTCAACAATTGGGTTTTGTTTGTGAGGCATAGCTTGATCGATTGAGAAGGGGGCATTGCGTGTGTTTCGGAATAATTCAAAGGGACGGATACAAGAAAAGCAAAACATCTTTACCAGGATATATATGTAGAATCATTCGCGCCAGAATCATTCGAGCTCCAATTCGCACCTTTCCCTACATTGGCCCGCTTGTTCCCCATCCGACTAGCCTGCTAGTCTCGTGACTACTGACTAGTCTAGCCATAAGTTGTTATTATATACCCGAGTACAAGTGACATATTGTATCGTACTTATTTTGGGATATCGCTCACTTGTTGGTGTTTTGCCTAATACTGATTGTAGGAAGATACATAGTTGGAAGGTTTCAGATCCTTTGCAGGTAGTAGAATCCTATTAGATGTCTTACCTTATCTAGGAATCCTATGTATGGAATGATTTTCATTGTAATGCATATATAAAGCCCCCCCTCTATCAGTGTTATGAATACAATTGATTGACTCGTATTTACAGCTTTCTTACTTTCCCCTGAAACACGTTATCAGCACGTAGGTCTAGAAATTTTTAGAAATTTCGAAAAAAAAAATTGGCCCTTAACCCTAACTGTTGGAATATTTATTCCACACATTATTTAATTTATGTTTTGATGATTAAAGTTGCTAAACTACAAAACAACATCGAGGCGAAGCAAAACGGCGAAGCAGACGAAGACGCAAAAATTGCAATCTGGACTGCATTAGCGCACGCTAAGGGACATATGTTAGCGCACGCTAACGAGGAGTCAGCTGCATTCCAGCCTAGTATCGAAGTAAGCTGCAGTGAAGTCAGCAGATGGATAGCGCACGCTACACTCTATTATTAGCGCACGCTACCCTCTATTATTAACGCACGCTATCGAGCCATGTTACTGTTGTGGAAGATATTCAAACACATAATGACGTATGCAATGAAGTCATCATTAGCGCACGCTACAAAGGATGATTAGCGCACGCTAAGATGTTTGAATCTAGTCAATCCGAACGTTGGGAAAAGGTGTTCAAAGTCAGATTATCAAACGGTGACTTTGACTTTCCTTGCATCGGATATATTGGATTAGCGCAAGCTACAAAGGAAGTGGTAGCGCACGCTAATCAAGCGATAGCTACCGGATCAAATATAAAGTGATTAACGACGCTACATGAAAGCCTTTACGTACGCTAGAGCAAAAATGTGCGATAGCGCACGCTAAGAAGGAAGGCTAGCGCACGCTAGCTAGTCAACTGGCAGCAACGGCTAGTAAGGAGGAAGAAGGCTATAAATACCAAGGAGTTGGTATTATTCCATACAACAACATTGAGCAAAGCATACATATGTGTTATATCATTGTAAACATTATAGTTGTTGTTCTTGAGCTTAATTAAGAGTGATTGAGTGTTATACACAAGATCATACACGAGCGATAAAAAGAAAAGATACGATTTGATTCGGTGTTATTAGGATCAAGGATCCGGCATTGTTAGAATCACAATCGCTATCTTAGTGAGGTTTATCTAGTACCCATAGAAAGCTAGAGTGGTTGATTCCTTATCCAATAGAAAAGGAAAAACGGTTTTACTCGGACCGATAGAAGACGAGCTTGTAACGGTAATCCCTCGACCGATAGAAGAGCGGCGTAGAGGTTTTGATCTTAAGCCTAAGGAAAAAGATACATCGAAAGAGGACGTAGGCTTCGTTAATAGCCGAACCTCTATAAATCCTTGTGTGATTTATTTTCCGCAATTTATTTTCGCTTCCGCATAAAACGGCGCAAATATCCGATTCCGTACCCAACATCGTTAATAGCCGAACCTCTATAAATCCTTGTGTGATTTATTTTCCGCAATTTATTTTCGCTTCCGCATAAAACGGCGCAAATATCCGATTCCGTACCCAACACTAACCACCGCCGAAAATCGCCGACCGTTTCCGGACCACTATCGGACCTTCGATAGACCCAGATCGACCACTGTCGCAACCTTTCGGACCCCTGTCGGACCTCCGATCGACCCAGATCGACCACTGTCGCAACATGTCGGACCCCTGTCGGACCTCCGATTGACCTAGATCGACCACTATCGCAACCGACTAGATCCCGTTCGGCGCCTGCCGATCCAGCCCAGTCGTGACCACAGCTCGCCCGTGCCGACCAGATCCCGTTTGGCGCTTACCGATCCAGCTCAGCCGCGACCACAGCTCGCCCGTGCCGACCAGATCCCGTTCGATGCTGGCCGAACACTGCTACCACGGTCTGCCCGCGCCGACCCAGCCGTGATCGACCTTACTCTGCCGCTGCCGAACCCCGCCTGCCGATCCAACCGCGCCTGCCGATCTAACCCAACCGCGATCCGACCAGCTCCAGCCTAGTCGTCCGCTGCCAAAAGTCGCGACCCGATCCAGCCCATCCAGTTTGACCCAGTTCGCAATCTCGGGCCAAGGACCCCAATATCGATTTAATTTATTTTCTGAAACCGCCAAAATTGCACCCCCGGTTTCACGTCGTCGCATCGAGTACCAATCGGCAGATCGAAGCACACCACGAATCCCTCCATATCACGTGCCTAATTTTATAATCCAGGTAATTATCTAAACTTGTCCCTATTCAATTCTCTGTTTGGGGGGGGGGGGTTGGGACATGGGTTATTGGGTTCTTTATCTCCCACACTACTTTGCATTGGATGAGACCGCGAGAGAAGTCGGTATCTCTGCGTGTCAAAGAAAACTGTGTGACAGTCCTGGGGGAGTCACGAAATTGTTGAAAGTCCATACTTGTAGTTGTTGCATACACCACGTATCTGGGTGCGATTTGATATCTCTGTTTTTATCGACTTTACTAACAACAATTAAGGGAAGTACATCGAGTAATGGTTATGTTACGCGCTTTTAAAAATATCGATTGTGACCGTTTACATTGTCACTGAAAATCCAACAAGACTAACTTCCTCTTGTTTATATCTTGTAGATGACACAAAGCTCTAATGTTCACCCGGAGTTCGACATCATTGACCATGCTGGTAAGGAGTACCATAGGTGGGTCTTAGATGTTCGCTTGGCGTTCATCGGTAAGAGATTTACTACCACCATCTTTCCCTCTAATGAGCCTACTGCTCAAGAATCGAGCGAGAAAACCAAAGCTAATGCACTGATGTACTTGCGTAGACATATACATCCGTTGTTGAAAAAGTGTTACATGAATTTGCAAACCCCCAAAGAACTATGGGATACAATCGAACAACGTTTTAGTAATGTGTATGATCAGCGCTTCCCCGAATTGCAACTTCAGTGGTAGCAAATCCGGTTTTTGGATTATTCGAATGTGAGGCCTATAATCAAGCCATCCTCGATCTTCGCGCTGATCTAGGTTTTTGTGGTCTCAAGAAGTATGATCAAGACTTGATCGAAAAGACCAGCAAGTGTGATTGCTCATTAGCTTGAGATCACTCCTCTCACCATTGCGGACAAAGACCAGCATTTGGATGTTGCTGACTTTGGCTAGATCATTGTAGTTTGACTAGTTTTTATGCTTTGGTTATGTTTTGTCTTGTTTCTAGTTTTCTTTCGAGAACTACTTTGGGATTTTCTATGAATGTAATATAGTTGCCCATCTATACTACTTAAAATTTATCCCCCTTAATTTAATATGGAAGGGGGTTTGTGCACAAAGTAAAGGTTATCCCCCTAAATATTTATCAATTTATTCCGAAAATGTTTGCTCTCACATTATTTTCACCGCAAAAAATTATATTGATCAAAATAAATAATGCCAAACTAACTGTAAAAATTTCTGAAACTATATATATTTCCTTCTCTTGGCTTATGTGTTTACTCTGTTTATCAACTGTCGAAGACTTTGTCCAATTAACCTTACCAATATACAGTTGGTATATGTTAATAATTATATATGTCAGAAAATCATCATCTAATGTTTCTGATGTGTTAATGTTGAAATAGTACAAATTTTCATTTATGATAAACTCATCTTGAATGCTCACAATAAACTCATCTTGAATGCTCCCAATAAAATATGCAGGTATGGAACACCAAAAGGCTGCGATTTTTCACCCTCAAAGAATACGAATCACTCTTACCATATATGATTATTAATATAGAACAATAAAACAGTAAACATTAGTATTCAACGGTACCTCATATTTAAGTCCCCATATTCTAGAGAATCCAAAGATACACCACGAGCACCTAAAGCTTCTAAGTTCAACATCATGGTATGGTTCTTTGCCATTACCCGTCTCAAATGCTGACAAAAACCAAAAAGCAACCTCGAAAATGCATAATCTTCACCTGCTTGTTGCACAAACCACAAACGCATACAATCATACAATTTAGAAGATCCAGAAACATTTATCAAGTTCTCTAACAACTCAAAATCTGCCATTGGAAATATATATATATATATATATATATATATATATATATATATATATATATATATATATATATATCAAACTACAAATGGTTTTATAATTCGCTATGGCAAAAGTGCCAAATAAATAGGCAAAAAAAATTTATGTAACTTATTCATATTAAAGGATTACATATGAAGAGACTATTTTAATTGTAACTTTTAATGTAAATAAACTAATTTAAATACAAAAGTTATGATAAACATCACAATGCAAATGCACCTTCTAATACACAAGGTGATTAAATTGAACTTTTAAATGATAGTATAAATTACAAGATGGTTAAATTTTAGCTATGAAAACTTAGATACAATCGGTGCATCGCACGGGTTGGATAAACCAAAAACAACCCCGGAGCAACACACGGGTTAGTAAAGCTTCATTTCATATAACTAATTACATAGACTAAAATAAAAGGATAATAACAATAAAAAAATATATAAACTTCTCTAAAAGGCATTTAAATTCCGTCATTTGCTCATTCAACCATCTGCCCCAACATTACGTACAAAACACGTAGATATTCAACCAAAGATCGTGCATCACACGGGTTGGATAATGCCTCGTGATGAATAAAATTCTTTCAATTGCTGTGATTGTGCAAAAACGAATTTTATTTTTTCCCTTCAAAAGCATGTTTAGTTTACTTCAAAACAATTGCTCAGTAAGAATTGCTTGGTTAATTTGATACATTGGTGGATTTTATCAAAAAACTTTTGGTCACGTCTAGGTGCATCCTCCTGTAGGAATATGCCCTCTAATGCCACCCAGAGGATGAGAGAGTGAGAGCATTGTATTGTTATTATGAATATTATATTAAATAAAGGCATTTATTATTTCTATATTATTGTATATCGCAGGCATTGTGACATTCCACTCCTTATGGAGATAAGGAGATAGATACTGGAAGTGTTTATGGCTCAAATGCTTAACTGGTTCGCAAGTCGGTAAAACTTAACTGGGCAGTAAGTTTAGACAAGACTTGTATAATGTGTACTTTTACATGAAGAGTGTCTGTTTTCACTAAGAGTTAGCATGCTAATGAGATTAGTATACTCGAACATGACTCACCTCGATTCGGTCATATGGATATCACTCAGGGTTTGTCAATTATTGAATGGAAAGGTTGTGATAGGTATACGTGGACCTTTGACTTGAGGTTTCAGTAGGAGATGTGCTTGTGACATTAAGTTAGTCATTAGAGTAGTTCGATCCAATCGCTGGTTGGTGAGGTCGACCTTGAAATGCAACTTAATGGGCAAGTAGTAGTCTCTATTGAATACCGAGAGAGGATTCTTTCTCCTATTAGTGAGCAGGTAAATGTCATATGCGGTTAATGGCAAATGAGATCATAAGTCGTTGGCTAAAGCAGTTAGAGCTAGTTGTATTTGATACACAAGAGCTCAATGATCTCGGTTTGCCTTAAGGGACATATGATTTAAGGGTTTATACGTATGCGGTATTCACGACATAATGGTTTTGGAATGATCATGTAATACCCGTACTTTTTATTGACTGTTTGACTTTGTCGTTCTTCCTATTTTGTCGCTCTGTAAACTCTTTGTGATGTTGTTGATATTGTTATAGAGTTTCGTACCCTGTTTGGATCACGATTATGTTGTTTAGACCTTGCAGAAGTGTTCTGGGTCAGGGAAATAACGCACGCTAGGCCTAGACTAACGCACGCTAATTCTTCTTGAGTAGCGGATGCTAGCTTTGAGCCGTAGCACGCGCTAAGGGACCAGTCAGGTCAGAACCAGTAACTCATCCTGCTTTCTGGACTGGCAGTTAACGCGCGCTAGGAGTTCATTAGCGTACGCTCTTCGTGGTCAGTAGCGCACGCTAACATCCGTCCATACCGCACGCTAACGGGCTGGTCGGCAGAGGAGTGAGGTTGTCAGGCTGTCTGGACTATCAGGTAACATACGCTAGGCTTCGGCTAGCGAACGCTATAAGGACTGCATAGCGCACGCTAAGCTATCGCGGTAGCGCATGCTAAGACTTGAGCAGGGCAGATGACAGTAGGTTCTAGACTCCGATTTCTGGACACCATTTTCGGCTAGCGTACGCTAAAGGAAGGCGATTAGCACACGCTAACGGGGCCGACAGAAGCCACTGGACTACCCGGTGACCCCACTAGCGCACGCTATTAGAGGCGTAGCGTGCACTAGACTGGGCGAGTATATATTGGACAGTTGACTTCCATTTCGTCATTTTTCTCATCTTTCTCACTTTTCCGATCGTGAGCAGAGGGTTTCAGGGATTTGGAGAGTTCGAAGATGATCCTTCTTCAGATATCAACATCTTTGGCTGGAGAACAAGGATTTAACAACATCTAATCCATTCTATCGTCCAAATCAAGGTAAAAATCCTTAGAACCCTATTTTTGGGGAAT
Source organism: Orobanche coerulescens (assembly GCA_033398695.1). Classification (NCBI taxonomy): domain Eukaryota; kingdom Viridiplantae; phylum Streptophyta; class Magnoliopsida; order Lamiales; family Orobanchaceae; genus Orobanche; species Orobanche coerulescens. The sequence continues at coordinate 200,641,871 of CM065802.1, forward strand.
TTTGGGGTTTTTTCTTAGATTCGTTCGATTTATCGGTTTGAGGCTTGAGAATCTTGAGATTATGATATATCTACCCCATATACATGCTTTTCCTACGATTTTACGGATTGGTTTGTGCCGTGTTCGGACTTGTGAGGGTTTGGGTGATTTTCCAACCTCTAGTTGTTTACTCTTGTATTTTCGTGAATCGTAGATGGGTTTCGGGAGTTTCTTCATGAATTATGAGTATGGATTATTGATTATCATATCCCTTACGAATCGTTTAGGTACCGGAAGTTCGTTCTTGGACCTACCAAACTCATACTCTTTTCCGTTCAATTTCTCGATGTCTCAAAGGCAAGTATATATTTATGATTGTAAATTCTCGACTTTGAAAGTAAGATATATGAATGTTATGTTTATTTATATCCACTCTGGGGCGGGCCGACAAGTCCCCTGAGGGTTTCGTAGCCTTTGGTGCGATTCCACGGATAATTTGGGTTAACCACTCTGGGGCGGGCCGACGGGTCCCCTAAGGGTTCTGTAGCCTTTGGTGCGATTCCATGGTTGATCATGTTTGCATTGTTGTGATGCTATGAGATTTAGTTATTCCGAAATACTAGTCTTGAAATGATGAATTGACGGTTACATTTACTTTATTGTCGAGGAGTATTGTGTTTCATATTCGATATACTTGCACTAGCTATTCGACGGCTAACCCCTTTATGGGGGAAATACTTTTTATGTATTTCAGGTTCCAGGAGAGCGGATAGGCAGGTATCGGGTCGGCATGAAGATGATGGGCAAGCGTGATACTGTGTTTTATCTCCAATTATGTTTTGTGTTCCTCCATTCAGTGTTGTTGTACTGGAATGGTTATTGAATACTCGAGTATTGTTCGTTTTCAGTCTTCCTTGATGTTCCGGCCTGTGTTGCCGAGGTTTTGATTTTGTACTATGATGTATTTGGATACATTAGACATGGTTTGAATACCCTTTGTATCGTCTTTCATTTCATTATATTTGGACCTTCTCGGTCAAGTTTTATAATTCCGCGTATGATTAGCCTTATGGGTCCCTCGGTGGGATTCACGGCGCTGTAATATACCCTGAATAACTTGGAGGTATTACAGAATATGGTATCAGAGCTTAGGTTTATGGATACCTAGGCTGTCGGTCTTTTGGGTCGATTGAGTCATTGTTTATCTACAGTATCACTACTTTGCCATCATCACAGTGCGGCTGGTACTTGTAAGTCCTATTACTCTTCTTGCGTTTCTTAATCGTTTTTATTTTAGTTTGATATTCTTGAGAATCAGTCACTTCGAGGACGTGCGATTTGGATTGTACTTACGTACTTTGTGTATCCTTTAGAATGTCTGCTGACAGGGGACAGAGACGAGGCCGTGGTCGCGGACGCGGAAAGATATTTTCAAATTGCTAATTGCGGTATTGATGTGTGTTTGTATTATGCTAAGACTCTGTATGGGAGTCGGATGCTAGTATCATGGGAAGCGATATACTTAAATTTGAATATATATGGTTTTATAAACTATCCAACGTAAATAGCGGATCTATTAGGCTTGTCAATTAATTAATTAAACACATTAATTAACAATTTAAATATATGTATTTACGCAGTAGGAATTGGTAATTCATACATTTGAAGCGAAGTGGTAGAAAAATCCCTTTCGAGTCGATCGAACACCTCCTTGTATTTTTCCTTGATCTACTTGTTTTTCTACCTCAAAGTCTTCTAGAGTATATCCCGCCTATATCTGGATGTCGTGTGGGCAACAGTCTACCGGACTACTCGGACAACAATGGGCCGCGGCCGAACCACTTTTCTTCCAAAATTTACCTTACGAATTTTCTCTCTATTTTTCTTGAATATTTTGTATTTAGAAAAATATTGTGTTAACTAAATTATGGAATTCAAGACACAAGTCAAGATCCACAATTAAACACAAGTAGAGAAAAAATCAAAATTTTTGTTCATGAAGAAGTGAATAAATCGCCCCCCCCACCCCCATAGAGTCAAGGTATCCCCGAGTCGAGGTATCTTCCGTTTTGGGAAGAGGGGAAAGTTGAGTCCGAGATTCATTGGACCGTTTGAGATTTTGGATCGAGTAGGCGAGTTAGCTTATCGATTGGCCTTACCTCCGGCATTGAGCCGAATTCATAATGTGTTTCATGTCTCTCAGTTACGGAAGTATGTTGCCGACCCGATGCACATACTTCAATTCGACGAAATCGAGATCGCCGATGATCATTCATACGAGGAGCGTCCTATACGAGTCTTAGAGCGGCAAATCAAACAGTTGAGGAACAAGATGATTCCTTTGGTAAAAATTCAGTGGTCTAGACACGGAGTCGAAGAGGCTACTTGGGAAACCGAGGATAGTATGCGGGAGAGTCATCCCGAGTTGTTTGACCCTTAGTTTCGGGGACGAAACTCTTTTAAGGGGGGGTGTATGTAATAACCGGTTGGAATTCAGTCATTATCATTCAGTAATTATCGTTCAGTAATTGTCACTCAGTAATTTTCACTCATTAATGATCATTTGTCACTAATATTCAATCATTGTATTCACCGTTCAGAGTAATTGTATCGTGTATTAATCGTCATTCATCATCAATCTAGTTGGAGAATCGTGCCATGTTTATCATCATTGCCATCTTCATAGTGGGCTGTGTGTGAGGAGTAGCGCACGCTATGAACTCTCTTTAGCACGTGCTAATTGAGTTCAGGTAGCGCACGCTACCTCACAACACTAGCGCACGCTAGTGTGTTTTAAGCAGGCAGTCCAGAAGGCACTGGACTACAGTTGGGTTGTAAGTAGCGCACGCTACGAATAGTAAGTAGCGCGCGCTAGTAGGTCGGAGTAGCGCACGCTATGCAGTTGATGTTGCGCGCGCTAAGGTCGGATCAGGCAGAGTCCAGTAGCTACTGGAATGAGTTGGATTGATTCCTAGCGCACGCTATGAGTAGTTAGCATACGCTAATCGATGTCAGTAGCGCACGCTAAATGTTGTGTGTAGCGTGCGCTACCGAGAGCGGATCAGAGAACAAGAGGTTATGGACTTCAGTACTGGACACCAGGTAAATCATTAGCGCACGCTAACATTTTGTGTTAGCGCACGCTAAATACATGGTTGTAGCGCACGCTACAAGAGGTACATAGCGCACGCTACCATTGCGAATAGAGGATATTGGACTACCCAGTATAACCGTTATCGCACGTTACGCATAGGATCTAGCGCGCCCTAATTCGAGGACAGTATAAATTGGATAGTGTAGTCCAGATTCGTCATTTGTCATTTCTTTTCATTCCTTCATCGATTTTGGGTGATTTGGAGCTTCGTGAGGAGTGTTCTTCGAAGTGAAATCAGCTATCAACATTTCCAAGCATATAATCCGGAGTAATCATCATTTCATCATCTTCAACATCATAATAAAGGTAATCACCTTTTGAATCTAGGATTTCGGAGTTCAAGTGTTTTCCTTCCGATTTATTTGTGTAAGCTTGAATTGTTGTTGGAATATGTTAGATATGGATTATCTACCTTGGATAAATGTATTCCTACGGATTTTATGGTATATATTTGGATTTCATGAATTGTTGGGGGTTTGAATCAAGAACACTTTGGGGTTGACTTTGATATTTTTGGGGGGTTTCGATTAGATGTTGTCGTTAACTCGAATTGTGGATTCCTATGGGATTATTGATATCATTGAAGTTGTTTTGTTGGTTTGAAATACTCATTTTGGAGTTGGTTTTGATATATTCGGGATATGGATATTATCGAAGGATGTATGTTGCTAAGTATTCGCTAGAATGCCTCAATGAGTTTGGATATTGTTGTATCGACATTTGAGTTGGTTATAATCATGTTTGATACGTATATTGAGCGTTTGTTGGTAATTGTCATTCAAGGTTGTTCGAGCGACCGACATCTCATTGTAGGACGTTTGTTCGAGGAAGGACATTCTTCACTAGTTGAGTAAGTTGATTCTTACTCGGTTAAAAGGATATTCATTACTTTTGTTGTTGTTCATTCATAATCATATTTCATTCATAATGTATTAACCGTATTTGGACTTGTAATTGTCAATTAATCATTTCATTCACGAGGAACGACGGTTCCAATCATTTCATTGAGCTATCATTCGTTTCACTGTCATTCATATCGGTGAGTCATTCTTGATTTTGTCGGATTGTTATTCATTATTATTCTTCATGGTCATTCCTTGACCATATGACCTTCTGGGTTCATATTGCGTGGCCGGGTGGGGATGTGTGGAATTTTTAGTCGGGCACGTGATGGTCATGTGTTGGGTTCACCGACACATTGGACTGTGCACACGGTAATGTACCTCCGTGAGACTAATTAGGTACAAGGACGGGTGTGTCCGAACACTCATCTTGTGCACATGCACATACCATTACGGACGTACTATGATACCTCTCTTCAGCGTCATTTCATAATTAAGATATATCATGATTGCGTTTATTCAACTCTTGAGGATTGTTGTTCTGTGTAACTGACCCTGTTGGGGGATGTTGTTTTCAGGTCATGGCAAGGCTAAGGCACGGGAAGAGAACGCTGACGGTGAGGAGTCCCAGTGATACTAGTAGGGCGCCCCAGTCCTTTCATTCATTCGTGTTTTCTTTATTTTATTTCTGCTGCAGACTTCCATTTGGATATTCACTTCATTCAGTGTTGTATATTTTATCTTCATATAAAATATATATGTATTCGGTATTATCTTGGGTGTATAGTAATGAAACTCCTCATCGGAGTGATTGATGATATATTGTTGTTCGGTACTACAATTATATTATTTAATTCGTAAATTTTCATTCGCCTGGTGGGTCCCAGTCGGGGGTCCACGGCACTGTAATATCCGCCTAGTTTGGGGTGTTACATGTCCATCAAAGACAAGTACCAAAATGGATATATGGAACATATCTCAGGATACGCAATGCCACGATGAATCATGTCAGTCTAATCCGAGATCTGACCAATACAAAATACGGACATGGTCCTAACACAAGACCTACAAATGCATACTCACATGACGACATCAATATGCCCATGATAACAACAACAATGTATACTTATGGAAATTCGATGATCCAGCACACAGCATAGATCCCAAGATGATCCTGAAAGACCAACACGAGGTGCATAACCCATAATATACATGTGCACAACAACAACACATGGTAATTCAACGATCCAGCGCACACAGCTATAGATACCCATGATGATCCCATCGGACCAACGCATGGTGGAAATACCTGTCCATCGATCCAGCGCACACAGCATAGATACCCAAGATGATCCCGTCAGACCAACATGAGGTGGACATACGACAACAATGCACAAATGCATATTAACAACAATATACAAATGCATGACAACAATAATACACAATGTATCACAATATGATCGACACAAAATGACAAAAATGATTAGAGTACTTGCCCCGAGTCCTTCGAGAGCAATCTTGATATCTAAGCCATCACCAACCATTATCCTCAATATTCGACGGTCCAAAATATCACGGACTGTAGATAATTCATATCTTCGTCTTTATCACAATGCATCTTCGACACCCAAGTATACCAATAACAAAAGTAAATCATATACATTATGATTTAAATTCCCAAAATCCGTAAATAACGTACAATCCCAAATCTCCAGTGTTCACAATTATAATCATTGCTATACGAATTATAAACGAATGAAACGGAAACCATTCATTAAATATTATAAACTGAGTGAGTAATAACTTGCCTCGATACCGACACAACGATGACGAAGCCGTTACCAATTCCATTGCCTTCGTCTACGAGCTCCTCAACCCTGACCAAAGAAATTCACGAACATTCTCGAACACGACCGCAACACACTTTTCTAACCAATGATCAATTATCACAACCTATTGAAGTAATCAATTAAGACACATTCAATAATAATCAATTCCTGATATAACCAATCAATCAAACTCAATGGCTCAACAACTCCTCGATCATATACAAAACCAAATAGTATAACTCAAACCATCACGAACTCATATCCATAATACGAACCGATAATCGTTATTAACAATCAATATAACCGATCAACAAACCCAACGATTTCACAATATCTCGATTAACTAGAAGTCCGAACAATTCCACTCAAATAATTACGAATTTACAATTACGGATACGAATGTAAAGGAAATCATATTCGATGATCAATCACAATATTTTCGGATTCCAAATTGTTTATCATGATTCGTATTTCATCAAGAACATACGAATTCTACCACTACAATCAACCTGACTTAACGAACATTCCATCTTCATATCTAAAAATACCGATAATTCAACATACAATCGTATTGCTATGTTCTATTTATCAAAATTTCATCAAGAACACTAAGTGATTTGAAACCATGTTCATAGCCATCAAAACAACACAATCCGATATCCTTTAACATGTAGATAATCATCCAACTCATAATTCAAGTCATATATTATCATATTCTTAAACATATAATTCACATAACTTCATGAATCACAACAACAACACCATAATCATCTTCATACGAATCATTCATCAACAATAACATCAAAATCCGAATTCAATGTGTAGAGTTCATCAACATACCTCAAGAACATGAACAACACCATCAAACACATCAAGGATCATCGATATCTTCATATCCAAGCCTCAAATCCATGTTTCCAAGCTTATAACCAAGTTAGAACGGGCTTATCTTCACCAACATATGAAGGGGGACGAATTTGGGAGGAAGGAATGGTTTTGTTCTCGTGAAGAAATGAAAAACTGATCCTCCATTTATAATCCGCATCGCTCATTAAGTACGTTACCAATCCACATTAACGTACGTAATGCTCCTTACGTACGCTACAGGTCCTTCATAGCCTACATAACATCATTCCAGAACTCACTGCCTCAGTTTGTATCTTGCATAACGTATGTAACACTTGTTCCATAACGTATGTAATACGTATGTTGACTTGCTACAGTATATGCTCATATTACGTACGTAATATGCTCTGCATAGCGTACGTAATACCTAGTGGACTTATCTTTTGGCACGCCAGCCGATACATGGGCTCCACATGGCAGATATTGATTCCTCTGTCTGATTCCTCTCGTTACGTATGTAATGCGTTATACATAGCGTACGTAACACTTAGCATCTTAGAGACATTATCTCATAAACTTAACGTACGTTAAGGTCTCTGTACTTAGCCATTTACAATTGTTCCTGCCTGTCGTCTCGACATACCAAATACATATACACGACACACTATATTCTCAAATGTCATTGTCGACCAAGTACGATAATTATACCAATATAGACATCTCAGTCCTTCATTTATTTTATCCGTACTGTACAGATTCCACGATGTATAACATAACTCGGATAAAATAATATTAAACAACAGTAGTAGAAATTCCGGATATTACACGTAACGACGGCCCAGAGGCTACTGCCTCATTTCCATACCACGATTACGTATGTAAGGCCCATGCCATAGCGTACGTAATACATGTGTTGACTTACTAGAATCTCTCAGTTACGTACGTAATGTCCAACTCCTTACGTACGTAACACACCATTAGCGTACATAATCCCCTAAAATTATCGTACATTATCCTTAGCCCAGAAGCTACTGCCTTTATCAATTGATATAATTACGTATGTAACACGTTAGGTATAATGTACGTAATATTAATACTCTATTAACGTATGCAACACCATCTATATAACATACGTTAAATCATTCGTTGACTCACATATCCACATCCGCGCCAAAAGTTGCCGACCACGGGCCCACTGTCGGCCACAGCATGGATCATGTCTGATTCCTCTCATAACGTATGTAATGCATGATACATAACGTACGTTATGCTTACCAATTTAGAGTACGTAAGTTCCTCAGCTTAGCGTACGTAATGGCTTCTGCACTTAGCCAATTCCAACTGCTCCTGTCCGTCTCGACATACTGGATATGCATACACATACCAATAATATTCCCATATGATATACCCGATATCAAAATCAAACAACCTGATACACGATATCCTCAAATATAACTGTCAATCAATCATGTCAATTACACAAATACAACTGTCTCGGTTTTCAATTTATTTTATCCATACTGTATAGATACCATTCTATCCGGTATATCTAAGATTAAATAACGCAAAAAATTTATATCGAAAATCCAGTATATTACATACTAGCCCCCTTAAAATAAGTTTCATCCTCAAAACTTGAAATACTGTCACAACCAACAGATCAAGCAAAATTTCCAAACTCATCACAAAAGCAATCAATCATCCCCACAAGCGAATAACCAAACCAACATACTTACATGTGCGTGAAGCGATGATCTCCCGTGATACTAGCATACGACTCCCATATGAAGTCTCAACACAATACCAACGCACACCAGCATCGCAAATACAGCAATTTGAAAAGATCTCAAAAATTTTGGAACCTCCAAAAATCGGTTTGACTCAAAGGTCAGAAAATCATTTTCAAAGGTTCCGCTACTACCGTACTGGTAGAGCCACATAACACACATACCCGGGTTTCACAAAATCCAAGCTCCGATACCATCTTCTGTAACACCCCAAAAACCATCCGGGAATATTACAGTGTCGTGGGCCCCGTGCCGGAACCCACCAGGCTAAAACTCATTTTCACAACCATTTCAAATACGCCAACAGGCGAAAGACGGTAATGTATTTTAAATAATTTTCAAAAATCCACTTTCCAAATACCGTCACAAAATAAAATCATTTAAAAGTTCAAGGCCAAAACACCAAAACTCCACAGTTTCAAAATGTTCGTTAAGCCACAACTTATACGTACCGATCAAATAGTTTAGGGAATCAGTTTTGCGAAATAAACCCAAGTTCGCAAAATGCCAAAAGGCCATTTTGAAATACACACGCAACAGATAAAAATCACAGTAGGAAATACATTTGCAGCGGAAAAAAATAACAACCAGAAAAGATTACTCGATTCCCAAATACCCATGTCATAGCCAGTATCATCTGAGAAGCTCATCTCTTCACGACCGCTACTAGCTAAATCTCCGAGTACCTAAAAATAAATCCCACAATGAGGCCACCCACAATACTCAATAATGATAACGATCACATCACATAAATAATTACATACCAATGTAATTACAAGTAAGAACACTACCAACAAAATCTTACCGTAATAACCTCACCAACCTATCCATAACCAATCAATCCTTACCATAATCCACATTTCGCATTCTCAACTGATGAAATGGACTCAACTACAACCATATGTACTTTGTTCCAACGATACCAAGAATCCGCAAAACATCATCATAACTCATAAGTGTAGAATGAACCATATATGCCAAATACTGTCCGTTGGATTGCACCGTCAAATCTCAATCTGGATAAAAACCAATAACATACAAAACAATGACAACAAGTCCCGAAACATCGAGGTACAGCCCAAACGCTCATAAGGTCAATAACCGAATCAACCAATACATCAACTGAGAATATCATCAACATGATAAACTCCAAACAAGACCAACGAAGAATCAACAAAGACCAAAGATATCATCAATATGATAAACTCTAACACGACCAACAAAGGATCAACGATGACCGAGGATACCATCAACATGGTATTCCCCAACACGACCAACAAAAGATCAACAACGACCGAGAATGCCATCAACATGGTAAACTCCAACCAAGATCGAACATAATGGATCTTAAAGAAATAACCCCGACTGTCGAACATACCCCCCGGGCGTATGAACAACTAGTCGCAAACTGTCGAACATACCCAACCATACATGGAGGATGAACGACCCATCGACATGGCTCAAAGATGGACGTCATAGTACGCCCGATCCGGAAATGTGTCCGTGCACAAGCCACCCCGGGTATTGATCAAATACACGTGTGGTTTTGTACCTAATTAGTCTCACGAAGTAAATGTCTCGTGTGCACAGGTCAATGTGAGGACATGACTCCATCACATGACTATACGTGCCCACCCTGAAAATCCTACACATAACCGATCGGCATGCAGATATGACTCCAGATATGTCACGATGCAACATGACAACGAAACTCAAAATCACATACCCAATAAGGGTCAAAAGACTCACCGAAGTGAACAATGACACACGGATAATGAAAGATCGACACGACCGACAATATCCAAAACAACCACCTTGGGATCACAATCGCCAAAGAATGATCAACACGATTAACAATCTCAACACTACAGTCCTGGGATGAACATCCCTCAACGAACAACCAAAACGAATCTTATTACAGGAAACCTCAACACACAACATATACGACAACTCAACAGAAATAATTATCCTCATAACTGAACCACACTTAAATTATCTCAAACCCGAAGATAAATCCTTTCCATGAACAAACGTCCCTGAACCAATACATAGTTATGTGAATAATCTCAAATGAGGTACAGTCCATTAATATCAATACGATGAACTATCTTCGATCTCCGACATTCCATATCACAGACCGAAAATAACTCACGTCTCCGTCTTCACCAAACACATTTAAATCATATACATTATGATTTACCCCAAATCAAAGCATAATATACAAACCATCATCCCGGCAACGTATATTTAAAATATCATTGATATATGAATTATAAATGAAATGAAACTGAAACCATTCATTAAATATTATAAACTAGACAAGTATAACTTGCCCCGACCAAAGAAATCTACGAACTCTTCAACCTCAACCGCAACACAACGATCAATTATCACAACCTGTTGCACTAACCGATTAACACACATTCGATAAAAATCAAAAACCGATATAACCAACTAATCAAACTCAACTGTTCAACGATACCTCGATAATATAAAAAACCAAATAATCCAACTCAACAAATACGTACTCATATCTACAATACAAACCGCAATTCAATAATCATAATTAACAATCCATATAACCGATCAACAACCCAACGGTTCCACAAATCCCGATTAAACACAATCCCGAACAAGCCCAAATCAATCCATCACGAATCCAAAACCAAAACATGATTCATAATCCGATAATCATATCAATTATCAATTTAAAACAATAACAAGGGTCTAAACATTACCGATTCCAAATTCAATCTTAAATACGAATACAAGTTTTCTCCTTGTAAATTCATAATAAAAACCAATTACCGATTATCATCATAAATCCGGACAATCCAATTAGTTCAACATTATAGATGATCATATTCCAAGGGTGTCAAGTGATTCAATCATTCGGTATGAACTTGTTCAATACGTATGAACTTCCAAACACAAAGATGAATAATAGTCTAATCAGACTCGAAATCATATTAGTATTCCTATACGAATATTGCATCAAAACATAACTTAGTTCTAGATATGAATATTCCACATCCATGAAATATCCTAAATTTTAGAATAATATTTTATCGTTGACTTTGTTGGAAGATTGATGATGTGATTTTTGTTCGGTAATAGATGTGATATTGAGTAGACGAGAGTAAGGTGATGGGTAGTATTTTCTAATATCATCGAATAATTATTAGTAAGAATGTGACGGTGGCGAACGTTGTATTCTCCGATAAATTATGTAACGAAAATTAGAGAAAATTATCCGAACTATATATGAGCTTGTGAATTTATTTGGATGTATTTGAGATACATTTGTGGTCTTGGACCATTTAAAATACGAGATAAGCACCGAGAGTGTAAATAATAATAAAATTGGACATTTTATTGGAAGTGTCGCAGACAAGTATAAATTTGAGAAATCACCACGGATATTTGAGATGACCTAAAATTCTGAAAATCAGTAGTATTATATATAATTGAGTTAGCTTTCCAGCGGTTTAAATGGCGATCAAATCGGAGTTCGGACGAAGAGGTTATAATCGAATTAGTGGAAGCCTACCAGCTGTCGAGCACCGTGCGTCACTGCATGCGTCAGCGCTCGGCAAGCGTCCGTGAATCCCGTTGGGGTGGTGCAGGTCGTCGTGCGTATGACTCGATCAGGAGTGCCGAAAGTCACCGGGCATGATGAACGCCCTTACGTCAGGCCGCTGATGCATATGCGTGCGTCACACCCACAATCTTGACTGAGAACCTGTCTTGTGGCCTATAAATATATCCCTTCTTCACTTCATTTCTTCACACAACTTACTTATCCGTATACAAAAACTCTTCCTATATAAATACATGCCTCTTATTTCCGATCTAAGTCTATTTGTCTGACGATATATGGTTGTTTTCTCAAGTAGTCGATCAGCTTTTCAGAGACTGATCGAACTGCTGATGAAATTCCCGATCTGTGAATTTCGCATCGGGTTGCTCTCTTTTAACTCGATTATCCCACAATTGGTAAGTTATTTACAAATACATTTCAAGTATTTTGTATGTATACTACATATGAGTATAAATATTATTTAGACCGTAGGTATTGAGTCATAATACTTAGATAATATGAACCGTTTTCTAGTGAGTCAACCATGCTATTTTTCAGTCATTTCCAGCAACATTTATTTTGATGTTGATCCAGTCGCCTTATTTGAATATGCATATATTTTAACATGCAAGTTATTTTTTGATGAAATCTTGTTTTTGTGTATTTTATAACTGATTGATATATTTAAATAAATCACTTTTATTTTGATATTTCTAGCCATTGAAATTACTGTATTTATCGAATTATAATCGAGATAAGTTTTCCTAAAATCTTAGTTTTCGGAACTTTGGGGATTTTGAATGATGTTGTCTGTTTCTTCCCAATTAACTTATATTATTGCATGATCATCTCTAGATTATATTCCCCCCATTTTTGTTGTCTTTCCATGGTTTAATTGCTAGAAATTTGTCGGTTTATTGAGTTCCTATTTGGCGCCTTCAAGCTGTCTGGTAAAATTTCGTAGAGGGAATTCGGGTGTTCTACGATGTTTTTCCTCATGTGATCGTTGTTTGACTGATGATGGGATATTAGGATCGAGTTCCCTGCGAAGAGATGGTGTCGAACCCTTCCGTTCATCGTTTCATCGGAGTTTCGGAGTTTTTCCGATCGACCGTATTCTTCGGAGTATTCGCCAGAAATTACCAAGGCAAGAACCTTCATATACGAATTATATCTACGTAAAATCATCATTGCCGAAGTGTATGTATTATTTTATACGGAAATATATATATATATATATTATGAATGTTGTGATTGATGCTAATATTAGTTCGATGTACCTAATTTGAATTAAAGTATAAACTATATTTATAGAGATAATATAGTTAGGTATGTGTATTTGGTTGAATTACGATTCATGGATATATGTGTGGCGTTGGTCTGTTTATACCTGAAGGTGTGTTGTGCCGAGTTTTGAGTGGTAACGTGCATGGTGTTGTTTGTCTGTGTAGTTGTTGATTGACAAATAATTTTTGTGAATTTGTGTACTGATTTTGATAATTGGTGCGATGATTGACTGTGTGCTTGATGTTTGAAACAATGTGAATATTTATTTGTGAGAGACGTCGTATCCGGGAGCCTCTGAGGGCGGGGCGTGGACTCCGGCCTGGTGTACGCTGCAATGAGCGGCTCCATATGGTTGGTGAACACCGGTGTTACCTAATGCATGTGCAAGGGGCGGCTCTTGCGGGAGTGAGCGCCGACGCGGTGACATGTTCAAGGGGCGGCCAACATAGTGGAGTGAACGCCGGTGCACAGGTGTGCAAGGGAGGCGCTTGGCAGGCTTATTGGTTACGGATATTCGAGTGATAGCTAAGACCCCGATACCTGTAATATCCGGATTAATTATTGAGTATTTCATCTGTATTTGAACCCTTTATTATTCGGAATTGTGATATCGATAATCGAAGTATGATATTTCTCGTATTTGTATCCTTGTACATGAGTATGGCAACATGTAAATTTTCCCATGCAAATACGTGATAATGTACGCTAAGAATGTAGCTTAACGTACGTTATCGGCCATAATTAGTGTACGTTATGAATGAAGCGTAGCGTACATTAGACAGTCAATAATTGAGCTGGGCGGCTATCACATGCGCCAGCCGAACATGGGTCCAGATAAGATTCCCTCGAATGAACCTGGACACTTTTGAAGTCAACGATTGTTAACGTATGCTAAGGAACATGTCTAGTGCATGCTAAAGGGTGTTGCTTACGTACGTAACCGGGTGATGTAACATAAGTAATCGTCACAATCAGGACAGTTAACTATCAGGACGATAGCGTACGCTAAATTATGCTGGGTAGCGTATGCTAAGTAACTAACGTACGTTATTCATGAAGGCTAACGTACGTTAAGGTCAGAAAATTATAAATAAGACATCACCCCATTTCATTTCAACTCGTTTGTTTCACTTAGCCTTCAATATACTTCGTGCCCAGAGAGATCCCAGCCTTTTTAAATACGTATAGACCATCTCTACTTGATCATTGAAGATTGGATATCACTTATGCTTGATCATTGAAGTGGAGAAGCATCTTGGATTGGCAAACAAGCAACCGGAGTTGGATTCTACCTATTGTATCGGTGTTTTCTTCATCTTAAGGTATGTTAATACTATCTCCAATCTTGAATTCGTGTTCTTAAGGATATGATGATCATGCTATCAAGATATTAAGTTCCATTGATGAATTATTCAACCAAACATCATGTTTCGAAGTTGGGATGATTATGCTTATGGTATCATTTTTTAAACATCATAGTTGGAAGCATATTACGTCAAATGATGAGAGTAATGTTATGAGATTGATTATCCGTATTGAATAGCGCTGCCATATTGATTGCAGACTTGGAGTTGATATCACTTTTGTTAAACAGACTTAAGAAAGAATCATCAAAGGTTGTATCCTTTCTTATGAGTTGGAATTGTTAGTTCATCTTTGTAACAAAGTCTGAATGTAATGATGATAATGGAATCTAGCGCATCAACCTTAGATCACTGAACTTTACATAAGAGTTGTAATCGAGATTGAATATGGTGTTGTGATGATATACGTATCCTTGAATTTCGAAGATGTTTTAATCCATAAGATCATTCACAATTGTATGAGCATGATATGTAGAAGAGTGTCATACGTTAATCACTCAGGATTTCGTACGCTTCATCATAAATCAGAACAGTAGATTTTTCATTGAGAGACTGTCGGATGCTTCTTTAATGTACGCTATGCTATGAAGCTTACGTACGCTAGTGGGCAAGGTTAATGTGCGCTACATTTGGTACGTAACGTACGTTATATCATCAGACGAGTCAAGTCGACTGATCAGAGAAGACTTAACGTACGCTACCAAGGGTAAGTAACGTACGTTAAGCAGGTCAGTCATGTTACATTTTATGAACTTCCGACCGTAATTTGGATTGTTAGGTGTTCGTACGACTTGAGATGAATTCTATATTATTTCTTTTGTTAAGGTTCAAGCTTAGCAACGTGATTTATTGAAGGGAGCGACCTTCGAGCATGTTGATATTCGTGGGAGCATTATTCTTGTCATCGAATCGAGGCAAGTACTTTAATTGTTCTATGTATTGATGTTATACATATTGTTGTGCATAAATGTCGTTTTTGTATGTCCACCTCGTGTTGGTCCGATGGGATCATCGGGGGATCTATGCTAGCGTGCGCTAGATCATCGGACGGGTTTTTCCACGGGTTGGTCTAACGGGATCATCGTGGGTTCTAGGCAGTGAACGCTGGATCTTCGGAATTACCATGTGTATGTTGTGATATCATGTTGTGATTATCATTTGTGTATGTTGTTTATGAGTTTCTCGTAGGAGGAGACTCATGGGTATATTGTCATTTATGTAATTATTATTCTTCGTGAGATGTTGAATAATATGTTGTGGTACTTGTACTAGTATCGTTGTGCTAACCCCTTCGAGGGTGAACATTTGTTTATGTTCAGGATCCAGGAGAGCAGGGAAATAACCACTGGAGCTGCATGATGACGAGGGTACAGAGTGATGTTCCCGGCGGGTTTATTTGTCTGTTATTTGTATCGTTTTAATAAGTACTCAAGTACGACGTCGTTTGTGATATTTGGATTTGGTGATATATTGATATTTTTCCGTTGGATAATTATATTCTCGGTATTGGTCCAGAACTGCTGTATTTTAATTCAGTTACTTTCATAAATTGGTACTTGTTATTGGCTTTTTATTTCTTCAGCCTTGTAAATTCTTATGTAAAGGATTTACGGCGCTGTAATATTCCTGAATATATCGGGGGTATTACAGAATATGGTATTGAAGCTAATATTATGGATATCTTGGCCATTAGGTTAAAATAAGGGTCATATATGTCTTTTTAAGTAACCGGTCGTGAATAACATCACTGTACTGCCTACGTCTTCGTACGAGCGGTGGTTGTAAGTTCCTAAACTCTATCTCGTCCTTTGCATGTTATACTTCGTTATACTTGAACATTAGAACGATATTGTTTCCTGTATATTGAGTATTTATGCTTATAGTATGTTGAGAGGTGGACGTGGTCGCGGACGCGGACGAAGAAATGCCGAAAGAGAATCTTCGCCTTCTAATCAGGCCAGCCATAGCTCAGGCGAGCCATAAAGATCTATTAACAATGAACCAGAACTTGTTGTGCCCGAAATCCTTCGTCATGTGGTAAACCAGATGACTCATTTCGCCCAAGTCGTGGACCGAATGAAGGTGGTAGTAGGGTTACAACAGGGAGATCGACAGCAAGGTATCCCAGACATGGGAAATCAAGGCGACCGATGGCTGCAAGAGGTGGCGAAGATGCAACCACCTAAATTCGACGGTATTTCTAAGACTCCCACCTGGGATCATTGGTTGAAGGAATTAGAGAAAATTTTTGCCGGAATTAATTGCCCTGACGACCGGAGAGCCTCTATTGCTCAGTACTTCCTGATAGGGGAAGCGAACGAGTGATGGGAAGCCATCCGGCCTGTAGATCATGATGCGGACTGGACAGAACTTAAATTGATGATGGAAGCTCAGTACTGCCCTCATCCTGTGAGGGAAGCCAAAGTTCGGGAGTTTTTCTCCGCTCAGCCTTCGGATGTGCCAGTAACTCAGGCAATTAAGACGTTTAACCAGTAGCTGGCATTTGTTCGATATCTGGTCAGAACAGATGCAGAAATGATGATCTATTTGATATGAGAATGAAACCAGAAATTCAGAGGTACATGTCCGGTTTTGAATGTACCACTCTCCGCCAATACCAGGATAAAGCATTGGCATATGAAATCAAGGAAGCAGCAATGGAGAAGTTTGCAGAATCCAAGAAGCAGAAAGTCTCTGGTAGTTTCACGGAGCACAAGAGTAGTGGGCCCCGCAAGGCCCAATCATCTTTTCATTCTTTGAAGAAACCTCCGCACCCATCTAAGAGCGGAAAGAACTTCGGAGCAGCATCAGCCACGACGGATGTAACCAGGAAGTGCTTTAACTGTGCCCTGACGGGGCACTATCGACGAAATTGCCCCTACCTGCCGTGACTTGTTTTGATTGTGGTCGAGCGGGACATCGTGCAGTGTTCTGTGAAGAGGCTACAAAGTTTTTTAGACCCCGTACATCACAGCCAGTTCAGAAGGAAGCCAGTATCCAACAGACGCAGCAAAGTGTTCAGCTGCCTCAGAATTTTGGTCGCGGACGAGGCAGAGGACAGTGGGACCGAAAGGGGACATCGAGTGCCGGATCTGTTCCCCAACATCTGTACGAGACGAGGAGAACGGACGATTAGGATGCTGCTGTCGCATCAGGTACTGTTCAGATCCTTTCACAGCCAGTTAGCGTTCTATTCGATACAGTAGCTATGCATTCATTTATATCCTTGTCTTGTGTAAATCATTTGAATATTTCTGGTTTTCATAATTGTGAGCCTTATGTCGTGGGTTTATCGAGTGGAGAGAGGATTGTTGGAAACTTAGAAACTAGAGATTTCCCTGTATCATTTGGAGGCAGAGAATGGCCCTCAAATCTGATTGTGATAGAAATGCAAGGAGACGACCTGATACTCGGAGATGATTGGATTAATCGATATAGAGCTATTGTAAACTACCGAAAGAGGAATATCTCAGTGATAGATGATGATGGTTCCGAAATACTGTTTGAAGGATGGAAACCAGGAAGCTCAGGAAAGATGACCAAGGCAATAAAAGCTGTCAAATTGTTGAAACAGGGCTGTACCGGATACTAGTGCTACGCAATGAAGAAAGAAGACGGAAAAGTAGAACTCTCGTCCATTCCTATTGTGAATGAATTTCCGGATGTGTTTCCTGACGAATTGCCTGGACTACCTCCACGACGGGATGTAGAAATCGCCATCGAGCTGGAACCAGGAGCTACACCAATTTCTAAAGCGCCGTATCATATGGCACCTACTGAGATGTATGAACTGAAGAAGCAACTGGAAGAGTTACTAGACAAAGGCTATATCCAGCCAAGTGTTTTGCCCTGGGGTTCACCAGTTCTTTTTGTCCGGAAGAAGGATGGATTGCTTCGATTGTGTATTGACTATCGAGAACTGAATAAGATGATGATTAAGAACAAGTATCCGTTGCCATGGATCGATGATTTGTTTGACCAGTTGCAAGGAGATACGGTGTTTTCTAAGATCGATCTGAGATCAGGATATCATCATCTGATGTTCTGAAGTCAGCATTCAGAACTCGTTACGGACATTATGAGTTTGAAGTGATGCCGTTTGGTCTCACTAACACACCTGCTGTATTCATACAATTAATGAACCGAGTGTTCATAGAGTATTTGTACAAGTTTGTGGTTGTGTTCATTGATGACATTCTGGTGTATTCTAAGAGCCCGGAAGAGCATGCGCAGCATTTCCGGATTGTATTAGAACTTCTGAGAAACGAGCAATTATACGCAAAGCTTTCTAAGTGTGAATTCTGGCTAAAGGAAGTAATGTCCCTCGGTCATGTGGTATCATTAGAAGGAGTCCGAGTAGACCCCCAGAAAATTGAAGCAGTTATGGATTGGAAGCCTCCTAAGAACGTGAAAGAAGTCCGGAGTTTCTTAGGACTTGCTGGATATTATCGTCGGTTCGTGGAAGGGTTTTCCAAAATTACCCGCCCACTTACTCGACTACTGCAGAAAACTCAAAAGTTTGAGTGTAATGAGATGTGTCAGAATAGCTTCGATGAATTGAAGAAGAGATTGACGATGGCACCGATTTTAGCACTCCCACAGGGAATGTAATACCCGGCTATAATTCATTCTGTACCACTCAGTAATTATCAGTCTGTAATTATCACTCAGTAATTTTCACTCATTAATAATCACTCATCATTCATGAATCACTCTTTTGCGTTCAATGTTGGCATGTTGTAATCGTATATCAGTTACCGATCGTCATTTTATCTCCGTTTTTAGATCGAGACGGGAGTATGATCATTTTCATTGTGATTGATAGCCTTGTACTGGGAGTATCATCTTTGGATCGTGTTAGACTTGTTCACTTCCACATTCGTATGATATGTCGGATCATTCATCAGTCGTAGCGAGGAATCGGAATTGTCGGATTGATTCACCTTGGCCAGCATCGAGTTACGGCCGTAAGGTTCTGGGCTACGGCCGTAAGTCAGCGGGTACGGCCGTAAGGCTGGCCGGTTACGGCCGTAAGTGATCCAGCAGGCTACCCAGGCATTTTGGCCGAAGGTGAGTTACGGCCGTAAGGAAGATGAGATACGGCCGTAAGTGGTGTTCGTATATTTCGGGTGTTGTCGACCAAGGGTGACTTACGGCCGTAAGGGTTGCGGCATACGGCCGTAAGTCGAGGCGGGTTACGCCCGTAAGGTTGGCCGGATACGGCCGTATCATCCGAGATACGGCCGTAAGGTGTGCGGTACGGCCGTAAGGCTGTCGACGGGTGTTTTTGACGAAGGCGGGTTACGCCCGTAACTCAGGAGCGGTTACGGCCGTAAGTCTGCTGGCAGCTTTCTGACGAGTTACGGCCGTATGAGTTGGCCGGTTACGGCCGTAAGGCCGTTGACTTGGAAAGTTACGGCCGTAAGAGGGCCGAGTTACGGCCGTAACTTCCGGCAGTATTTATAGTTTGGCCGGGACACTTTTTCCTCATTTTCTTCATTTTCACTTTCTTCTTCCTTTTTGTCCGAGAGAGAGCTTGGGGAAAGGGATTCTTCCTTCATCAAACACTTGTGTACTTGAGTTTCTTCATTTCCATTCGATCATATAGCTCGGATACTCGTTTTAACTCGTGTTCTTCGGATCGAAGTGGTTGGATCTTCTAGAGGTAATTTCTTCAACATCTTGGATTTCGATTTTGTGTTGAGATATGATGTTTTGGACGTTATAATCATGTTATATGAAGGGATATGTGTATGATTATGAGTTTGTATAAGGATTCATTGGATTATTGAGGGATTATTCAAGAACACTTTGAATATCGAGTTGGATTTGGAGATTTTCGACTAATTGTTGTTATAATCACGTTTTTGGATATTCGTTGTGGATAATTAATCGTATTGAAGATGTTTTGTTGGTTTGAAACACTTCTTGGGGGATTTGGTATTGGTATATTGAGGTTTGATTGTAAACAATCGGAGTTTGGACGCAACGTGTTTGATTTAATGCCTCAATGGACTTGGTTTAGTCGTATCGACGTGTTGAGTTCGTTATATTCATGTTTGTACGTATATTAATCGGATTGTTGGTTATTGAATTGTTCAAGGTTGTTCGAGCGACCGATATCTCAATTAGGACATTGTTCGTGGAAGGATAATTGTCACCGGTGTTGTGTAAGTTAATTCTTACTCGGTTAAAAGGATATTCATACCTTTTGTTGTTGATCATTCATAATCATAACTCATTCATCATTGTATTAATCATATTAAAACTTGTTATTGTCAATTAATCACTTCAGTCATAAGGAACGACGGTTCCAATCTTTTCGTTGAGCTATCATTCATTTCATTATTACTCTCATCTCGGTGAGTCATTCTTGGCCTTGTCTAATTATTATTCATTGATATTCATTATGGTCATTCTCGTTCATATGACCTTCTGGGTTCATATTGCGTGGCCGGGTGTGGCTGTGTGGAATTTTTAGTCGGGCACACGATGGTTATTGTATTGGGTTCACCGATACATTAGACCGTGCACACGGGTCATATTGTCTCGTGAGACTAATTAGGTACACGGACGGATGTTGTACACTTGCACAGAACATTACGGGCGTACTATGATACTCCTCTTCAGCGTAATTCATAATTAAGAATATTTCATAACTTCAGTTAATTCATAATTGTGTATTTTCAACCCTTGAGGATTGTTGTTCTGCTTAATCGACTCACCGGGATTTTGTTTTTCAGGTCGTGGCAAGGCAAACGCACGGGAATAGCAGGTTGATGTCGAGGAGTCCCAGTGATACTAGTAGGGGGCCCCGATCTTTCAGTTATTCATGTTATTGTCCTTTTATTTTCAGCTGCAGACTTTCATTTGAATACTCCGTTTCATCCAGTGTGGTGTATTTTATCTTCATATAAAATACACTAGTATTCGGTATTGTCCTGGTGTGTTGTAACTAAACTCCTCATCGGAGTAATTATTGTTGTAATGTAGTTCGGTACTACATTTATCCTGTATAATTCATTCATTTTCAATTGCCTGGTGGGTCCCAGTTGGGGATCTACGGCACTGTAGTATCTTCCTAGTTTGGGGTGTTACAGAGTTGGTATCGGAGCGTGGTTTTGAATACTACCTTCCGAGTCATGTCTCATTTGAAATCATCGTCATCAGACTAGTATCATTGGACTTTCGCGTCACGTGTGACCTGTGCAAATGCCGAGCCAATCGAATCTAAGAACTGTAAGATTTCTAACGCCATGGTATAATTTCTGGCAATAGTTATTCATTCATCATTCATCATTTAACAATCCTCAAACATCATCATTCATTGTGATTAGGGCGATCATGTTAACTCATTAATCACTTAATTCATTTCATTACTCAGTTAATGATCAGGACGATCTTGTTAATTCATTTATTACTCAATTCATTTCATTACTCAGTTGTCGATCTGGATGATCATATTTTTAATCTTGTTAAGTTATTCAGGATAATCATTTCAAGAATTTCCTCAGATAATCATGTCACTTGAAGAATCATTCATATAATCACTAAGTTAGAGCATGTATACTCATTTTCATCATCTCATGACGTAATCATAACATGATAATCATGCGGAAATATAATCATTTTGCGACCTTCCTACTTCGGTATGGACAGAGTCGTCAGGATGCACGGAAGAGGCGCGGCGGGCCGAAACCCGAGGAATAATCACTGTCACGGAAATCGTGCTCAGGACTCGGCTCGATCGGAAGATGTTCGGGTTGATCCACTCACTTTTATGCGAGCCATGATGACCCATGTGCGGTTGCTCAATCATCATTGCGCCACTGGCCGGATTAATCGAGAGAACTCTCCCGTATGAGCCACCGCTAAGGAAAGTGCCGAACAACAACCTTCATTTGTCGCCAGGAAATCAACGGCGTAATCGGTCCGAGAGCGGTCGGTCAACCTCCAAGAAACCTCGTGCGGTCCTATCGTTTCGAGCGACCTCCTACGGCACCTAATCTGCGGATCTCGATCCCGACAGTCGATTCGGCCATCATCTGTTTCAACCGTGGGCGCGGGCCATTTCAGTACTAGGTGCACGACGCCGTCTATTACATGTCATAATTGTGGGAATTTCGGGCATAAGGCCCGTTTTTGCCGAAAGGACTCCAAGTCGGCCCCGGCATCTCGTGCCCAAGCAATCGGCGTTTGAGAATCGAGACTACTTTGTCAACGCTGCTTTAAGACAATGGAAGCAAATAGAGTTGGAGCTCGTATTTATCGACGGAGCGTCCGGTTCGGGGCCGGCAAGTCCTGCATTCATATGATGGGGAGGATCGACGATCCGGTGGACCGAATGATTTCAGGTATACTCGTAATTTTATTTCAACTTGTGTGTACCTTTTGATTCTGGTACACCGCATTCATTCATTTTCGAATCATGTTGTAATAGACTTATTTTGGGATAGTCCTATTGCTTGTGGACCTCATACCATCGGTCTACCTGGCGATGGAAGAATTTTCGGAATCATACTGAAGTAAGCTTAGCGACCGCGATTGATTGATGGACCTAATCGTGGTGAATTTTATCTTAGGACGATGTAATTTTCGGTGTTAGTTGGGTTGATCGTTTTGATACTATCCTTAATGTTTCTTAGCGTTTGGTCGCTATCTTTCCGTCGTTGGTTGTCGAATGTGTACTTCAGGGGAGTAATCCCCGTTGTTCCAGTAGAATTATTATTAGGGCGGAAGCAGAGAGATTCCGCAATCGATCTATTCAATCATTCATTATATCATTTTCATCGATTGGCCTTTCTAAGGCAATCGAGTCATTCAATCATTCATTGTTTCATTTTCATCGATTGGCCTTTCTAAGACAATCGAGTCATTCAATCATTCATTGTATCATTTTCATCGATTGACCTTTCTAAGGCAATCGAGTTATTCAATCATTCATTTGCGTCATTTTCATCGATTGACCTTTCTAAGGCAATCGAGCTATTCAATCATTCATTGTGTCATTTTCATCGATTGGCCTTTCTAAGGCAATCGAATTATTCAAACATTCATTGTATCACTTTTTATCGATTGACCATTCTAGGGAAATCGAAATGTTCGATCATTTGTGGTATCATTGTCATCGATTGACGACGTATTTCCGCACGAGTTATTTGGTTGTCTTCACATAGAGTAGTGGAGTTCGGGAGTGAGTTGGAGCAGTCGCCCCTTAATCGAAGGCACCGTATCGGATGGCCCCACTGTAATGCAGGAGTGGAAGACTCAACTTGAGGAGTAGTTCGAGAAAGGTTATCGCCGACCGTTTGCGTCCCGTGAGGAGCACCAGTGTGATCTGTCAAGGAGAAGGATGGCTTGTCTCGTGTGTGTATAAATTATCAAGAGTTGAACAGGGTGATGATCAAGATTAGTACCCTTACCCGTAATGATAATCTTTTAGATCAACTTCAGGGAGCTTCAGTATCTTCCAGGATCGACTTAAGATCTGAATATCACCAGTTGCGGATTCGAGAGTCGGATATCGCGAGGACGGCGTTTCGAACACGCTATGGTCATTATGGGTTCGTAGTTATGTCGTTCGGGCTAACTAATGCACCTGCGTTATTCATGGAGTTAATGAATCGGGTTTTCATCGACTTTTTGGATCAGTTTGTTGTTGTCTTCATCGACGACATTTGGATTTATTCTCGTAGCCGAGAGGAACACGAGGTTCATCTTCATCAGGTTCTCGACGTGATGAGACGAGAGCAACTTTATGGAAAGTTTTCCAAGTGTGAGTTATGGAGGTCCGAAATGACTTTCTCGGGCATGTAATTTCATCCGATGAGTTCGTGTTGACCCTCGGAAGACGGAGGTCATCCGAGATTGGCAACCTCCGAAAGATGTTAAGTAAATCCAAGTTTCCTCGGATTAGTTGATTAATTATTCAACCCACGACCGTAGCTAGCAACCGTGGTTTTCGCTGGAAATTTGGCGTCATTACCTTTATGGCGTCACTGTCGATTATTCACCAATCACAAGAGATGAAGTATATATTTACTCACAAGGAGTTAAATATGTGACAGAGGCGGTGGTTGGAACTAATCAAAGATTATGATATCGAGGTCCTTTGCCACCGGCAAGGCGAATGTTGTCGCCGACGCCTTGAGTCGTAAGTCCGTTCTAGAGCAGATGCTTGCTCGTTTAACGATTCGAAGGAACTTCAAGAGAATTCCTTAGACCCGAGATCGAGGTCCGGCTCACGAGTTCAGAACACTTGTATGTTAGAGATTTCATCATCTCTTGAGAAGGAAATCGGGAGAATCGGGGTTGATTCATTTTGTTGATCATCCGCGAGGATGTGGTACAGGGAAAGCCTCGGATTTGTGGTCCACGAAGATGGACTCTTGAGATTTGAGAATCGGTTGTGCGTCGGTGAATGATGAGTTGAAAAACTCGATCTTGAGAGAAGCTCATGCTACCCCATATCCGGTTCATCCGGGTCTAGTAAGATGTACAAGGACTTGAAACGAAATTTACGGTGGAGTAATATGAAGCGAGAAGTCGCGAATTTGTTTCGAGATGTTTAGCCTATCGGCAAGTCAATATGGAACATCGGACCGCGAGTATGCGATACCGCTCCCTATTCCGTAATGGAAGTGGGAAGACATTTCTATGGAATTCATCACGAGTTGCCGACGAGTCGTCAGGCATGAATACGATCCGAGCGATCGCGGACTACTTTACTAATTAGATCATTTCCTTGAAATCAAGAATATGTGGGGTCCCAGAGACGGCGATTGTTTATCAAGGAAATAATGAGACTTCACGGTACCCTAACAAGATCGCTTTCGATCGTGACGACGATTCGTGTCCCATTTTGGAAATCGACCATCGTGCTATGGGAACTCATGAATCTCATTACCGTTTTTTCATCCTCAGTCCGACGGACAATCAGAGAGGACTTTTCAGATATTGGAGGACATGTTGAGGGCATGCGTCCTCGATTAGTAGAGGATTGGGAAGCCCAATTACTGTTGTTTGTGTCCACGTACAGTTTAGTTAGAATGCTGCGATGAAGGTAGCACCTTACGAGGCCTGGTACACGGCGTCGTTGTCGATCTCCCTTGTGTTGGGACGGCCCATCGAATCAATCGGCACCGAGCCCGATATGCTTATTAGCCGCCCGTGAGAAGGTAGCTTTGATCGGGAGACGTCTCGTTAACCGCTCGAGTCGGTAAATCATATGCAGGTAATCGTCATCGACCACTAGAGTTCGAGACGGGTGATCCTGTTTTGGTCAAGGTATCCCCGAGTCGAGGTATTCTCCGTTTCGGAAAATGGGGAAAGTTGAGTTCGAGATTCATTGGACCGTGTGAGATTTTGAATCGAGTAAGCGAGTTAACTTATCGTTTGGCCCTATCTCTGTTGTTGGGCCGAATTCATAATGTGTTTCACGTCTCGCACATACTTGATTCGGAATCGAGATCGCAGATGATCATTCGTATGAGAAGAGCCCCATACGAGTGTTGGAGCGGCAAATCAAACAGCTTGAGGAATAAGGCGATTCCTTTGGTTAAGTTTCAGTGGTCTAGACACGAGTCGAAGAGGCCACTTGGGAAACCGAGGAGAGTATG
Source organism: Orobanche coerulescens (assembly GCA_033398695.1). Taxonomy (NCBI): domain Eukaryota; kingdom Viridiplantae; phylum Streptophyta; class Magnoliopsida; order Lamiales; family Orobanchaceae; genus Orobanche; species Orobanche coerulescens. The sequence goes on from CM065802.1 coordinate 200,668,157, forward strand.
CGAAGTTATCCCGAGTTGTTTGACCCTTAGTTTCGGGACGAAACTCTTTTTAAGGGGGAGTATGTAATACCCGGCTATAATTCATTACGTACCACTCAAGAATTATCGATCTGTAATTATCACTCAAGAATTTTCACTCATTAATAATCACTCATCATTCATGAATCACTCTTTTGGCTCAATGTTGGCATGTTGTAATCGTATATCAGTTACCGATCGTCATTTTATCTCCGTTTTTAGATCGAGACGGGAGTATGATCATTTTCACTGTGATTGATATCCTTGTACTGGGAGTATCATCTTTGGATCGTGTTAGACTTGTTCACTTCCACATTCGTATGATATGTCGGATCATTCATCACCGTAGCGAGGAATCGGAATTGTCGGATTGATTCACCTTGGCCAAAGATCGAGTTACGGCCGTAAGGTTCGGCTACGGCCGTAAGTCGGCGGTACGGCCGTAAGGGCTGGCGATTACGGCCGTAAGTGATCCAAAGAGGCTACCTGCATTTTGGCCGAAGGTGAGTTACGACCGTAAGGAAGATGAGATACGGCCGTAAGTGGTGTTCGTATATTTCGGGTGTTGTCGACCAAAGGTGACTTACGGCCGTAAGGGTTGCGGCATACGGCCGTAAGTCGAGGCGGGTTACGCCCGTAAGGTTGGCCGGATACGGCCGTATCATCCGAGATACGGCCGTAAGGTGTGCGGTACGGCCGTAAGGCTGTCGACGGGTGATGTTGACGAAGGCGGGTTACGCCGTAACTCAGAGCGATTACGGCCGTAAGTCTGCCGGCGTGCTTTCGGACGGCCAGTTACGGCCGTATGAGTTGGCCGGTTACGGCCGCAAGGACGCTGACTTGGAAAGTTACGGCCGTAAGAGGGCCGAGTTACGGCCGTAACTTCCGACCGTATTTATAGATTGGCCGGGACACTTGTTCCTCATTTTCTTCATTTTCACTTTCTTCTTCCTTTTGTCCGAGAGAGAGCTTGGGGAAAGGGATTCTTCCTTCATCAAACACTTGTGTACTTGAGTTTCTTCATTTCCATTCGATCATATAGCTCGGATACTGCTTTAACTCGTGTTCTTCTGGATCGAAGTGGTTGGATCTTCTAGAGGTAATTTCTTCAACATCTTGGATTTCGATTTTGTGTTGAGATATGATGTTTTGACGTTATAATCATGTTATATGAAGGGATATGTGTATGATTATGAGTTTGTATAAGGATTCATTGATTATTGAGGGATTATTCAAGAACACTTTGAATATCGAGTTGGATTTGGAGATTTTCGACTAATTGTTGTTATAATCACGTTTTTGGATATTCGTTGTGGATAATTAATCGTATTGAAGATGTTTTGTTGGTTTGAAACACTTCTTGGGGATTTGGTATTGGTATATTGAGGTTTGATTGTAAACAATCGGAGTTCGACGCAACGTGTTTGATTTAATGCCTCAATGGACTTGGTTTAGTCGTATCGACGTGTTGAGTTCGTTATATTCATGTTTGTACGTATATTAATCGGATTGTTGGTTATTGAATTGTTCAAGGTTGTTCGAGCGACCGATATCTCAATTAGGACATTGTTCGTGGAAGGATAATTGTCACCGGTGTTGTGTAAGTTAATTCTTACTCGGTTAAAAGGATATTCATACCTTTTGTTGTTGATCATTCATAATCATAACTCATTCATCATTGTATTAATCATATTAAAACTTGTTATTGTCAATTAATCACTTGACATAAGGAACGATGGTTCCAATCTTTTCGTTGAGCTATCATTCATTTCATTATTACTCTCATCTCGGTGAGTCATTCTTGGCCTTGTCTAATTATTATTCATTGATATTCATTATGGTCATTCTCGTTCATATGACCTTCTGGGTTCATATTGCGTGGCCGGGTGTGGTGTGTGGAATTTTTAGTCGGGCACACGATGGTTATTGTATTGGGTTCACCGATACATTAGACCGTGCACACGGGTCATATTGTCTCGTGAGACTAATTAGGTACACGGACGGATGTTGTACACTTGCACAGAACATTACGGGCGTACTATGATACTCCTCTTCAGCGTAATTCATAATTAAGAATATTTCATAACTTCAGTTAATTCATAATTGTGTATTTTCAACCCTTGAGGATTGTTGTTCTGTTTAATCGAATTTACCGGGGATTTTGTTTTTCGTGTCGTGGCAAGGCAAACGACGGAATAGCAGGTTGATGTCGAGGAGTCAGTGATACTAGTAGGGGCCCCGATCTTTGATTATTCATGTTATTGTCCTTTATTTTCCGCTGCAGACTTTCATTTGAATACTCCGTTTCATCTAAAGGTGGTGTATTTTATCTTCATATAAAATACACTAGTATTCGGTATTGTCCTGGTGTGTTGTAACTAAACTCCTCATCGGAGTAATTATTGTTGTAATGTAGTTCGGTACTACATTTATCCTGTATAATTCATTCATTTTCAATTGCCTGGTGGGTCCCAGTTGGGGATCTACAGCACTATATTATCCTCCTAGTTTGGGGTGTTACAGGGAACTGGGGGATTCATAGTTTACAGTGATGCTTCGAACCAAGGACTCGGATGTGTACTGATGCAGAATGAGAAGGTGGTCGCCTATGCATCACGACAGCTGAAACCTTATGAAGTGAATGACCCAACGCATGATTTGGAGCTGGCAGCAGTATTTTTTGCTTTAAAATCTGGAGACATTACCTATACGAGACTCACTGTTAGATCTTCACGGATAACAAGAGTCTCAAATACATCTTCAGTCAGAAAGAGTTGAACATGCGGCAAAGGAGATGGTTGGAACTGATTAAGGACTATGACTTGGAGATTTTTTATCATCCAGGCAAACCAAATGTAGTGTCCGATGCACTTAGCCACAAGCCTGTTTCTATTAAGATGCTGGAGACTCTGACCTCCCAGCTCAGCATTCAACGAGAAATGATTCGCGAAGGAATTGAAGTATGGTTGTAAAGAGTATAAGGAAAACTGTGTGTGATGGAAATAACAACATCGTTAACCGAAGAAATCAAATCTAAGCAAGTAGATGATCCTCTGATGATTCGGTTACGTGATGAAGTGATCAAGGGAAAGGCCCCAGGATTTGTAATTCATGATGATGGAGTTTTGAGATTCCAGATCCGACTTTGCGTTCCCGATGATGTTCTGAAGCAAACAATCATGAAGGAAGCTCACAACATGCCCTATTCTATCCACCCGGGCACCAGCAAGATGTATAAGGACCTGAAGCAGAACTACTGGTGGGGCAACATGAAGAAAGATGTAGCGGATTATGTCTCGAATTGTTTGACTTGTTAGCAGGTTAAGATCGAGCATCAACGACCTGCCGGAATGATGAACCCGCTCCCGATTCCTGAATGGATGTGAGAGGACATATCGATAGACTTATCACTAATATTCCGAGAACCAAGACAGGAATGAACATGATTTCGGTGATAATTGATCGTCTAACCAAATCGGCTCATTTTCTAGACATTAAGGACACATGGGGACCTGAGAGATTGGCACGAGTATTTATTTCAGAGATAGTCCGATTACATGGTATGCCGAAGACCATTATTTCTGACCGAGACGGATGTTTTGTGTCTCATTTTTGGAAAGCAGTTCATAAAGCCTTGGGAACCGAATTGAACTTCAGCACAGCTTATCATACGTAGACAGACGGACAATCCAAGAGGACTATTCAAATGGTGGAAGATAGGCTGAGGGCTTGTACCTTAGATTGGTTAACTGACTGGGAAGTTCATCTGCCGTTGATTGAATTCACTACAACAATAGTTGGCATGCTTCCATTAAGATGGCACCGTTTGAGGCATTATATGGGAGGAGATGCAGATCGCCCCTATGTTGGGACAATTCATCAGACTTAACCGGGACAGAACCGAAATTGATCGTGCAGACATGAGAGAAGATAGCCTTGATTCGCGAAAGGCTGTTGACCACCCAGAGTCGACAGAAATATTAAGCAGACGTGCGCCGTCGCCCGTTAGAGTTCAGTACAGGAGATCATGTACTTTTAAAGGTTTCTCCTATTCGGGGAATCTTTCGTTTCGGAAGAAAGGGGAATTGAGTCCGAGATATATCAGACCGTTCGAGATTCTTGAGAGAGTTGGAGAGTTGGCATACATATTGGCATTACCACCGTCATTGAGCCATGTTCATAACGTGTTCCACTTATCTCAATTACGGAAGTATATACCAGATCCGAGTCATATCATTAATTTTGGCGAGATTGAAGTTGCTCGGGATGGCACGTTTGAGGAGAGACCGATCAGGATACTCGAGAGTTGAGTTAAGCAATTGAGGAACAAACCAATCGCTTTGGTCAAGGTTCAGTGGTCATGCCACGGAGTGGAAAAAGCCACTTGGGAAACGGAAGATGGCATGAGGTCCAGATATCCAGAGTTATTTTCGTCTTGAGTTTCGGGACGAAACTCCTTTTTAGTAGGAGAGTATGTAATATCCGGATTAATTATTGAGTATTTCATCTGTATTTGAACCCTGTATTATTCAGAATTGTGATATCGATAATCAAAGTATGATATTTATCATATTTGTGTCCTTGTACATGAGTATGGCAACATGTAAATTTTCCCATGCAAATACGTGATAACGTATGCTAAGAATGTAGCTTAACATACGTTATTAGCAGAGTTAGCGTACGCTACGAATGAAGCGTAGCGTACGTTAGACAGTCAATAATTGAGCTGGGAGGCTATCACATGCGCGGGCCATATATGGGTCCAGATTAGATTCCCTCGTATGAACCTGGACACTTTTGAAGTCAACGATTGTTAACGTACGCTAAGGAACATGTCTAGCGTACGCTAAAGGGTGTTGCTTACGTACATAACTGGGTGATGTAACGTACGTAATCGAGGTCAGAATCAGGACAGTTAACTATCAGGACGATAGCGTACGCTAAATTATGCTGGGTAGCATACGCGAAGTGACTAACGTACGTTATGCATGAAGGCTAACATACATTAAGGTCAGAAAATTATAAATAACACATCACCCCATTCCATTTCAACTCGTTTGTTTCACTTATCCTTCAGTATACTTCGTGCCTAGAGAGATACCAGCCTCTTTAAACATGTATAGACCATATCTACTTGATCATTGAAGATTTGATATCACTTATACTTGATCATTGAAGTGGAGAAGCATCTTGGATTGGCAAACAAGCAACCGGAGTTGGATTCTACCTATTGTCTCGGTGTTTTCTTCATCTTAAGGTATGTTAATACTATCTCCAACCTTGAATTCGTGTTCTTAAGGATATGATGATCATGCTATCAAGATATTAAGTTCCATTGATGATTATTCAACCAAACATCATGTTTAGAAGTTGGGATGATTATGCTTATGGTATCATTTTTGAAACATCATAGTTGGAATCCTATTACGTCAAATGATGAAAGTAATGTTCTGAGATTGATTATCCGTATTGAATAGCACTGCCATATTGATCGTAGACTTGGAGTTAATATCACTTTTCTTAAACGGACTTAAGAAAGAATTATAAAAGGTTGTATCCTTTCTTATGAGTTGGAATTATTGGTTCATCTTTGAAACAAAGTCCGAATGTAATGATGATAATGGAATCTAGCGCATCAACCTTAGATCACCGAACTTCGCATAAGAGTTGTAATCAATATTGAATATGGTGTTGTGACGTATCCTTGAATTTCGAAGATGTTTTAATCCGTAAGATCATTCACAATTGTATGAGCATGATATGCAGAAGAGTATCATACGTTAATCACTGAGGATTTCGTACGCTTCATCATAAATAAGAACAGTAGACTGTTCAGTGAGAGGCTGTCGGATGCTTGTTTAACGTACGCTATGCTCTAAAGCTTACGTACGCTAACGAGCAAGGTTAACGTACGCTACGTTTGGTACGTAACGTACGTTATATCATCAGACAAGTCAAGTCAACTGATCAGAGAGGGACGGTCGATACATGGTTAGCATACGCTAGACCTTCTAGCTTACGTACGCTAACGAGTATACTTAACGTACGCTACCAAAGGTACGTAACGTACGTTAAGCAGGTCAGTCAGGTTACGTTTTATGAACTTCCAACCGTAATTTGGATTGTTAGGTGTTCGTACGACTTGAGATGAATTCTATGTTATTTCTTTTGTTAAGGTTCGAGCTTAGCAACGTGATTGATCGAAGGGAGCAACCTTCGAGCGTGTTGATATTCGTGGGAGTATTATTCTTGTCATCAAATCGAGGCAAGTACTTTAATTGTTCTATGTATTGATGTCATCCATATTCACTACTACAAAAACAGCATTTAACAGCGGAATTTAACAGCGGTTCTAAAAAAACCGCTGTTAAAATGAAGCGGCGGCATTTTAACAGTGGTTTTCCTTGGAACCGCTGTTAAATCTGCATATTTAACAGCGGTTCTAGAAGAACCACTGTTAAATTGTACTTTAACAGCGGTTCCATAAGAACCGTTGTTAAACTTGTACATTTTACAACGGTTCTTGACAACAACCATTAAACTGTACATTTAATAATGTTCTTTTAGAACCATTGTTAAACTTGTATTTTAACAAAGGGTTCTAGGTTAATGTGCAATATATTGAATATTAATAGATTTTTGTATATATTAATATTAAAAATTCTACTACATTATATATTAAAAATTATAATACATACATATTGTTTTATGAATTATATTATATTAAATTTTCAATATATTGAATATTAATATATTTTGTTATATATTAATATTAAAAATTCTACTACATTATATATTAAAAATTATAATACATACATATTGTTTTATGAACTATATTATATTAAATGTGCAATATATTGAATATTAATATATTTTGTGATATATTAATATTAAAAATTATATTACATTATATATTAAAAATTATAATACATACATGTTGTTTTCTGAATTATATTATATTAAATGTGCAATATATTGAATATTAATATATTTTGTGATATATTAATATTAAAAATTATATTACATTTTATATTAAAAATTATTATACATACATATTGTTTTATGAATTATGTTATATTAAATTTTCAATATATTGAATATTAATATATTTTGTGATATATTAATATTAAAAATTATATTACATTATATATTAAAAATTATAATACATACATGTTGTTTTATGAATTATATTATATTAAATGTGCAATATATTGAATATTAATATATTTTGTGATATATTAATATTAAAAATTATATTACATTTTATATTAAAAATTATAATACATACATATTGTTTTATGAATTATATTATATTAAATTTGCAATATCTTGAATATTAATATATTTTGTGATACATTAATATTAAAAATTATATTACATTATATATTAAATATTATAATACATACATGTTGTTTTATGAATTATATTATATTAAATGTGCAATATATTTAATATTAATATATTTTGTGATATATTAATATTAAAAATTATATTACATTATATATTAAAAATTATAATACATACATATTGTTTTATGAATTATATTATATTAAATGTGCAATATATTGAATATTAATATATTTTGTTATATATTAATATTAAAATTATATGACATTATATATTAAAAATTATAATACATATTGTTTTGTGAATTATATTATATTAAATGTGCACAATATTGAATATTAATATATATAATATAATATAATTCTTCAAATATATTATAATTGTTGACTTATTAATATAACTTATTAATATTTAATATATGATACAAATTTATAATTTTAGCATCGCTATATACAATATATACATTATAATTTTTAATATTTAATAATTTTCATTATTTTATTATTCTATAATAATAATAATTAATAATATAAATCATAAAAGCTTAATACTTAGTTCATCAAAAATTTTATATAATATACATTATACTTTAATGTATATAATATAGTTCTGAAAATATTAATATATATATACATATATGTGGTTTATTGTACACTTATATAATATACATCAACGAAAGTACAACAAATGACTTTGGCTCAGTGGTTGATACCACCTCCATCTTATATGGAGGTCACAGGTTCAAATCCGGTGAGTAGCAGAAATGCACATTTATTCATATATATGTGCGGGGTCGCTAGCGGGTGTGCTCGGAGGTGGGCGGGCAGGTATGTATGGGTCGCGAGCGGGAGGGCTCGGAGGCGGGCGGGCGGTCGGGTGCGGGGGATTTGGGCAGGGCAATATAATTTATTTTATTCCAACAATTTTAACCGCGGTTCTACAAGAACCGCGGTTAAAAAAATAATTTCAATTTATTTTAAAAAAAATTAATTTAATAGTGGTTTTTAAAAACCGCTGTTAAAAGGGTTCCATAACCGCTGTTAAATGCTGTTTTTGTAGTAGTGATTGTTGTGCATAAATGTCGTTGTTGTATGTCCACATCGTGTTGGTCCGACGGGATCACCGGGGATCTATGCTAGCGTGCGCTGGATCATCGGACGGGTTTTTCCACCACGGGTTGGTCTGATGGGAACATCGTGGGTTCTAAGCAGTGAACGCTGGATCGTCGGAATTACCATGTGTATGTTGTGATATCATGTTGTGATTATCACTTGTGTATGTTGTTTATGAGTTTCTCGTAGGAGGAGACTCGTGGGTATATTGTCATTTATGTAATTATTATTCTTCGTGAGATGTTGAATAATATGTTGTGGTACTTGTACTAGCATCGTTGTACTAACCCCTTCGGGGGTGAATATTTGTTTATGTTCAAGATCCAGGAGAGCAGGGAAACAACCACTGGAGATGTATGATGACGAGGGTGCAGAGTGATGTTCCGGTCGGGTTTATTTGTCTGTTATTTGTATCGTTTTAATAAGTACTCGAGTACGACATCGTTTGTGATATTTGGATTTGGTGATGTATTGATATTTTTCCTTTGGATAATTGTATTATCGGTATTGGTCCAAAACTGTTGTATTTTAATTCAGTTACTTTCATATATTAGTACCTGTTATTGTCTTTTTATTTCTTCAGCCTTGTAAATTCTTATGTAAAGGATTTACGGTGCTGTAATATTCCTGAATATATCGGGAGTGTTACAATACCGAACAATTTTCGTACTTCAAAAGTTCTTTTCAATTTGTTTTAAATATTGGTGTCGATAAAGGCTGAGTTTTGTGCTTCTGAAAGTTTGTTTCAACTCATTTTAAATGTTGGTATCAGGATTAATTAACCAAAGATATCTGACGAGATTTCCGAGGATTAATTAATCAAGGGTCTTGAGCAGGATTTGTCGAAATGAGAGGTTGTGACATTGATTGTGCTGCGATGATATTCTGTGGATTGGGTCGAGGACCCCGTGAGATGTTGAGATGATTGTTCTTGTGATAATATTATGTGGATTGGGTCGAAGACCCCGTTAGATGTTGAGATGATTGTTTTTGTGATAGTGTTCTGTAAATTGGGTCGAGGAACCCAAATGATGTTGAAATGATTTTCCTGTGAAATTGTTTTCCGCATACTGGGTCAAGGACACGAGAAATTTTGAAGTTATTTTCTAAAGTATTTCCGTTCGATTTTTCAAACCCCCCAAATCATTTAATGTGGCCCGAGTCAACAATACCATTTTCAAACCATCTTATCAAAATGTTTTACAAAATATTTATTTTAAAAGGGGTTTTTGAACTAGTTCTTTTGACTCATCGGGGCTCTCCCAAAGTTTCTTTGATTTTTATTTTTCATGGAGAAAATGTGACCGTGTGAATGTCTTTCACCTTGTGTAAGTGAATGCTCTTTTGTGCTGGTTGTGAAAGTGTGTGATTCTTTTTATGGCTTCGCGGTTGTTGAGTTTTGTGTTGATATTTTTCATATATCTTGCATATTATGTACTTGTACTAGCAAAATTCCAGTTTGCTAACCCCCGAGTTATCGGGGGTGGGTGCCTGTTATGCACTCAGGTTTTGTAGCTCGGGAGAAGTCACAGGATTGGCTTGGAAGGAGATGGGGGACAATGATGCTAATCTCACAAGAGTTGGAGTCTTTTTTTTTTGTTTTATTTTGGTCAGTATTTCCCCGTCAGTCGAGTAATCACCCTTGCACGGGTGTGGTTTGTAGTTGAGATGTCATTCTTTCTGTTTTCAAGTTAAGTATTATCATTGAGTTGCGGACTGTATTGGTTTTTGAATTGTTTAACGACCTTGTTGGTATGTTTTATAATTAATTTGACCCCGGTCGGTCAATTATTGAGCAATCTTTTGGAGTTTAGCCTGGTAGATTCTTGTGAGAAGGGTCTACGACGTGTGACATTTCCCGATTAAATTCTGGGGGTGTTACATTTATTGTATCAGAGCATAGGTTTGTGAAAAACCTAGGCCGTTGGGTCAAGTCCATGTCCTGTGTAAGTCGCGCGCATCATAGTCATGATGGTAATTATCCCGATTGTCAGTCCCCTTATATGTGTATTCGATTATATTGTGCTAATGTGCTTAATGTTGAACAAGGGGCTGAAACTTGTTTGTAATATTATTGTTTTAGGATATAACCTGCGTATATGGTCCGAGTGAAAATAGTTATGTAGTATACTTTGGAAATCGAGTATATTTTTCGATTTCTACATTTCATCAGAATGAATTTTTAAGTGTTAATCTTATCCACTGCACGGACATTTTAAAATGACGTTTTGAAAATTTTCAAACATTGTGAAAACCTACGATTTAATATCATCGTATCAAATGGTTACGTATTTGAGTGAAAAATATTTTTCGATTAAACATTTTGTAGAAGAGAAAAGAATTTAAAATTTTAGTATTTGAATTTCAAATTAAATTTATGAGATATTTCAAATTAGTTATGGCGTCTTTGAAATTTTAAAAACATAAATTATTTTGTGTATTATTCAAAAATAATTTTAAAATCGACATATGAAATAAAAAATTCCTCTTCTAAATAAGGAATAGTATTTATAAGTTTTGGGCGAAACGTGACTCGCCCTCTTAGTCTCAAATGATTGTTTTTCATAAAGTGCAGCCATAATATTATCGCCCTCTTCAGAAGACTAAAATTTGATTTCAAAATTTTGCACTATGCGAGCTCTAGTTATTATGCGGCTCGTATAGTGTCATTTTCGAGTATGATAAGAACACTCGGACTCGTATATAGTACGCATACTTTCCAAATTCTTTTTTTTTTCATTTTAGTATTGTCTACTTTGTGCATTCGGGGATGCTTACTGAATCATGTGTGGACGATTGTGGTGTTACTAAGGGGCTGTTTTCTTAGTTTGTTCTGCTACTCTTTGTTTTAAGTTTCGAGGACTAAACTTATTTTAAGGGGGGAGTATGTAATATCCTGAATTTTAAAATAATATTTTATCGTTGACTTTGTTGGAAGATTGATGATGTGATTTTTGTTTGGTAATAGATGTGATATTGAGTAGACGAGAGTAAGGTGTCGGGTAGTATTTTCTAATATCATCGAAAAATTATTAGTAAGAATGTGACGGTGGCGAACGTTGTATTCTCCGATAAATTATTTAACGAAAATTAGAGAAAATTATCCGGACTACATATGATATTGTGAATTTACTTGGATGTATTTGGGATACATTTGTGGTCTTGGACCATTTAAAATACGAGATAAGCACCGAGAGTGTAAATAATAATAAAATTGGACATTTTCTTGGAAGTGTCGCGTATAAGTATAAATTTGAGAAATCACCACGGACTAAAATTCTGAAAATTAGCATAGCTTTCCAACAGTTCAAACGGCGATCAAATCGGAGTTCGGAAGAAGAAGTTATGATCGAATTAGTGGAAGGCTACCAGCTGCCGAGCACCGTGCGTCACTGTGTGCGTCAGCGCTCGGCAAGCGCCCGGGAATCCCGTACGGGGTGGTGCGGGTCGTCGCGCGTATGACTCGATCAGGAGTGCCGAAAGTCACCGGGCATGACGAACGCCCTTACGTCAGGCCTCTGATGCATATGCGTGCGTCACACCCACAATCTTGACTGAGGATCTGTCTTATGGCCTATAAACATAGCCCTTCTTCACTTCATTTCTTCACACAACTTACTTATTCTTATACAAAAACTCTTCCTATATAAATACATGCCTCTTATTTCCGATCTGAGTCTATTTGTCCGACGATATATGGTCGTTTTCTAGCGAGTCAGACCAGCTTTTCCAGGAGACTGACTAGAAATGTTCGATGAAATTCCCGAGAGTCTGTGAATTTCCAGACTGGGTTGCTCTCTTCAGCTCGATTATCCCACAATCGGTAAGTTATTTTACAAATACATTTCGAGTATTTTGTAAGTATAATACATATGAGTATAAATATTTTTCGGACCGTAGGTATTGAGTCATAATACTTGGATAATATGAACCGTTTTCTAGTGAGTCAACCATGCTATTTTTCAGTCATTTCCAGCAACATTTATTTTGAAGTTGATCGAGTCGCCTTATTTGAATATGTATATCTTTTAACATGCAAGTTATTTTTCGATGAAATTTTGTGTATTTTATAACTGAGCGACATATTTAAATAAATCAGTTTTTGTTTTGATATTTCCAGCCATTGAAATTACTGTATATATCGAATTACAATCGAGATAAGTTTTCCTAAAATCTTAGTTTTCAGAACTTTGGGGATTTTGAATGATGTTGTCCATTTATTCCCAATTAACTTAGATTATTGAATGATCATCAATAGTCTAGATTATATTCCCCCCATTTTTGTTATTTTTTCATGGTTTAATTGCTAGAAATTTGTCAGTTTATTAAGTTCCTATTTGACGCCATTAAGCTGTCTCGTAAAATGTCGTAGATGGAATTCGGGAGTTCTACGATGTTTTTCCTCGTGTGATCGTTGTTTGACTGATGATAGGATATTAGGATCGAGTTCCCTGCGAAGAGCTGGTGTCGAACCCTTCTGTTCGTCGTTTTCATCGGAGTTTTGGAGTTTTCCCGATCGACAGTATTCTTCGGAGTATTCGCAAGAAATTACCAAGGCAAGTACCTTGATATACGAATTATATCTACGTAAAATCATCGTTGCCGAAGTGTATGTATTATTTTATATGGAAATATATATATATATATATATATATGTTGTGAATGTTGTGATTGATGCTAATATTAGTCCGACGTATCTAATTTGAATTAAAGTACAAAACTATATATATAGAGATAATATAATCATGTATGTGTATTTGGTTGAATTACGATTCAGGGATATATGTGTGGCGTTGAACTGTTTATACCTGAAGGTGTGTTGTGACGAGTTTTGATTGGTAATGTGCGTGGTGTTGTTTGTCCGTGTAGTTGTTGATTGACAGACAATTTGTGTGAATTTGTGTACTGATTTTGATAATTGTTGCGGTGATTGATTGTGTGCTTGATGTTTGAAATAATGTGAATATTTGTTTGTGAGAGACGTCGTATCTGGGAGCCTCTGAGGGCGGGGCGTGGACTCCGGCCTGGTGTACGCTGCAATGAGCGGCTCCATATGGTTGGTGAACTACGGTGTTACCTAATGCGTGTGCAAGGGGCGGCTCTTGCGGGAGTGAGTGCCGGCATGGTGACATGTTTAAGGGGCGGCCAACATAGTGGACTGAACGCCGGTGCACAGGTGTGCAAGGGAGGTGCCTGACAGGCTTATTGGTTACGGATATTCTAGTGACAGCTAAGACCCCGATACCGAACAATTTTTGTACTTCAAAAGTTCTTTTCAACTCGTTTTAAATATTGGTCTCGATAAAGGCTGAGTTTTGTGCTTCTGAAAGTTTGTTTCAACTCGTTTTAAATGTTGGTATCAGGATTAATTAACCAAACATACCTGATGAGATTTTCGAGGGTTAATTAATCAAGGGTTTTGAGCAGGATTTGTCGAAATGAGAGGTTGTGACATTGATTGTGCTGCGATGATATTCTGTGGATTGGGTCGAGGACCTCGTGAGATGTTGAGATGATTGTTCTTGTGATAATATTATGTGGATTGAGTCGAAGAGCCCATGAGATGTTGAGATGATTGTTTTTGTGATAGTGTTCTGTAAATTGGGTCGAGGAACCCGAATGACGTTGAAATGATTTTCCTGTGAAATTGTTTTCCGCATACTGGGTCAAGGACACGAGAAGTTTTGAATTTATTTTCTAAAGTATTTCCATTCGATTTTTCAAATCCCCAAATCATTCAAAGTGGCTCGAGTCAACAATAGCGTTTTCAAACCATCTTATCAAAATGTTTTACAAAATATTTATTTTAAAAGGGGTTTTTGAACTAGTTCTTTTGACTCATCGGGGCTCTCCCAAAGTTTCTTTGATTTTTATTTTTCGTGAAGAAAATGTGACTGTGTGAATGTCTTTCACCTTGTGTAAGTGAATGCTCTTCTGTGCTGGTAGTGAGAGTGTGTGATTCTTGTTAAGGCTTTGCAGTTATTGAGGTTTGTGTTGTTATTTTTCGTATATCTTGCATATTATGTACATGTACTAGAAAAATTCCAGTTTGCTAACCCCCGAGTTATCGGGGGGTGGGTGCCTGTTATGCGCTCAGGTTTTGCAACTCGGGAGAAGTCACAGGATTGGCTTGGAAGGAGATGGAGGACAATGATGCTAATCACACAAGAGTAAGTATTTTTTTTTGTTTTTTTTGTCAGTATTTCCCCGTCAGTCGAGTAATCACCCTTGCACGGGTGTGGTTTGTAGTTGAAATGTCATTATTTCGGTTTTCAAGTTAAGTATTGTTGTTGAGTTGCGGACTGTATTGGTTTTTCAATTGTTTAACGACCTTGTTGGTATGTTTTGTAATTAATTTGACCCCGGTCGGTCAATTATTGATGATGGACTTTTGCGATTTAAGAATCGGTTATGCGCACCGGCGATTGACGAGTTGAAAAACTCGATTTTGAGAGAAGCTCATGCTACCCCTTATTCCATTCATTCGGGATCTAGCAAGATGTAGAAAGACTTGAAACAAAATTACTGGTGGAGTAATATGAAGCGAGAAGTCGCAGAATTTGTTTCGAGATGTCTAACCTGTCAGCAAGTCAAGATAGAATATCAGCGACCGGCGGGTATGTTGAAACCTCTCCCTATTCCAAAGTGGAAGTGGGAAGATATTTCAATGGACTTCATTACGAGTTTGCCGACAATTCGTCGTGGCATGAATACAATTTGGGTCATTGTGGACCGTTTAACTAAGTCAGCTCATTTCCTTGAGATTAAGGATATGTGGGGTCCCGAAAGACTTGCCCAATTATTCATCAAGGAGATCGTGCGATTGCACGGTACTCCTAAGAGTATCGTTTCTGATCGTGATGGGCGATTCGTGTCACATTTTTGGAAATCAGTTCATCGTGCCATGGGAACTTAGCTTAATTTCAATACAGCTTTTCACCCTCAGTCCGACGGACAATCAGAGAGGACTATTCAGATGTTGGAGAACATATTGAGGACATGTGTTCTCGATTGGAGGGACGATTGGGAAGCCCAACTACCGTTGATCGAGTTCACGTACAATAATAGTTGGCATGCTTCGATTAAGATGGAACCCTACGAGGCCTTGTACGGTCGTCATTGTCGATCTCCTTTGTGTTGGGATGACTTATCAGAATCAATCGGCACCGAGCCCGATATGCTTATAGCCGCCCGCGAGAAGGTAGCTTTAATCAGGAGTCGTTTGTTGACCGCTCAGAGTCGACAAAAATCATATGTAGATAATTGTCGTCGACCACTAGAGTTCGAGTCAGGTGACCACGTTTTGGTTATGATATCCTTGAGTCGAGGCATCTTCCGTTTTGGGAAACGGGGGAAGTTGAGTCCGAGGTTCATTGGACCATTTGAGATTTTGGATCGAGTAGGCGAGCTGGCTTATCGATTGGCCTTACCTCCGGCGTTGAGCCGAATTCATAATGTGTTTCACGTCTCTCAGCTGAGGAAGTATGTTGCCGACCCGAGTCACATACTTCAGTTCGACGAGATCGAGATCGCGAATGATCATTCGTATGAGGAGCGTCCCGTACGAGTCTTAGAGCTACGAATCAAACAGTTGAGGAGTAAGATGATTCCTTTGGTTAAGATCCAGTGGTCTAGACATGGGATTGAAGAGGCTACTTGGGAAGCCGAGGATAGTATGCAGGAGAGTTATCCCGATTTGTTTGACCCTTAGTTTCGAGGACGAAACTCTTTTTAAGGGGGGGAGTATGTAATACCCAGTTGTAAATTCATTCATTATCATTCAATATATTATCACTCAGTAAATTTTTCACTCATTAATGATCTTTCATCATTCATATCCATTCATTGTATTCACCGTTCAGAGTAATTTACATCGTGTATCAGTTATTATTCGTCTTTCAACCCGGTTGGAGAGTCGGGCCGAGCGTATCATCATTGTCATCTTTGTAGTGGGCTGTGTGTAGGGAGGATTGCACGCTACGTACTTTTCTTAGTGCGCTATAATTGAGTATGGGTAGCGCACGCTACCTCTCAGCATTAGCGCACGCTACGGTGGTTCAGGCTGACAGTCCAGAAGGCACTGGACTGCAGTTGAGTTGTAGTAGTGCACGCTACGAATGGTAAGTAGCGCGCACTAGTAAGTTTGGATAGCGCACGCTATGCAATCAGTGTAGCGCGCGCTAAGGTCGTCCAGGCAGAGTCCAGTGTGTACTAGACCGAATTGGTATAATTCATAGCGCATGCTATGAGTATATATTAGCGTACGCTAACGGTGTAGTAGCGCACCGATGAGTTTTGGGTGTAGCGCACGTTATCGCGAGCAGGTCAGAGGACACAAGGCTCTGGCCTTCAGTTACTGGGCATCAGGCATCAGTTAACGCACGCTAACATTTTGGGTTAACGCATGCTATCGGGAAGGTGTTAGCGCACGCTACCAAGTTCATAGCGCATGCTAACGAGGTAGCCAGAGCTCACTGGACTGCCCGGTTAACTGCTAGCGCACGCTAAATATCATGTCTTAGCGTGCGCTAATCTGGGATCAGTATAAATAGGACAGTCAGCCCAGGTTTCATCATTTTCTCACCTCTCATTTCGTTTTTGGGCGTTTCAGGCGATTTCGGATGATTTGGAGAGATCTCTTCGAGCTGCATCCACCTATCAACATCTTCAAGCTTATAATCTGGGTTAATCATCATTTCATCCTCTCCAATACATCATAATCAAGGTAAACATCTCTTGGATCTAGAATCTCGGATTTTGAATGTTTTCCTTCCGATCTCTTCGTGTAAGCTTGGTTTTAAGTTGGAATATGTTAGATATGGATTATCTACCTTGGATAAATGTATTCCTATGGATTTATTGGTGTATATTTCGGATTTCATGAATGTTGGGGTTTGATTCAAGAATACTTTAGAGTTGACTTTGATATTTTGGGGGTTTTCGATTAGATGTTGTCATTAACTCGAGTTGTGGATTCCTATGGGATTATCGATATCATTGAAGGTGTTTTGTCGGATTTTATTACTCACTTGGAGTTTGGTTTCGTTATTTTTGGGGTTGGTGTAACCCAAAGGATGAATGTTTACAATGTATTCGTTAGAATGCCTCAATGAGTTTGGATATTGTTGTATCGACCCTTGAGTTGGTCGTGATTCATGCTTGATACGTATATTGAGCGTTTGTTGGTAATTATGTTATTCAAGGTTGTTCGAGCGACCGACATCTCATTTTAGGACGTTTGTTCGAGGAAGGACATTCTTCACCGGTGTTGTGTAAGTTAATTCTTACTCGGTTAAAAGGATAATCATTCCTTTCTTTGTTGTTCATTCATAAATCATATTCATTCGTATAATAATCATGTTGAGACTTGTAATTACCAAACTAATCATTCAATTCACGAGGAACGACGGTTCCGATCATTTTAGTGAGCTATCATTCATTTCACTATTATTTCATCTCGATGAGTCATTCTTGACCTTGTCGGATTGTTATTCCTTAATATTCATCATGGTCATTCTTGTTCATATGACCTTCTGGGTTCATATTGCATGGCCGGATGGGGATGTGTGGAATTTTTAGTGGGGCACATGATAGTCATGTGATCGGGTTCACCGACACAATGGACTGTGCACATGATGACGTGCCTCCGTGAGACTAATTAGGTACAAGGGCGGGTGTGTCCGGACACTCATCTTGTGCACTTGCACATACCATTACGGGCGTACTATGATGCCCCTCTTCAGCTTAATTTCATAATTAAGTTATATCATGATTGTGTTTATTCAACTCTTGAGGATTGTTGTTCTGTGTAACTGACCCCGTTGGGGGATGTTGTTTTCAGGTCATGGCAAGGCTAAATCATGGGAAGAGAACGTTGACGTCGAGGAGTCCCAGTGATACTAGTAGGGGGCCCCAGTCCTTTTTCAGTCATTCATGTTTCTTCATTTATATTTCCGCTGCAGATTTCCGTTTGGATATTCATTTTCATTCAGTGTTGTATATTTTATCTTCATATCAAATATACATGTATTCTGTATTTTCCTGGGTGTGTTGTACTTGAAACTCCTCATCGGAGTAATTAATGATATAATGTGGTTTGGTACTACAATTATATTATTTAATTCATTAAGTTTCATTCGCCTGGTGGGTCCTAGTTGGGGGTCCATGGCACTGTAATATCCATCTAGTTTGGGGTGTTACATGGTGGACATACGACAACAATGCACAAATACATGACAACAACAATACACAAATGCATGACAACAACAATACACGAATGTATCATAACATGATCGACACAAAATGACAAAATGATTAGCGTACTTGCTCCGAGTCCTTCGAGAACAATCTCAATGTCAAAACTATCACCAACAATTTCCTCAATATTCGACGATCCAAAAGTACCATATTCTATAGATAACTCGTATCCTCATCTTTACCATAATGTATTCTCGATACCCAAGTATACCAATAACAAATGTAAATCATATACATTATGATTTAATTCCCAAAAACAGAAAACAACGTACAATTCCAAATATCCGGAGTTCACAATTATAATCATTGCTATACAAATTATAAACGAGTGAAACTGAAATCATTCATTGCCGATTATTAACTGATCAAGTAATAACTTGCCTCGATACCGATACGATGATAGTTGTTGGCCACTAAGTATACTGGATACAGCTTGGGAAGTAGTTTAAACAACAAGCTGTATTGATTTTAAATCTGAGTGCGTAGCAGAAGTCTTAAATACAGTAGGTTGCTGTGGATGCATCAACTAGATGTGTAGTGTATACTTAATTAATCACAGTAATTAAAACAGTAAAAACTGAAGGTAAATAACACAGTATTTAAAGTGGTTCGAGGTAAACCCCTCTACGTCCACTGGTCCTCCACACAGGAGTAAAAAGTTTATTATAATTACTACGTACACAACTACGTAATTATAACAATACACAATCAATATATCGTTCACACAGATTGATATGAAGATCTTAGCTTCAACCGTTCACACAGATTGGTTTGAGCTAATGCTTGACTGGCTTCTTCACACATAGTTATGAAGCTTCGTCTTCTTCGATGCAATTCCTTCACACACAGTTCCAGAGAAGCAACGATTACTCAGTCCACACAGGGCTGATCTGGGTTTGTTCAAAGATAGAACAGGGTATGAACAACAACTTTGACTTTCTGAGCTTCTAGCTGATGATGTGTTGTTCAAGATGTAGAGCACTGTATATCTCTTTGGTTTGAATAGCAGTAAGCTGGAGATATCTTTTGCTCTGATGTAAACAATGATAGCTTTGTTATTTGGTAACCGATCTTCAACGCCTTGATGAGATATATATAGTCTTCTGGAAAATATATCCGTTGAGATAAATCCATTGATCAAGATTCTATTCCAACGGGATGAAAAGCACGATCCGGATTTAGCGGGATTTGAAGATCTGTTGACTGACAGTATTTAAATACTTTATCCTTTAGTATTTAAATACTTCTTTATCAATGGGACTCGACTTCTAAAGATTCCTTCTTTTTCCTGTTGAGAGATGTATGGAAGATTATTATAATGACAAATCGAGACATCTTCCATACTCAGTCTTTTATGAGACTTCTTTGCTGTACTGAAAGGATCCACTGTATGCTGGATCTGTGACAGGCCTTCGATACAGGTTGATACTTCAATTTATCGATACAGTTTCCTTACTGTATTGAGGATTGGCATATTTTTCAAAACCTCTTAACACTATTCGATACAGGGATTCATTATCCTGACTGTTTCGATACAGGGTATTCGTTATCCCAATAATTTCCCCCTTTTTGATGATTTGCCAAGACTTTAAAACTTTCAAGTCTTCTTGATGATGCCAAAACCTTCTTCATGAAATAATCTTCTTTGATGGCTTCTGGCAGATTTCTTCGTCTTCTGTCAAATGATCTGGCTTTCAGTAACTTAGTCTAATTTATGAACTGCTCGCAGGCAAGTTCGATACAGCTAATACTTTTTACAGCTTAAGCTTATGATTGGCGTGCAGGCACAATCTTACAATGTATTCTAGTTGGATACAACTGAATCTATGAACTGTTTGTAGACAAGTTCGTACAGCTTAATATTCAAAAAAGTTTCTATACTTGTGATAGTTATCTAACAATATAAGTTATGTAATCATACATCAACACAGTAGATTACGAGTTGTAATCTTTCAAGACAAGCAAATATTTTTATTGATATTTAAAGATAGAGTACACAGTTTGCTGTTTCGAAAGAAAAATTACAAATAACTAAACAAATATTACAAGGATTTCAGCTCCTATAGTCCGCATGTCTCCATGGCCTCTTTTCTGGATCATGTTCGGTCCCACACCACCAGTGCTATAGGGAGTCATGCCCTCGATCTAGATAGATAGCTCTACCTTCATATGATCTGTCGAAAGCAAGAATCCAGTCTTCTGGATGGGTGATCCGATCTCCTCTTCTATGCTTGGATTTCATATCTAGCTGGAGGGGGAGTTTTCCTTCTTCTAGCATCTTCGAGAATTTGTCTGCAGCATCCGCTAATGTCTTATAACTTTTGAAGATGGCGGATTCCCTGACGATTTTAACAGAGTACCTCATCAGTTCATTCTTCCTCCATTGCTTCACCTCATCGGCAGTTGAATGGTGGTTGGTTGGCAGACGGATCTCAGAAGGTATTTGAATTAAGGTTTGCCAGGGGATATTGGGGTCGTTAAATTCGGGTCGGGCTGAAATCTTAAAACTTTGAGAGGGAGGGGCTAGCTTGTTCAATTCAGCGGTAATGCTGTCTTGAGCAGCATTAAATTCCCTTTCGTGCTGTAACCTTATTCTCCTTGCAGCTTCTCTTGCCTCTTCCCCCTTTTTGGCTTCATCAAGACGTCCTAGGATTTCCAGTGCGGCATTCTATTTTGTCTCAATGTTTGTCATTCTCTCAACAAGGGTGGAAAGAACCTGTGACATATCCTTGATACTTTTGTCGTGGGCTCACAAGTGAGAATTATTTTCAATCATAACTGCTGCGGTCTTGGCCTCTGATATGCGTGTTTTGGTTGCCTCTTCTCTCAGGGGTTCCTCTTGTTTGTCTTGCATAATCTTCAGAGCTTCCTTGAAGACTTCGGGCAATAAAGTGAAGGCCTCGACAACATGAGAAACTTCATGCTGTAAAGTAGTCATCTCATCGACGGCAGAAGTATGCATCCAATTCAAAGCTTTTTCCACTAAAGACAGGGCATTAACTGCATCCTGGATGAAGACGGTTTGAAGGCCAAGAGCACGCAATCACTCTTTCCTAGCAGCAGTAATCGGAGAATCTGGTTTGGCAAAATCTTCGGCGCTATTCAACCTCCTTGGATTCACGGTAGGGCGTGAATTAAGTTGGATATCCTCAGGTACAATACCGTCCTCGGATTCCACGGTTGATGGGGCGGGATCAGCTGATGCGGGTTCGACGGCATTGGGTGCTGAATCTTCCTGTTGCGAAGGTGCGTCTGTAGACATGGATACAGGAGAGACTGAATCCTCCTGTTGTCTCTCAGATTCCGCCCGTTCTGGCAGAGGGACTGATTCCTCTTGCTGGATGGCGCAGGACACATCTTCTCCTTCTGCGGCAGCAGGCTCGGTTGCTTGTTCCAAAACAATTTATTCTTCCTCGACTTGAGGGACTGATTCCTCATCGTTAGGAATGTTCTCTTGCTGTGGCGAAGGGTCCTCACTACGGTTTGATTGCCCTTTGTCATCCTTGGTTTGAGAGGCATCTCCGTCTTGAGCCTCCTCACGACTCATTCTCAGACCTGCTTGTAGAGCATCGTCATCGTCGTCTGAGTCATCATCATCTTTTGGATTTTGGGGAGAGTCCTCTGACTTATATTTTCCTTTTCTCCTGGCGTCAGATTTTTGCAATAGATGGCTTTCAATCAGTTCTTTGCAGAAGAGATTGTCCCATTGGATCAGGGCCTCAACTTCCGTCGAGTCCGTCACCTCCAATACAAATCTCTCTTCATGGCTCCATTCACTCCAGTTGTATAAGGTGTCGTACGGAGCTAGCCTGTAGCTTTTCCATTTAAGGAATCTTTCATAAGCATGGTCAATCTGAATAGAGAGAAGGGTTTTGTTGATAATGGTGTCCGGGGAGGGACTTCGTACAACGTCTGAATCCGCTGTAGCGAGGGATTCCTCTACAGGTATGGGATCCTGTAGGGAAGTGGGATTCCTTACAGGGGATGGTGCCCTGAAGGAAGATGGATCCTGTACGGGTGTGGGATCCCGCATAGGAGAAGTAGCTGTTGGCTCCAAAGGGGCAGCTGACTCGCTAAAGTCTTCTAAGTTGGCAGATGTCCGATCATCCGTCTTAGCCGCCAAAGGCTCAGGATCTACTGTCGATACAGTAGCAGGCACCTCTTCCGCAGGGGTTGGGCCCTGGGGTAGTTGTTCAGTGGGTTGCGCCAGGGTGGAAACTTCCTCGGAGGATTTGGTGGATTTAGCTTTAGAAAGCCTCCTTAGCTTCCTTTTCGGCTTCTCAGCAGCAGTAGGTGTCCTGCTGTGAGATATTTTCCTCTTCCTTGAAGACTCCACATCCTGGGACTTTAAAGAAACATCCCTTGGATTTTCAGACACGGGCATACTTTTGATTTTTGGGTGGTTGCAGACCATAGTGCTCTGGTTATACGCTGTAGGCTTGACGCCTCCTAAGTAGATACGGGAGTTAGTTTTCTTCGCATCTGCGGATTGTGAAAGTCCGCATTTTGTTAAAATATGGTTTAAAATTAAACTAAACGACTTTTTCTGGGTGGCAGGCTTGGATATTTCCTCCTGCAAGCGCTTCAATAAAATCTGGCACCAATTGACCTTTTCACAGGTCAAGATAGCAACCATCATCCTAAATCTCAGGTTGGTACACATTTCGAATGCACCAGTTCTGTTCTCAATTATCCTGCAGCAAAAATAATGCAAATACACATATGGTAAACAAAAGTTCTTCTTGTGACAAGTGGTGTGAACCACGTCAACAACAGTTGAGCCGGTGAATAGCCTATAGTACTTTGTTATCAGCTCTTGAGACCCAAAGGTTTCAAGTTCTTCCATGGTAAGGCCGTCAGCAGGTAGCCTGTAAATGTTCTGAAGGAGGTCTCGATCGATACAGATCTCCACTCCTTGAATGGTAGCAGTGATATCAGCGACGTGGCCTCCCTGGGCCAGCGGCAGAAAACGAATGGCGGCGTTGAGGTAGAAGTCCTTAACCAAGTGAACGTCGTACTTCTCAGCGGCATGACTTCCAAGGCGGTAGAGGCCTTGCTGATGAAGTCGGGTGATGATGCACTCCATGGGTTCAACATGATTAGTTTCAGAGAGAATACGTTCAATGATGACAGATCTGGAAAAGATCCATCCGTCGATGAAGTTCGAGGTCTTCTTGAGAGCGATGGCAGAGGTTTGAGCATCCATTTGATGATTCTCAAGAAAAAAAATGAAGAAGATTAACAGAAATTTGCAGTAAAATGCAGAAAACTGTGTAGGCTGTATTTGCTTGAGTACTCTTAAATTTGCAGAAGGCGTAAAGAGTCTCTAATGGCAGTATCAGTCCTTTTTATATTGGGCGGCGAAGAAGGGTTTCTCAGATGGACGAATGGTCAGATTTAAGGGATGGGAACCGGTTTTGAAATGAACGGTCAAGATGGATTGAGTGTAACTGGTACACTTATCCATTAAAATATTAAAATATGAGCGGGTCCCACTTCTGACATTTGTTGTTACCCTTAATGCCTGAAACGGCGGTTTTAAAACATTAAACAATTTAAAAACATCGCGGCTTTTGAGATTCAGTTGTCCAGATGTCGTGCAAGGTATTTAATGTAAATGACGTTGACATGAAAACAGAGCATGTGGACAAAAATTATTTTAAAATGAAATAATATAATATAATATATATACTGAATCGAAATCCTATAGTATGTGCTGTATCTACGATGATACAGCGCTCCCCCTTAAAAGGTATATATAGGTTTTAATTCCATACAGCAACTTTTGGATTAATGCTGTATTCATGGGTCATACTGTATTCCCCCTTAATTATTGCACACGTCAGCTGTAGGATGATTTATATCACTTTGTTCACTACAGTGATGTATTGACGGTTCTGAGTGTACAGATAACTAATGGTGGATACTGTATTCTTGGGTCTTACAGCATTCCCCCTCAATTGTTGAGTAAAAACAATAAATTACTTACAGGGAGTCAGGCTGTAGCATTCCCAATTCTTGTATAAGCATGTTGAATCTTGCTGTGTCGAGAGGCTTGGTGAAGATGTCGGCCAACTGAATATCTGTATGAACCTTTTCGATCCGAACATCTTTGTTCTCGACCTGATTCCTTATGAAATGATGCTTCATGTTGATATGCTTAGTGCGCGAGTGCAGGACCGAATTGTGCGTGATTGCAATTGCACTCGTGCTATCACACATGATTGGCGTCTCTCTGGCTTCAATTCCATAATCTGACAATTGTTGCTGCATCCAAAGGATCTGCATACATCAACTCCCAGCAGCATAGTATTCTGATTCAGCCGTGGAAAGTGAGTTAGCCAATTGCTTCTTACTGAACCAAGAAACGAGTCTAGGTCCAAGAAAGTGACAAGTTCCACTTGTACTCTTCCTATCTAGCTTGCAGCCTCCGAGATCCGAGTCGCTGTATCCAACTAAATCGAATCCGCCTTCTTTAGGATACCACGATCTACATCGACTGTTCCTTTAATGTACTTCGTGATTCGTTTTGTATTGAAATGTGATTCCTTAGGTGCTACTTGATATCTCGCACACACTCCAACAAAGAAATCTGGATATCGGGTCTCAGTAGCAGGTACAGGAGCGAGCCAATAAGCTTCCTGTAGAGTGATTGGTCAACCGGCTTTCTGGCTTCATCAGCACTAATCTGCACGGAAGTGGTCATGGGGGTTGACGAAGATTTGGAGGTGTTCATTCCAAATTTGTTGAGAAGCTCCTTGTTGTATTTTTCCTGGTTGATGAAAATACCTGTAGGCAACTGCTTTACCTGCAAACCTAGGAAATAACTAAGTTCTCCCATCATATTCATTTCAAATTTACTTTGCATGAGATGAGAGAACCTTTGACACAAAGCAAGGTTAGTTGAACCAAAAATTATATCATCTACATAGATTTGCACCATTAGAAGGTCATCACCTTCCTGTATTTTGAACAAGGTCTTGTCCACAGCACCTTTCTCAAATCCATTATTGGTTAGATAATGGGACAGGGTCTCATACCAGGCTCTAGGGGCTTGCTTAAGTCCATACAGTGCTTTCCGTAGCCTGTATACTAGATCGATACCGTTTGTTTTGGCAAATCCTGGTGGTTGTTCAACATAAACTTCTTCTGCAAGGTCTCCATTCAGGAATGCACTTTTGACGTCCATTTGGTATACAATAAAGCTCTTATGGGTGGCAAAGGCTAAGAATATCCTAATGGCTTCTAGTCTGGCTACAGGGGCAAACGTTTCATCATAGTCTATGCCTTCTTCCTGACTATAGCCTTGTGTGACTAGTCTGGATTTATTCCTTATAATAAGTCCATTTCGATCCTTCTTGTTTCGAAATACCCATTTGGTTCCTATAACCGATTGATGCGTAGGTCTGGGTACAAGATACCATACATTGTTTCTTTCGAAACCATTAAGCTCTTCTTCCATAGATGTTATCCAATGAGAATTATTAAGAGCGGCTATGGTCGAAACAGGTTCGGACTGGGCTAAAAATACAGCAATAGTGCACATGTTGAGTCTTCTAAGCTCGGATTGAGATTTCCATTCAGGGAATTATGATATCTCAGAATCTAGCTCTTCTTGTGCACAAAGTACATTTCCTTGTGTACTCTGTATTCTCCTACGAGTAGAAACACCAGCATCTATGTTTCCAATGATCAGCTCTTGCGGGTGATCTCTCAACCATCTTCGGTCGGGTTCTAATTCAGGGTCTTGTACTATATCGATAGTTTCTATAGATACAGCTTTAGCTTGTACAGTGTCGGCTTCATCTACGTCGATTCTTACAGCTGCGGGGTTGATTTCTAGGTCAACAACAGGTTCTATGGGAGTTGGTGGATCTAGGATGGAGAGTTGTTGGACATTTTGGGTGACATCTTCTACTCCTGTAGGGTCATGGTGAGGTTCATCGAACACTACATAAACTGATTCCTCGATCGTCAGCTTCCTTTTATTAAAGATCCTGTAAGCTTTGCTAACGGATGAGTATCCTATAAATATTCCTTCATCTGATTTCTCATCAAAGGTTCTAATTTGATTCTTCCCATTATTCAATACATAACACCTGCATCCAAAAATGTGAAAATATGAAACTAACGGAGTTTTGTTGTTCCATACCTCATATGCTGTTTTGTTGTGGTGCTTGTTGACGATACAGCGGTTTTGAGTGTAGCATGCTGTATTGGTTGCTTCACCCCAGAAACGCTGTGGCAACTTGCTTGCGGCAATCATTGTCCTTGTAGCTTCTTTTAGCGTCCTGTTCTTTCGCTCGGCAACACCATTTTGTTGAGGTGTTCGGGCAGCTAAGTATTCGTGCTGTATCCCATTCTCCGAATAGTATTGCTCTATAAAGCGGTTAGTAAATTTTGTACCTCTGTTGGAACGAATGCACACGATACTCAATGCCTTTTCATTTTGAACCTTTCTCAGGAGCTCTGGTAGCTTTGATGTTGTTTCCTTCTTCTTGGTTAGGAAAATCGTCCAAGCATACCTGGAATGATCATCGACAACAACAAGGCAGTATTTCTTACCTCCAAAACTTACTGGGTCAATGGGACCGTGGAGATCCATGTGTAGCATCTCCAAAACTCTTTGGGTTGAAAGGTATGACGTGCTCTTCAGGGTTGACTTGATTTGCTTGCCTTTCTGACATGGTCCGCAGACGCTGTCCTTTTTTAATGACACGTTTGGCAATCCTCTTACCATTCCCTGTCTTGAGAGCTTGTTGATCATCTTGAAGTTGACGTGAGACATCCTCTTGTGCCATAACCAGCTAAGATCTGCAGTGCCTTTGGCAACAAAGCATGTAATTGAGGAGCTCATAGGCTTCCAGTCAGCAATATACATGTTACCTGATCTGCTTCCTGTAAGCACAACTTCTTTGGTCTGGATGTTCTTGACTCTACAGCGATCTATATAGAATTTTACCGAGAACTGTTTATCACAGAACTAGCTAATACTAAGTAGATTGTACTGTAAGCCTTCAACATATGCAACATTAGTGACTTTGAATTTTCATACAAGAAGGTTTCCTTTCCCTCTTGTTCTTCCTTTAGATTTATCACCGAAATGAACTTTTGGACCGCGACCTTACACGAAATCTGATAGCTTGCTTCTATCTCCGGTCATGTGCCGAGATCATCCGCTATCGAAGTACCAGGTGTCTTCCTCTAGAATGTCCTGTATGCAAAAAGATTAAGTAGATTTAGGTTCCCTTTGATTTTTGGCTCCATGTATGTTAGTGTCTTTAGGCACCCAAATTTTCCTGACATTAATTGGTTTACTGTAGGTCACATTCGGTACAGTGTTGCGGTATCTACGTGGGTCATACACGTAGTTGCTATAACCATGATAATTATTATGCATGTAAAATTCAGGGTTATTATTATTAATCTAGTACGAGTGCCATCTTGGAGGTGGAGCCATTTTCTTTGGCCTAACAGCTTGCCTTCTGGGTTTCCAGTTGGATTCCCAATGCTGTTGTTGATACTGAGTGGACATCTGCTGTCTCGAGGAATAACGGGGCTCCTATATCCAATACCTAGGCGTGCTGTACTGATAGTACTTCCGTGGGGGCCTTTGATATTTGGATACAACATTTCTTCTGAACGGCTGTTGGCGCTGTTGATATGCTCTGGGAGCATGCTATTGAGTGCGACTTACAGGTTGGAACGACTTATGATTCTGCTGTCTGGAATAGGATTGCGGTGGCGGAATGGCAGCCTTCGGTTTTCGCGGTGCAGCAGGTTCCTTCTCAGGACTTGGAGTTTCTTTCGATACAGGAATGTGTTCCACACTCTTGACGAATACTGTACTAGTTTTCCCTTTGTTTGAACATGAGCTGTATCCTAAGCCACTTTTATCATGAGCATATTGCCCAGTGCTCAAAATTTCTTCCATTCTTTTGGACGATTTCTCGAACGATTTCAGAATGGTCTCAAGTTCATCTTCTCGTATTTCGAGAGTTTTGATTTTGGCTTGAAGTAGAACCAAATCATTTGTCTTGCTCTCATTGTGAGTTTTAACTTCACTTAGTTCATGAGCAAGTTGATGATTGCTCTCCATGAGTTTTTCATAATCGACTTTGCTGGTTTCACAATCAATAGACATATTTTCATAATTTATTTTCAGAAAGTCATTTTCATCTTTCAGCTCTAAGTTAGATAGTTGGAGCTGTATATTCTCAGTTTTCAATGTTTCATGGGCCTTTTGAATGTTTTTAAACTCATTCATCATGTTTTCAAAAGTATGAGATGCATTCAATGGAATAGCTGAGGTTGAGCTTACCTCATCATCGCTGTCTTCACCTTCCAGAATGTCCTTGGCCATAATACACATATATGCTTTATCATCGAACTCATCATCAGATGAATCACTTTCAGTGACCACCTGAAGACATTCTTCTGATTTGGACGGTGTGGGGGAGGCTTCTGATTCTCCAATCAGGGCCTTGAGCTTGTTTTTCCAAGCACGTCTTCTTTCATCTCTCTCTCTCTTGTTGCTCAGCTTCCAGCAACCTTTGAACTTTAGGATGAGGACATTTATTTGCATAATGCCATGGTTTCCTGCAATTATAGCACAGGTTAGCATCACCGGATGAAGTTTCGGTACTTACCTTGTGGACAGGTTTGGGCCTGTAGGGAGTCTTTCCAGACTGCTTGATGAACTTTTTGAATTTGTGCATGAGAAGCGCCATTTCATCTTGAGACAGGATGTCGTCGTCACTGTCAGCATTCTTGTGACTAGGCTTCGACGAGCTGGGCATGCTGTGTCGACGATTCGATACAGCGGCTAGTACTGTGACCTTTGAAGGAGATTCTTCAGCTTTCTCTCATCTGTCAATATCATACTCGAAAGCTTTGAGGTCAGAGAAGAGATCAAAAGTAGATATTTCATTAAGATTGCAAGACACACACATAGCTGTGGTCTTAATGTCCTATTGGGCAGGAAGAGATCTGAAAATCTTTAAATTCTTCTCCTTTTGAGTATAAATTTTGCCCAACGCTTCAAGTTCACCAACAATACCAGTGAATTTGAGGTCAAGTTCCTCAAGTGTCTCAGTTGGTTTCATTTCGAAAGATTCAAATTGCTGAGTCAGTTTTGAAATCTTGTTTTCTTTTGAGAGCTCAGTTCTCTCACAAATTAACTTGAGTTTATCCCAGATTTCCTTGGCTGTTTTGCAGCTCTTTACCTTAGAGAACGTGCCTTTGTCAAGAGTGACAAATAACGCGTTCTTATCCATATTGTCGAGATTGGCGCACTTTCTTTCATTTGTGGTCCATTGCTCGCGCTCCTTCTCGAGCATCTCAGCATGAGCTTGGCCTTCAATCCTTGCGGCCGTGTTTACCTTCATTATCTTGATGGGGCCATCCTGTATAACAAAAATCATATCTTCGTGCATTGCTGCAAGATGAGCCTCCATCCTAATTATCAAATTCGTTAATAGAGAACATAGGTACTTTGTTGATCATTGATGTATCCATGTGAGAATAAAGGAATGAAAAAGACTGTTTTGAAAATTAAGTGATTTTGGATCTGATTTGGTTAAAAATACGACTGATTCTTTTTAGAATCAACCGCTCCGATACCACTTGTTGGCCACTAAGTATAGTGGATACAACTTGGGAAGTAGTTTAAACAACAAGCTGTATTGATTTTAAATCTGAGTGCATATCGGAAGTCTTAAATACAGTAGGTTGCTGTGGATACAACAACTAGATGTGTAGTGTATATTTAATTAATCACAGTAATTAAAACAGTAAAAACTGAAGGTAGATAACACAGTATTTAAAGTGGTTCGAGGTAAACCCCTCTACGTCCACTGGTCCTACACACATGAGTAAAAAGTTTATTATAATTACTACGTACACAACTACGTAATTATAACAATACACAATCAATATATCGTTCACACAGATTGATATAAAGATCTTAGCTTCAACCGTTCACACAGATTGGTTTGAGCTAATGCTTGACTGGCTTCTTCACACACAGTTATGAAGCTTCGTCTTCTTCGATGCAATTCCTTCACACACAGTTCCAGAGAAGCAACGATTACTCAGTCCACACAGGGCTGATCTGAGTTTGTTCAAAGATAGAACAGGGTATGAACAACAGCTTTGACTTTCTGAGCTTCTAGCTGATGATGTGTTGTTCAAGATGTTGAGCACTGTATATCTCTTTGATTTGAATAGCAGTAAGCTGGAGATATGTTTTGCTCTGATGTAAACAATGATAGCTTTGTTACTTGGTAACCGATTTTCAACGCCTTGATGAGGTATATATAGTCTTCTGGAAAATATATCCGTTGAGATAAATCCGTTGAGCAAGATTCCGTTCCAACGGGATAAAAAGCACGATCCGGATTTAGCGGGATTTGAAGATCTGTTGACTGACAGTATTTAAATACTTTATCCTTTAGTATTTAACTACTTCTTTATCAACGGGACTTGAGTTCTGAAGATTCCTTCTTTGTCCTGTTGAGAGCTGTATGGAAGATTATTATAATGACAAATCGAGACAACTTCCATACTCAGTCTTTTATGAGACTTCTTTGCTATACTGAAAGGATCCGCTGTATGCTGGATCTGTGACAGGCCTTAGATACAGGTTGATACTTCAATTTATCGATACAGTTTCCTTAATGTATTGAGGATTAGCATATTTGTCAAAACCTCTTAACACTATTCGATACAGGGATTGATTATCCTGACTGTTTCGATACAGGGTATTTTTTATCCCAACAATAGTGAAGTCGTTACCAATTTCATTGCCTTCGTCTATGAGCTCCTTGACTCCAACTAAATAAAGACATACTCAAACGCGACCGCAACACATGATTTTAATCGACAATCAATCCTCACAACCTATTGTAATAATCGATGACAACATCAACAAAATTCGATAATCCATCTTACGAGCATGTTTGAATGAATCGCAATTCTTACAACATGAATAACCTTAACCAATATCTTCAATCTCTTGTCACAATTCCATTTATTCATGTATAACATCATAATAAACAATAAGATAGACCAACATGTTTCGTAACATGTAAACATCCTTCCAAACTCGAGCTACAATCAGAGGAATACGAATGTTACCTTGTATTGATGAACTACGATGAAGAATAATCGAACTCCTTCCAAGAATCATTATCAACTCTAAGAACAACTCCAATCTGTGCTCCCAAGCTCATAACCAAATGGGAAGAGACTAAAATCGGTCTGGGAGGGTTGAGGGATGAAAAATGAAGATGAACTTCTAAAAATACCGAAGTTTTGGAAGTCTCACATATATATATATATATATATATATATATAACTCATACATTACGTACGCTACATGAACTCCCTAGCGTACGTAACAATCATTACGTACGTTATCCAACCTCGATAGCGTATGGAACGATAGTCCAGAAGTTACCGCCTGAATTCGTTCGATGGCTTACGTACGTAAGGCCCATGCCATAGCGTACGTAACTCTGAGTTGACTTGCTACAATATGATACTCATTTAATGTATGTAATGGGATATCCATAATGTATGTAAATCTCTATATTAACTCACCTGTCCACATCTGTGCCGAAAGTTGCCGACCATGGGACCCACCCATCGATCACAGCCTGACCCTGCCTGATATGACCTTACGTACGTTAACTATCCTTCGTAACGTACGTAAGCCTTGTGCATTAGTGTATGCTAAGTCCTTACTTTAGCATACGTTAATCAGGCTATACTCAGCGAATTCCAACTATTCGTGTCTGTCGTCTCAATATGCCGGATACATATACACGACATATTGTGTACATATACTCATTCCACCAACACTCTTATACGATACACTTGATATGCAATATCCTCAAATGCAACTGTCAACCAAGTACGACAATTATACTAATACAACTGTCTTAGTCGTTCAATTATTTTATCCATACTATACAGATTCCACACAGTACAATATAACTCGGATAAAATAACATTAAAAAACCATAGTAGAAATTCAGGATATTACATTAATAAGTAGTGTTCCTACTTTCTCAAGGTTTGCAAAATCGACACAGTGTATATAGACACATTCTATTTTATATTGTGGTTTGTGCAACGGTGACACACTGGCCTGATTATTAATAAGCTAGTAAAGTATGTCATGCGTTGCACGGACTATAATTTAAGTTATAAAAATTATAATAATTATTATTCTAATTTGAGTATTTTTAAAATATTAAGCGAAGAAGAAAGGAATAAAGTGATCCATAAGTTATGAAATAAAGAAATATACATGTACAATTATTTTACAAAGTACGAAAGACCTCTCTATATACTATGTTTGACGTCATCGTGGACATATTACTCTCCATGTCGTATATCAAGATCTTGAGTCCCTTAGGGTGAGTAATCCTTAATAGAGCAATGTAGAACTGACCATGACAGAAAATAGGTTTTCTAAGAGATAATCCAACTTGTGAGAGA
This sequence comes from Orobanche coerulescens, assembly GCA_033398695.1. Lineage (NCBI taxonomy): Eukaryota > Viridiplantae > Streptophyta > Magnoliopsida > Lamiales > Orobanchaceae > Orobanche > Orobanche coerulescens. The sequence goes on from CM065802.1 coordinate 200,701,396, forward strand.
GACTGACCTTGACTTGTTTATGTCATTGTTGTTGGGAAATTGGTACCTTCGCCATTTGAAATTTATGCAAAGTATAATAGAGTTATCAAACTCTTTTGCATTGTGGAAGCGTAAATAACTTGAGGAAAGCAAATGACACAAGATTTATAGAGGTTCGGCCAATAATGCCTACATCCTATCTTCGTATCTTTTTCCTTAGGCTAAAGACCAACCTCTGCGCCTCGTCTTCAATCGGTCCGATGGATACCGTTAAAATCTCATCTTCTATCGGTCCGCGATAAACCATTACACTCTTGGCTTTATATCGGTCAAGGAAGTAACCTATCTAGCTTTCAATGGGAACTAGACAAACCTCACTCGGATTTAGATATGATTCTAATAATGCCGGATCAATGATCCTAATAACACCGAATCAATCTACAATCCGTATCTTTCCTCTCGTGTATGTTTTCATGTATGAACACTCAAACGCTTATCAATTAAGCACAAATACAACAACAATAATGAATATAATGATATCTGATCAATATGTGATTTGCCTGTAGTTGTTGTGTGTTGAATACCACTATAAGTGGTATTTATAGGCTTTAAAGCCTCAACTAGCCGTTAGCATCTTTTGCCTTCATTATGTACGTTATAACAATTTCGTTACGTACATTAAGCTCATTACGTACGTTAGCACTTCCTGTTACGTACGTTATGCTCTATGTAAATCAGTCCAGTAGCTTCTGTCCATCCGTTACGTACGTTATCAATATGTCTGTTATGTATGCTAACTTTAGTATTCATATCTGTTGCATGCTGACCTACTCCATGACGTCATCTTCAACAGCTCCTTGTCTGAATTCATATTCAAACTCATTACGTACGTTATGTACAACTTCATTATATACGTTAGCTTCTATGCTTTAGTGTATTGTTATTCTTTAATATATTGCGTACGTTAACTCATGCCATCTGCACTCGTCTGTGTCCAGGTGAATTTATCATTACGTATGTTATCTTGATCTGCATTACGTACGTTAGGTGATCAGGTAACTTTTCCTCAGGTGACTCTTCAGGTGATTCTTCATCAGGTGACTCTTCATGTGACTTTTCATCAGGTGACTCTTCAGGTGAGTCTTCATCAGGTGACTCTTCAGGTGAGTCTTCAGGTGACATTGTCTTCAGGTGACTTTCTCTCGTCTGGACCTTTCTATTGAATCCTTTGTTGTTTTGGTTTGATCGTCAACTCATCATCAAACCAATTTATGATTATATGGAATAGAATATTCCAACAATCTCCCCCTTTTTGATGATTACAAAACAACTCTCTTCAATGGGATAAACCTGCAAAATATAAAAATATATACAGATCAAAGTTTTTGGCTTTGTCCGTTTCGTTAGTTTCTATCTCCCCATTTTTCTTTTCTCCTTTTCAACCACTTCTATTTTTTTTCATCTGTTCGTCTTTCTCCTTCGTCTTTTCTCCCTCTTTTCTTGATCGGGATTTATTTTTATTTTTTCGTCATTCTTCCATGACTCTTTATCCCATGCTCCTATTCTCCCCTTTTTGTTATCAGCAAAAAGAGCATATATAATTATAGAATCGATAATAAATCATGATAAAATATATGCAGAAATGGGTAAACTCCCCCTGACAAAAATCTCCCCTTAAAAATATAAAACTCCCCATGAGTTAATTTTGATTCTTGGGGACCCAACCGAAATTTGGTTTTTCTTTGGAAACATAGATGGTATTCGGTATGATGGTTCCTCGTGAAATCCATATTTTCTTAATTTTTATCGTCCGTCGTGGGTTTTTGCAATTCAAAATGTGATGCCCAATTTTTAAACATTTATCACAATAGGGTATTTTAAAATTATGGATTTGGTTTTATTACACAGTTTGAATCCTAACCCCTGTTTATTTAAAGAGTAATTTTGAACGGAAAGCATTTGTTCAAACTTGTCATTTCCGCACAAAAATTTATTCGTCATATTTTTAAGTTCGTTTTGAACTTTCAAAAAATCATCTTTAAATTTATCCTCTTTCTCAGAGAATGATAGGTTTCTATAAATTTCCCTTTTTAATTTAATTTGGAAGTTTCGATTTCCAATCATTTATTTTTCGATTGTAGGGATTTAATTTCAAATAAAGTATTTTGAAAATTGGTTTGTAAAAGTTCGAATGCTTCAAATAATTCGTCTTGAGACGATGTACTAACCTGGCTTTCGACGTCGCTTTCGTCGTATGAACTTCTTGACATGAGTGCGAGGTTATTTTGGACATATTCATCGTCATCCTCTTCGTAACTCCATGTAGCTATAAGAACTTCTTTCTTAGGATTTGAGCTTCGACAATTTTTAGCAAAGTGGCCTAGTTTACCACAGTTTCGACAGTTGTTGTCGAATTTCTTAGATTCGCCCGTCTGGATGTCTTTCCTTATCCAGTTCAATAAGTTTTGAAACTTATTTATATTCTTGGCATAATATGTCGATTCTACATCATCTTCATCCACCTGGATTTATTCGATTTTTGACACATTTTTAGCTTTTAAAGCTATGGTTCTTTCTTTTGGCTTCGGCTTGACACTTCGTGATTTTAGAACAATCTCATAATTTATTAGCGAACCTACAAGGGTGCTAAAGTCGAGTGTGTTGAGATCCTTAGATTCCATGATCGCCGTCACGGTGCCGTCCCATTCGTTAGGTAGTGATCGTAAAATTTTCTTGACTTTTTCACTAGTTGATAGTGGTTTCCCAAACGAAGCAAGTCCATTTGTGATGACCTAAAATCGGTCGAGCATGTTGGTGATGGACTTGTCACCCTTCATCATGAATAACTCGTAGTCATGGATATGTATATTAATCTTCGTCTCCTTGACTTGAGTTGTTCCCTCGTCTGTGATTTCAAGAATTTTCCAGATTTCTTTAGCACTTTTATAGAAAGAAATACGGTTGACCTCCTCTGGATTTAAGGCACAATATAAAAGTTGAGAGGCCTTACAATTGAGGTGATCGTTCTTCCAATCCTCGTCATTGTACTCTTCGAAGCTCTTAAATGACCCGTCGAATTTGGTTGGAACTTTCGGGCCAAGGCAGATGATCTTCCAGGTTTCTATATCATAGGCACGAATGAAGATCGGCATCCTTTTCTTCCAAGTCATGTAATTCGATCCGTCGAAAAATGGAGGTCGATTTAGAGAAAGACCTTCGACCGGTGCAAATTGAAACGCCATGGGATCGTCTTCTCCTTGGATGTTAAGCCAATTTTTATGGATACCTGCTCAGATACCAATTGTTGGGAAATTGGTACCTTCACCGCTTGAAATTTACGCGAAGTATAACAGATTTATCAAACTCTTTTGCGTTGCGGAAGCATAATGAACTTGCAGAAAGTAAATGACACAAGATTTATAAAGGTCCGGCCAATAATGCCTATGTCCTCTCTTCGTATCTTTTTCCTTAGTCTAAATATCAACCTCTGCGCCTCGTCTTCTATCGGTCCAAGGGATACTGTTACAATCTCGTCTTCTATCGGTCCGAGATAAACCGTTACACTCTTGTCTTTATGTCGGTCCAAGATAAACCATTTTTATTTTCTATCGTACAAGGAAGCAACCTATCTAGATTTCGATGAGTACTAGACAAACCTCATTTGGATTTAGAAATGATTCTAATAATGCCGGATCAATGATCTTAATAACACCAAATCAATCTACAATCCGTATCTTTCCTCTCGTGTATGTTTTCGTGTATGAACACTCAAACACTTATGAATTAAGCACAAATACAACAACAATAATGAATATAATTATATCTGATCAATATGTGATTTGCTTGTAGTTGTTGTGTGTTGAATACCATTAGAAGTGGTATTTATAGGCTCCAAAGCCTCAACTAGCCGTTAGCATCTTTTGCCTTCATTACGTACGTTATAGAACTTTCGTTACGTACATTAAGCTCATTACGTACGTTAGCACTTCCTGTTACATACGTTATGCTCTATGTTGTAACACCCCAAACTAGGCAGATATTACAGTGCCGTAGATCCCCAACTGGGACCCACCAGGCAAATGAAAATGAATGAATTACACAAGATAAATGTAGTACCGAACTACATTACAACAATAATTACTCCGATGAGGAGTTTAGTTACAACACACCAGGACAATACCGAATACTAGTGTATTTTATATGAAGATAAAATACACAACACTGAATGAAACGGAGTATTCAAATGAAAGTCTGAATGGAAAATAAAGGACAATAACATGAATAATCGAAAGATCGGGGCCCCTACTAGTATCACTAGGACTCCTCGACATCAACATGCTATTCCCGTGCGTTTGCCTTGCCATGACACGAAAAACAAAATCCCCAAACGGGTCGATTACAAAGAACAACAATCCTCAAGGGTTGAAATTACACAATCATGAATTAATCAAGTTATGAAACATTCTTAATTATGAATTACTGAAGAGGAGTACCATAGTACGCCCGTAATGTTCTCGTGCAAGTGTACAACACCCGTCCGTGTACCTAATTAGTCTCACGAGACAATATGACTCGTGTGCACGGTCTAATGTATCGGTGAACCCAATACAATAACCATCGTGTGCCCGACTAAAAATTCCACAGACACACCCGCCACGCAATATGAACCCGGAAGGTCACATGAACGAGAATGACCATAATGAACGTCAATGAATAATTAATTAGACAAGGATAAAATGACTCACCGTTATGAAAGTAATAGTGACGTGATTGATAATCCAATGAAATGATTTGGAACCGCTGTTCCTCGTGAATGAAATTATTATTCGACAATTACAAATCTCAAAATGATTATAATTATGATGAATGAATTATGATTATGAACAATCAACAACGAAAGGAATGAGTATCCTTTTAACCGAGTAAGATTTAACTTACACAACAACAATGAAGAATGTCCGTCCACGAACAACGCCCTAACCAAGATACCGGTCGCCGAACAACCTTAATTCATTACAATTACCAACAATCCGATTAATAACGAATTAAACACGAATAAAACGAACTCAAGACGTCGATACGATTAAACCAAGTTCATCGGGCATTATATCGAACACTTTGAGGCCAACTTTGATTGTATACAACTAAACCTCAATAAAATCAACTTCAAATCCCCAAGAAGTGTTTCAAATCAACAAAACATCTCCAATACGATCAATAATCCGTTATGATTATCCAAAACGTGATCATAACAACAATTAGACGAAAATCCACAATACCAATTAGATTTCAAAACTGTTATTGAATAATAACACAATAATCCAATGAATACATATAAAAACTCATAATAAAATAAATATCCCATCATATAACATGATTATAACGTCCAAACATCCTATTTCAACACAAAATCGAAGTCCAAAGTGTTGAAGGAATTACCTCTTGATGATCCAAGTGCTTCAATCCAAGAATATGCGTTAGATTGATTATCAAGCTTCACGATCGAAAGGAGATGAAGAAAATCAAACACCCAAATGATTTGTGAAGGAAAAACCCTCCCTCATGCCTTATCTCTCGGTTGAAGGTGAAGAAAATGCGTAAAATGGGTGAAATGATGAAAAAATGAATTTATAGGGGTCGATTGCTGGGACACGGCCGTGCCGATCGGCACGGCCGTGTCGCACGATTGGCCGGCAGTCGATGACTCGACCGTGTCCGGATTGACACGGTCGCAATACCGAGGGCCTTCAAAGCGACCCGCCCGGCTGACTTCGGCATGACTCGACCGTGTCCCGGGACACGGTCGGGCGTGTCGGCGATCGTTCGAGCTTATCCGAAGAGTACGGCACGGCCGTGTCGGACGACACGGCCGAGCACGGTCGGCGTAAACTTCGCATTTTCCGGACGAGTACGGCACGGGCCGTGTCGACGACACGGCCGAAGTTCGGTCAGCGGATCGCCAAAATCAAACGACCATAACTCTCTCGTCCGACTCGATTGACTCACCGTTTGAACCATTGGAAAGCTAACTCGATGCTCTATAATATTGCAAAGATTTAGAATTTTTGGAGTTACCAAAAATTAATGGTGATCTAACAAAGTCGAACTCATATGAGGAAAGTTGAAGCGATGAACAATAACGATACTCAACTCGAAGTTTATACGAGCGGTGAACACGGTGAATGAACATGATTGATGAATGATTATAATTGAGTGAAAATACACCGAGTGACAATTACAGATGATAATTACCGAATGAAAATGAATGAATTACAACCGGTATTACATACTCCCCTTAAAAGAGTTTCGTCCCCGAAACTAAGGGTCAAACAACTCGGGATAACTCTCCCGCATAATCTCCTCGGTTTCCCAAGTGGCCTCTTCGACTCCATGTCCGGACCACGAATCTTGACCAAAGGAATCGACTTATTTCTCAACTGTTTGATTCGCCGCTCTAAAACTCGTATAGACGCTCCTCATATGATTGATCGTCGGCGATCTCGATTCGTCGAACCGCAGATGTGACTCGGTCGGCAACATACTTTCGCAAATCGAGAGACATGAAACACATTATGAATTCGGCTCGGAGGTAAAGCCAATCGATAAGCTAACTCGCCTACTCGATCCAAAATTTCAAACGGTCCAATGAATCTCGGACTAACTTCCCCGTTTTCCGAAACGGAAAATACCTCGACTGGGATACCTTGACCAAGACGTGGTCACCCGTCTCGAACTCTAGTGGTCGACGACGATTATCTGCATATGATTTCTGTCGACTCTGAGCTGTCAACATACGACTCTTGATCAAAGCTACCTTCTCCCGGGCGGCTATAAGCATATCGGGTTCGGTGCCGATTGATTCTGACAAGTCATCCCAACACAAGGGAGATCGACAACGACGACCGTACAAGGCCTCGTAAGGTGCCATCTTAATGGAAGCATGCCAACTATTATTATACGTGAACTCGATCAATGGTAGTTGGGCTTCCCAATCGTCCTTCCAATCGAGGACGCATGCCCTCAACATGTCCTCTAATGTCTGTATAGTCCTCTCTGATTGTCCGTCGGACTGAGGATGAAAGGCGATGCGAGATTGAGTGAGTTCCCATAGCACGGTGAATCGATTTCCAAAATGAGATACAAATCGTCCGTCACGATCGGAAACGATACTCTTAGAGTACCGTGCAGTCTTACTATCTCCTTGATGAATAATCTGGGCAGTCTCTCGGGACCCCACGTATCCTTGATCTCAAGGAAATGAGCTGATTTAGTTAAACGGTCCACAATCACCGATCGTATTCATGCCACGGCGACTGCCGGCAAACTCGTGATGTAATCCATAGAAATGTCTTCCCACTTCCACTCACGGAATAGGGAGAGGTTTCGACATACCCACGGCCGATGTTCAATCTTGACTTGTTGGCAAGTTAAGCATCTCGAAACAAATTCCGCGACTTCTCGCTTCATATTACTCCACCGGTAATTTTGTTTCAAGTCCTTATACATCTTGCTAGACCGGATGAACAATAAGGGGTAGCATGAGCTTCTCTCAAAATCGAGTTTTTCAACTCGTCAATCGCGGCACGCACAACCGGTTCTTAAACCTCAAAAGTCTATCCTCGTGGACCACGAATCCAGGGCTCTCCCCGAGCCACATCCTCACGAATGCGCAACAATGCCGGGTCCGAACTCCGATTCTCCCCGATTGCATCCTCAAGAGATGATGAAATCTCTAACATACAAAGTGTCCCCGAACTCGTTGAAGCCGGACCTCGATCTCGGGTCTAAGGAATTCTGTTGGAGCTCCTTCGAATTGTTAAACGAGCAAGCATCCGCTCTGAATGGACTTACGACTCAAGGCGTCGGCGACAACGTCGCCTTGCCCGGTGGTAAAGGATCTCAATATCATAATCCTTGATTAGTTCTAACCACCGCCTCTGTCGCATATTTAATTCCTTCGAGTAAATATATACTTTAAACTTTTATGATCGGTGAATATCGACAAGTGACGCCATAAAGGTAATGACGCCAAATCTTCAAAGCGAACACCACTTTTGCTAGCTCAAGGTCGTGTGTCGGATAATTAACCTCGTAAGGTCTCAATCGCCGTGAAGCATAGGCAATAACCTTCCTGCTCGCATGAGTACACATCCGAGACCCCGTCCGACGCATCACTATAAACCACAAATCCTCCGTCCCTGCGGCAAGGAAAGTACAGTGCCGACATTAACCGACTCTTGAGTTCTTCAAAACTCCACCGACACGCGTCGGACCACGTTTATTTCTTATCCTTCCGCAAAAGGTTCACAATGGTTGAGCAATTTTGGAAAATCCTTCCACAAACCTCCGATAATAACCGGCTAATCCGAGAAAGCTTGATTTCCTTAACATTCTTCTGAGGTAACCACTGGATAGCCTCCGTCTTCGAGGATCAACACGCACTCCATCTGATGAAATTACATGTCCGAGAAACGTCACTTCTGACATCCAGATCTAACATTTGGAAAACTTCCCATAATGTTGTTCTCGTCTATCCACGTAGAGCACTTGATGTATGTGAAACTCGTGTTCCTCCTGGATACTAGAATAAATCTAATTGTCGTCGATGAAGACAACAACAAACTGATCCAAAAAGTCGATGAAAACCCGATTCATTAACTTTTTGAATACATGAGTGCAATAGTTAGCCCGAACGGCATAACTACGAACTCATAATGACCATAGCGTGTACAAAGCGGCGTCCTCGCGATATCCGACTCTCGAATCCGCAATTGGTGATATCCAGATCTTAAGTCGATCTGGAAAATACCGAGGCTCACGAAGTTGATCTAAAAGATCATCAATACGGGGTAAAGGATACTACTCTTGATCATCATCTGTTCAACTCGGTAATCGATACACAAGCGAAAAGAACTATCATTCTTCTTGACAAACAAAGATGGTGCTCCCCACGGGGCGTACTCGGTTGGATATACCCTTTCTCGAACAATTCCTCAAGTTGATTCTTCAACTCTCGCATTTTCGGGCCATCCGATACGGTGCCTTCGATAAATGGGACGTCTGGCTCCCACTCACTCTGAATTCCCTACTCTATGTGAAGGCAACTAGATAACTCGTCTGGAAATACATCGTCAATCGATGACAATGATACCACGAATGATTGAACATTTCGATTGCCCTAGAATGGTCAATCGATAAAAAGAGATACCAATAATGATTGAACAACTCGATTGCCTTAGAAAGGCCAATCGATGAAGATGATACAATGAATGATTGAATAACTCGATTGTCTTAGAAAGGCCAATCGATGGAAATGATACAATGAATGATTGAATAACTCGATCGCCCTAGAAAGGCCAATCGATGAAAATGATACAATGAATGATTGAATGACTCGATTGTCTTAGAAAAGCCAATCGATGGAAATAATACAAGGAATGATTGAATAACTCGATTGCCCTAGAAAGGCTAATCGATGAGAATGATACAATGAATGATTGAATAGTTCGATTGCGGAATTTCTCTGCTTTTGTCAATAATAATACTTCTTCTGGAACAACGGGGATTACTTCCCTGAAGCACACATTCGACAACCAACGACGGAAAGATAGCGACCAAACGCTAACAAACACTGAGGATAGTATCAAGATGGTTAAACCAACTAATACCGAAATTACATCGTCCTAAGATAAATTCACCACGATTAGGTCCACCAACCAATCGCGGTTACTAAGCTTACTTAGGTATGATTAGAAAATTCTTCCATCGTCGGTAGGCCGATGGTATGAGGTCCACAAGCAATAGGACTATCCCGAAATAAGTATATTCTATCATGATTCGAAAATGAATGAATGCGGTGTACGTAATCAAAAGGTACACACAAGTTGAAATAAAATTACGAGTATACGAAATCATTCGGGCCACCGTATCGTCGATCCTCCTCATCATATGAATCAGGACTTGCCGTCCCCGAACCGACGCTCCGTCGATAAATACGAGCTCCAACTCTATTTGCTTCCAGTGTCTTAAACGACGATGACAAAGCGATTCTGAAACGGCTGGTTGCTTGGGCTGAGATGCCGCGAGCCGACTTGGAGTCCTTTCGCAAAACGGGCCTTATGCCCAAAATTCCCACAATTATAGCACGTGATAGACGGTTTACACTCGGTCTGAAATGACCGGCGTTCCACAATTGAAACAGGTGATGGCCGAACTGGCCGCTCGGGAATGAGATCCCGCACGATTATGCGCCGTAGGAGGTCGCTCAGAAACGATAGGACCTACACGAGGCTTTTTGAAGGTTGACTGACCGCCTTCGGATTGATTACGCCGTTGATTTCTTGCCGACAAATGAAAGTTGTTGTTCAGCACTTTCCTTAGCAGCTGGCTCATACGTGAGAGTTCTCTCGATTAAACCGGTCAGAGTGGCGCAATGATGATTGAGCAACTGCACATGGGTCATCATGGCCTGCATAAAAGTGAGTGGATCAACCCGAACATCTTGATCGAGCGAGTCCTGGGCACGATTTCCGGCACAGTGATTATTTCTCGGGTTTCGGTCCGCACCGCGCCTCTCCCCGTGCATCCTCGACAGCCTCTCTCCATATCGAAGTAGGAAGGTCTCTTAATGTTTATATTTCCCGCATGATTAGGTCGTTATGATTATGTCATGAGATGATGAAAATGAGTATACATGCTCTAACTTAGTGATTATATGAATGATTTATGAAGTTACATGATTATCTCGATGAAATTCTTGAAATGATTATCTTGAATAACTTAACAAGATTGATAATATGATTATCAGATTGACAACCGAGTAATGAAATGAATTGAGTAATTAATGAGTTAACATGATCGTTCCGATTATTAATCGAGTAATGAAATGAATTAAGTGATTGATGAGTTAATATGATCGTCCGATCATAATGAATGATGATGTTTGAGGATTGTTAAATGATGAATGATGAATGAATGACTATTGCCGAAATTATACCATGGCGTTAGAAGTCTTACAGTTCTTTCGGTCGATTGGCTCGGCATCTCGCACAGTCACACGTGACGCGAAAGTCCAATGATACTAGTCCGATGACAATGATTTCAAATGAGACATGACTTGGAGGGTAGTATTCAAAACCACGCTCCGATACCAACTCGTAACACCCCAAACTAGGCGGATATTACGGTCTGTAGATCCCCAACCGGGACCCACCGTGCAAATGAAAATGAATGAATTACACAAGATAAATGTAGTACCGAACTACATTACAACAATAATTACTCCGATGAGGAGTTTAGTTACAACACACCAGACAATATCGAATACTAGTGTATTTTATATGAAGATAAAATACACAACACCGAATGAAACGGAGTATTCAAATGAAAGTCTCATGGAAAATAAAGGACAATAACATGAATAAGCGAAAGATCGGGGCCCCTACTAGTATCACTAGGACTCCTCGACATCAACATGCTATTCCGTGCGTTTGCCTTGCCATGACACGAAAAACAAAATCCCCAAACGGGTCGATTACAAAGAACAACAATCCTCAAGGGTTGAAATTACACAATCATGAATTAACGAAGTTATGAAACATTCTTAATTATGAATTACGCCGAAGAGGAGTACCATAGTACGCCGTAATGTTCGTGCAAGTGTACAACACCCGTCCGTGTACCTAATTAGTCTCACGAGACAATATGACTCGTGTGCACGGTCTAATGTATCGGTGAACCCAATACAATAACCATCGTGTGCCCGACTAAAAATTCCACACAGACACACCCGCCACGCAATATGAACCCGAAGGTCACATGAACGAGAATGACCATAATGAACGTCAATGAATAATTAATTAGACAAGGATAAAATGACTCACCGTTATGAAAGTAATAGTGACGTGATTGATAATCCAATGAAATGATTTGGAACCGCTGCTCCTCGTGAATGAAATTATTATTCGACAATTACAAATCTCAAAATGATTATAATTATGATGAATGAATTATGATTATGAACAATCAACAACGAAAGGAATGAGTATCCTTTTAACCGAGTAAGATTTAACTTACACAACAACAATGAAGAATGTCCGTCCACGAACAACGTCCTAACCAAGATACCGGTCGCTCGAACAACCTTAATTCATTACAATTACCAACAATCCGATTAATAACGAATTAAACACGAATAAAACGAACTCAAGACGTCGATACGATTAAACCAAGTTCATCGGGGCATTATATCGAACACTTTGAGGCCAACTTTGATTGTATACAACTAAACCTCAATAAAATCAACTTCAAATCCCCAAGAAGTGTTTCAAATCAACAAAACATCTCCAATACGATCAATAATCCGTTATGATTATCCGAAAACGTGATCATAACAACAATTAGTCGAAAATCCCCAATTCCAATTCGATTTCCAAAGTGTTCTTGAATAATCCCTCAATAATCCAATGAATCCTTATACAAACTCATAATCATATACATATCCCTTCATATATCATGATTATAACGTCCAAAACATCCTATTTCAACACAAAATCGAAGTCCAAAGTGTTGAAGGAATTACCTCTTGATGATCCAAGTGCTTCAATCAAGAATATCGTTAGATTGATTATCCGGCTTCACGATCGAAAGGAGATGAAGAAAATCAAACACCCAAATGATTTGTGAAGGAAAAACCCTCCCTCAAGCCTTATCTCTCGGTTGAAGGTGAAGAAAATGCGTAAAATGGTGAAATGATGAAAAAATGAATTTATAGGGTTATTGCTGCCAGGACACGGCCGTGCCGATCGGCACGGCCGTGTCGCAATTTGGCCGATTTGGCCGACAGTGACTCGGCCGTGTCCGGATTGACACGGTCGCGGCCGAGGGCCTTCCGGCGACTCCGCCCGATAGCGACTTCGGCATGACTCGGCCGTGTCACGGGACACGGTCGGGCGTGTCGGCATGCGTTCGAGCTTATCCGGAAGAAATGCACGGCCGTGTCGGCGGACGACACGGTCGAGCCTGGTCGGCGTAAACTCGCATTTTCGGACGAGTACGGCACGGGCTGTGTCGGACGACATGGCCGAGTTCGGCAGTGATCGGCCAAAAACTGAAACGACCATAACTCTCTCGTCCGGACTCCGATTGACTCACCGTTTGAACCATTGGAAAGCTAACTCGATGCTCTATAATATTGCAAAGATTTAGAATTTTTGGAGTTACCAAAAATTAATGGTGATCTAACAAAGTCGAACTCATATGAGGAAAGTTGAAACGATGAACAATAACGATACTCAACTCGAAGTTTATACGAACGGTGAACACGGTGAATGAACATGATTGATGAATGATTATAATTGAGTGAAAATACACTGAGTGACAATTACAGACTGATAATTACTGAATGAAAATGAATGAATTACAACCGGGTATTACATATGTAAATTAGTCCAATAGCTTCTGTCCATCCGTTACGTATGTTATCAATATGTATATTACGTACATTAACTTTAGTCTTCATATCCGTTGCATGCTGGCCTACTCCATGACGTCATCTTCAATGGCTCCTTGTTAGAATTCATATTCAAACTCATTACGTACGTTATGTACAACTTCATTGCGTACGTTAGCTTCTATACCTTAGCGTACATTATTCTTAAATGTATTGCGTACGTTAACTCATGTCGTTTAAGGGATCCTAAGTTCATAACTATGTAAATCGTCAATTGAAGCCTTTGTGTGCAATAAGCCTCATGCAACAACCAACTTTGATTAATAGTATTAATTGTCAGATACCCTTTGAAGCTTAGTTACATCCTAACCAAGCCAGTAACTGTAGCCCTAAATGCAGTATAGATCAAATACGAGTAAGGTGTAGTTTGATCAATCGAATGTCCACCTAATACCCTCCCTATTATTTGACCTTATCGAGTTATCATAGACGTATACAACACTAACAATAAAAATATCATTAAGAAGAACTTATGTCCACAAATCGGGGGAGAACGTCTACCGCCTAACAATACTAATCACGCCTATTGACAACAAAACATACCAACATAACATAGCATGACCACTTTAATCCGGTAGTCTAGGTTTCCGCACCTAAGCTCCGATACCATATTCTATAACATCCCCAAAATGTTTGAGACATATTACATCACCCAAAAATCCTTCGTGAGGATTTACTAGGCCAATTGGAAAACAACTGATATAGATCCCTCTTCTAAGAGGACCTACAGTACAAAACTATACGACATAACACCACATCGATCGAAAAGGTCAAATACTGAAATTGATAAACACACATTGACAGACAAGGTCCTATGCAATACAATAACGAACAAGATTGACTTGGACCAAATTACATTGACTTGAAGAATAAATTTTACAACTCGGAAACAATAACATAGCCCTAACTCTTGGGCTGACTAGCATCGCAGTGGTTCTTTACCTCTGCACCGATCCTATGGTTACTCCTCCATCTTAAGTACCTAACATATAAATATACCCACCCCCAAAGGGTTCAACAACACCTTAACACATCAGGTATTTTATAAAAATGTCTTGTTTGAAACATCCATGTCAACACTTTATTTGAAACATTTTCAAATCTATTTAGGGTTCATGGCCCTGAATCTGTTTTCAACAGCCCACTACAAATATGACAATGATGATATGCTCGGCCCGACTCTCCAACCGGGTTGAAAGACGAATAATAACTGATACACGATGCAAATTACTCTGAACGGTGAATACAATGAATGAATATGAATTATGAAAGATCATTAATGAGTGAAAAAATTACTAAGGGACAATATACTGAATGATAATGAATGAATTTACAACTGGGTATTACACACCACGTGTTGGTCCGACGGGATCATCTTGGGCATGTTGTCCGCATGGTGTTCGATTGATTGTCCCTAAGGGTAGAACATAGGGTGATTCTTTCTATTTCCGTCGTATTGTGTTTGATGTAGTCTTGTGTTGTGCTAGGATCAGATCATTGAAGAAAGTCAGACCACAGGTCCCTCGGTTCACTGTTTCTTGTGTTGTTCCAACTAAGGAAAGTACTTTGATTGAGTTTGATGTACCTCGTGTGAATATGTGGAAAATGTGATTTTGTGAAAAGTGGTAAAATGTTTTTGGTGCCATGTGGTTTTTTTTGAAAAAGTGATGATTTCAGAAAGTGCGACTTGTGGTCGTGTGCCAAGTAAAACCGGTGAGGCTCCCCTGGGATCCGTTAGACTGCGAGTATCTATGGATCACTTGGTAGGGCTGTACAACCGGATAGGGCTTGACGAGCACTCCCTGGGGTGTGTATCTCGCGTGAGGTACAGTGCCAGTATAGCCCCTGTGGTTGTTTTTGTGATGATGATTGTGGTATGATATTCCGGAATATATGTGATGGCACTGTGATTTGGTTGTTTATTCACTTCTTGTACATATTCATAAATCATCGTACTTGCACCGGCTTTTTGCTGACCCCGTTGGGGGTGAATACTTGTTCTGTATTAAGGTACAGGTCCAGAAGGCGATGCGGCACAAGGCAGACACGAGCTTGATGGGCAGCGTTGATGTTATGTGTCATTCTCGAGTTTGTGGTTGTTTTGTTTGAGAATAATTGTGGTTTGTTTTGTACTCGCGCGAGTACCTGCATGTAATATGTATTGGTGTGTTGTTTGGTCGTTTTGATGATGATGTTGTATCAGTCGTAGTTCCTCGGAACAGTATGTCGTTTGTTATGGTGTTGAGTTAGGTTTAAGGTGAATGTTGTTAACGTTTCATGTATTTCGTGGGTGTAAATTGTTAATGTGATTTTATGTCGGTCTATGCCTCGTAGGTTCTCCAAAATGAATATACGGCGCTGTAATATCTCCATATATCATGGGGTGTTACAGATCGTGGTATCAGAGCCTAGGTTTATGTATACCTAGGCTGTTGGTGCTTTTGGGTCTGTCAAAGTTGAGTCGGTCGTTTGTTTCCGACATCACTACCTGTTGCCACCTCGGGATGTCTATGTTGGAAGTCTCTTCGGACGATAGTCATTCCCTCTCGTAGAGAGTAATTACTAATGTGATCGTGTAACCTATTGTTGCAATTATTTCCTTATTGAACTGTTTGTTTCTCCAGTATGCTACGAGGTAGAGCTAATCGTCAATGCGGCCGTGGCCGTGGTAGGGGAGTGGTGCCCAAACTAGAGATGTCCGTATCCAATTTGGCATATCATTTTGTGACTAATCAGACCCAAACCTATCCGGAGGTACGGGTGCGAGTGCAGAAGAGGAGGTACCTAATGTGCTTCAACAAGTTGTGACTCAGGTGCATCAACTGGCCCAAGTGGTGCAGAATATTCATACTGGCCAGACTGGTGATGATCGATGGCTTCAAGAAGTCATAAAATGAATCCTCCCAGATTCGACGGCTCCGATGATGCATCTAATTGCGATCACTGGTTAGTCGAGTTAGAGAAGATATTTGATGGTATTGGCTTCCCTGAAGCCAAGAAGGTCCCAATTGCTCAGTACCTAACAGTTGATGATGCTTTTGATTGGTGGCGAGCCATTAAGCCTAAGCATCGTGTTGCCACATGGGAAGAATTCAAAGAGCTAATGGAGGCCCAATATTGCCCAACGCCTGTTCGACAATCAAGAGTCAGTGAGTTCTTTAGAGCTCATCCCCAAGATAATCCTATCTCCGAGGCGATTAAGACATTCAATAGGCAGTTGTCGTATGTCCAAGATCAAGTTAGAGATGAAGCAGTAAAGATACTTCATTTTGATGCGAGAATGAAGCCTCAGGTTCGAAAATACATGGTGGTACTCGGGTGTACTACCTTAAGAGAGTATCATGATAGGATACTTGCTTAAGAAATGGTGATAGTTCCAGTCCAGACTGCTCCTAGCTGGAAGAAATAGAAGTTTTCCGGTAGCTTTCGAGGAAGCAGATGGCATAAACCTCAGTCTTCTATGCAGTCTTCTGTTAGTTCTCCTCAACCTAGTGGAGGAGTACGAGATCTTATTTATGCACCCTCTACTACTTATGCGCCAAGAGTTTATTTTAATTGCGGAGTTGCAGGACATGTTAGTTCTCAATAGTTCATCACGCCCCGTTAACTGTTTTAAGTGTGGAAACAGGGGCACCGAGTGACATGTTGTGAGACCGCGAGTAGAGTCTTTGCTAATAAGTCTCCTACTCCAGCAGTTACAGTTGTGGGTCAGCCAACTCCGAATGTCGGATGCGGTAGTATCAGAGGAAGAGCCGAGCGCAAAGACACCCCAAGCACTGGATCAGCTCCACCTCGACTGTATGAGATGAGACAGACTTATGATGTTAGGGTTGTGACTACGTCACGTATTGTTTATATTCATATGCATCTGGTAGATGTATTATTTGATTCTGGATCCACTCATTCCTTCATATCCTTCTCTTGTGTACGTCGTTTAGGTCTTAATGGCCTATCTGTGTGTGAACCATTCACTATTGGATTGCCGAGTGGGGAAATGATAGATGGGGATCAGGAGATTGTAAATTTTCCTATAACTATCAATGGTAGAGATTGGCCGTCCGACTTAATTGTAATTGATATGAAGGGGGAGATTTGATTCTAGGTGACCATTTGTTAGATCGTCATGGGGAGGTGGTGGATTATCGTCGAAAGATGATTTCGATCATCCCACAGGATGGGACCGAACATGTGTTTGAAGGATATAAATCAGGCACTTCACGAAAAATTATTCGGGCCATGAAGGCGATAGAGTTATTGCGACAAGGTTGTACTGGCTATTGGTGATACGCAATGAAGACAGAAACTGATGAGGTTCAGTTATCCTCCATTCCAGTCGTGACTGAGTTTCCAAACGTGTTCCAGATGATTTACCTGGATTACCGCCACATCGTGATGCGGAGTTTATTATTGAATTAGATCCTAATGCGGCACCAATATCTAAAGCAATGGCCCCATCGGAAATGCAAGAGTTGAAGAAGCAACTAGGCGACTTGTTGGACAAAGGTTATATTCGTCCTAGCACCTCTCCAGAGGGCACGCCAATGTTGTTTGTACGGAAGAAAGATGGATCTTTACGATTATGTATTGACTATCATGAGTTGAATAAATTCACTATCAAGAACAAGTATCCGTTGCCACGGATTGATGATCTATTTGATCAACTGCAAGGAGCTACGGATTTCTCAAAGAATGACTTGAGGTTGGGTTATTATCAATTGCGAATCCGGGATTCGGATATTTTAAAAATAGCATTTCGAATGAGATATGGGCATTATGAATTCATAGTTATGCCTTTGGTTTGAGTAATACCCCGGCGGTGTTCATGCAGCTCATGAATAAGACCTTTATTGAATATCTTGATAAATTCGTGGTGGTGTTTATTGATGATATCTTAATCTATTCTAAGAGTGAAACAAGCATGCTGAGCACCTAAGAATTGTACTGAGTATGCTGATGTAATACCCCCAATCCGCTCAGGGATATTACACGCCGTAGAACCCTTCCTCAAGGATCTACCAGGCTGGTAACAACATATAACAACTCAATCATGCCTTTAAGGCTAAAATGACTCAGTAGACCGATTTGGTCTTTCAATAAATACATACAACTCAAATACAAATCATGCCCACGCAGGGGTCAAAATACAACCACACCCGTACAACGGGAAAAGTATAACAGCGGAAAATAAGTACAACTGAACCAATAAACAATATACGATTCCTCATGTGATTAGTATCGATCATCTTTCATCATCCTTCGTGCCGAACCTGTGTTATGCTCCAAAACCTGAATGCAAAAACAGACATCCACCCCGCGAATACTCGGGGGTTAGCAAAACTCCACTGTTTTGCTAGTGCAAGAACAAAGTGCAAATACGAGCCATACAATTCACATTCCACGAACGATAATAATTCGGAATCCTCAAAGGTTCAAATACAACAAGATGAACACTTCCCAAGGCGAGAGTTTGAGTAAAGACTTCCCAAAATTTCAAGATCAAAATATCAAGGGAAACAATTTATAAAATGATTTGAAATACCATCGGGAGTTTTAATAGAAGACGATTTAGGATTATCATATCCTACTTTTCAAAACCCAAAAGACAAAAGGGATCACCGCCCCAAAGGTTTACTTTCCGAAAAATGACCTTTACCAAACCGTTGGGATTTTAGCCCCAAATCCGTAAAATGACTTTTACAAAACCATTGGGATTTTAGCCCCAAATCTCATCAACTCACAGTACACGAGAACGACAACAAGGTTCGTCTACCAACGTCAAAATCCACAATTAAAGGATTTAACACAAACAACAAAATACTCTAGAGGCATCCTAGCCAAGTAGGCCAAACGAACAACTTACCTCTTACACACTTAGTCAATGCATGCAATCATGAAAACCGTTCAAAAGCACTTATTTCCGGAAATGCCATAATCAAATCACATTTGCAAAATGCACCACAATTAACCGTCGATCCACGTCTCTGTGGACCCCTACCGAGACCCCGTCGGATCTAACCCGTAGTGGTTAAAAGCAAGCTTGTCGATCCACGTCTCTTGTGGACCCCTACCGAGACCCCGTCGGATCTAACCCGTAGTGAGCATACACACACACACACACGTTACTCATGCAATACTAATATGCTAAGAATGTAAGTTCATTAAGAATACTCACTAGAGATGGCCATTAACTCGACACCATTATCAAACTCTTCAAAACACCATAACAAGATTAAATACGGAATACACGATTCTATAACTTTAAACAATAGGAGTATCATCATCAAATCCTTCAACATTCAAAATAACCAAATCATAATCAATTCCCAAAACACACCATTCACAAAATACACATGCCATTTGAAAGAAAGCCTTTAACGAGGCCAAACCAAAATCTTTTGAAACTTCATTTCAAACAACCAAACAAACACACCAAGACGATCACCGATCATCATATCCATAAAATAAGAAAAGTATGGACAAGGTACTTGCCTCGAAATCACAATCGCAACGAGACGACGGATAGGACGCGGTCGAATAGCCCCGAACCCCCGAACAATATCAAGAACGCGATAGCACCACGAGTATTACGAGAATAACACCACACGAATCATCAATCACCAAACGGGATTCAACATCGGAATCCTCGAACACCTATAAACCTCCGGAAGGAATAATAACACATGGTTACGACGAGAATCGAGGCCAAAACAACGGAAATCCCAACAAACTATCGAAGGGAAACTCATTGGGACATTTAATCGAACACTAAATGTTCAATAATTCCCAAGAACACTCGAATCGTCAATCGAGTTAAACAAACTCGATATATGGATATACAACCCATAGAACACGATTAATAACATCATACTACACCAACCGATGTATCAAAATCGGACTAGAATCGAAATCAAGAACAAATTCTCCGAAAAGTCAACTTGAAGGAAAATCAAGAAATATACCTTGATTCGACGAAACACGCGGATTAGATGTTGATATAATCAACAAAGATCTTCCAAAACATCTTGGAATTGAGTAGGATCGACCAAGAACACTATTTCACATCGCACCCGTCGCCAGCCGCCGAAAGAAGGAAAAAAATCGGGTAAAAGTGAAGTCTGGCCGAGCCCAGGCTATATATAGCCGGCAGGGTTACGGCCGTAACCGGCAGTGCCTTACGGCCGTAACTCGGTCCTTACGGCCGTACTCGGCAGGCCTTACGGCCGTAACTCGCACACATTACGGCCGTAACCGGCCTTCGTCCGGAAGATGCCCAGCCGTGACGGCGTGCATTCGATCACACTTACAGCCATAATCGCACACATTACGGCCGTAACAGAACCTTACGGCCGTAACTCGCCAAAGCAGGCCTCGCTCCGCCGTGACTCGGCCGTGGCCATTCCGACGGCTTGACGACCGAAACCCGATCCTGAGTAAAAATCGGAGATACGGTTACGAAGTACTCGCAAAGACGAATCCAAGCGCTAAGAGAACACACGATTCCGACCACCCGAAGTGTCGGAATTCGACAACGGAAGTAATTACCCTAAACTTTAGGAAATTACAAAAATGTCCCAAAACGCCCGGAAATCACGATACGTGATCGAAACACCGAACCAAAACTCGCAACATGAATAATAACATCAAATGAACTTACGAGAAACTCGAGACAACAGTTTCAGATGAGATTCGCAAGAATCGAGCTCAAGTGCGGAAAAGTCGCCAAAAGACACGGAACTCAACAAAACAACCCCGAAACGAACTTGGATGACAAAAAGTGCAGAATTAATCATTCTAGAAATGACGAAACGGTCATGAGCGAGTCGTCAAAACGGACTTCCGCCGAAAAAAAGAAAATTACCGAAATTCGAAATTGCGGATATTACATTCTACCCTCCTTAAAAGAAGTTTCGTCCCGAAACTTAAAACAAGTAGGGGGAAGCAATATACCCGCCAGGAAAACTCGACTAGATACACAAAAACAGAAAACTCGCGCCCAACGGCGAAACGCTGCAAGAAACGCAAAGAGACATACGACGTGAAAACACGCTCCACGACGACCAACACAACGTCGCCGTTAGGGATATAATAAAACCAACAAGTGACAAGTGTCATCAAATGGATAATACAATCAAGTCAATTATCCGACAATCACAAAACACAACGAACGAAAATCAATATGATTGACCAACCCAATGGTACATCAATCAAAACGAGAGCCAACCGCTGAACAAATACGGAATCCCACCGCCCAAGGGTTGGTAGATCGAAAACGAGACTAATTTCCCGAACTGAAGGGAATTACGAAGGAGCCTGAACGTTCACCAATCACGGAACGAGATCAACAAAAACCGAACAATCAAACGATCGAACCACAACGATCGAGACAACAAAAATCGAACACTCATGTTCGAATCACGAAGAACAATAAAATTCAAACAACAACTCCCAGGTTCACGTCTCGGCTCGAGACAACATATGATCCGGTGCAAACAACGATATGTGCATTCACATAAGATCCACAGGAAAGGGAATAGCAATCGAAAAGTCACAACGACAAAAGAGTAATTCCGAAACAATACCACCCTCGTTCGATCAACAAAAGCAAGGGACAGGACAAGATCAGAAAATGTCAACGCACATAAACGAGTCGACAGAGTCGAAAATACAGAAGTTCCAAATCCGATCCACTTCGAATAAAAGAACTAGTAGAACCAGATGATGTCACTCCCGAACAAGGTTCACAAGAATCGAACCGAACCCGAAAAGTCACGGCGATAACTAGATCGACCCATAACAAGTTCGCAGTTCGTTCGGACGATGAAACCGAAATACAGAACAAGTTCAGACAGTATCAACGAACACGAGCGAATCGATAGACTGGAGGAAGAGAAAATACAGAAGTCAAAATAGTATGGGTATTACCCCCGACCTCATCCACGAAATTCACAAAAACAGGAGCAAGGTAACAAGACATTAAACAACCGACACATAACGGAACGATTACCGATGCACACGGTCATACCAAACCAAGCTCTAACAGCTCGCA
Source organism: Orobanche coerulescens (assembly GCA_033398695.1). Classification (NCBI taxonomy): domain Eukaryota; kingdom Viridiplantae; phylum Streptophyta; class Magnoliopsida; order Lamiales; family Orobanchaceae; genus Orobanche; species Orobanche coerulescens. Next base: position 200,723,931 of record CM065802.1, read on the forward strand.
CACGCGCGACAACGCAGAAATCACCACGAGGCGACAATATTCAACACCAACATCCCATCTCTCACAGAGGCTAACACAACAAGTGTGTAGAAAACGACTAAACGCTCACACCGCCAATTCGATCATACTCGGGAGCAAACATCAAAATGACAATGCGAACATCATACATACATACCCAATCCTCAAATGGGAATGGATAGGTTTTAAAAACGAAAACCTCATTTTGAAAATAATTTAGAAGAACAACGGTTGATCTTGAGTATCACCTTTCAAAAAAAAAAAAGTACAAACGTGATACCTCGTTATCGAGACTTTGGAAAACCATTTCGCATTTGATAAAAATGAGGTCACTTTCTCTTAGTGGAAACTTTCAGAATATTCGACCCTCGGGTCTAAATAAAAGTGTTTCTAAAATATTGAAAATATCTAAAAACATTTTGGTCCTCGAGGTAGAAGAATTTTGAAACAGATTGTGGCACCTTAGAAGTACCGCGAGAAAACAATTCATTTGAAACGTACGTCTCGAAATTTATTTCTAAGATACTCAAGTTTTTGAAAATAATTCAATGCCAAAAAGGACGATGCCAAAAAGGCTAGAATGCCCAAAAATTTCAGGTAATCACACGGAACATCATAGCGCTGTGGGTCCCGCGTCGGAACCCCAGGCTAAAAACCATTTATAAAAATGCCAAAAAGGCCGATGACGGTAATATTTCAAAAACTCACAGAAGCCATTTACAAAATGCTAAATACCGTCATAAGAATTTCGCCAAAATGACCAAGGCCATAATGCCAAAAACTCGGTTAAGGGAATCGGTTTTCGAAATAAAACTCGGTCGGTAAAATACCGAAAGTCATTACAAAAGAACTCACGCAGCGGATAAAAGAAATACAGTTCAACATGCACAATCCAGCAACACTACTCCTCATAAGAACAAAATATTAGAGTCAAATAACCATATTCAGAGCAAAACCAATGGCCCCATTCGAGGCTTCTAAAGACCCTCCCGCACTGGCTAGTGAACAAGTCGAACGTGTATAAGCACAAAGCTTCCACAAGAGAACTTGTAAAACATGCAAATCGATTCGAAAATCATCAGCAACAGACAAAAACAACAATAAAAAGACATCACAAGCGACGGCACTCCTCGTATAAATCAAATACGAGAGTCGATTAAATACATATCGTGAAATCAAAATCCACATAAGGATTCCATCACTTAACAAATAATCATAAATATAGCTCGTGTCACACGAGGCACAACACAAAGAAGGGAGACTTACTTCCACAGGTCGCACGAAGATGATGATCGCCCCACGATACTAATCACGACCAACAAACTCAAACGACGCGTCGCGACACGACTCAGTCAGATAAAATCCGACGAAACAAGACTCAAACAACACGACTTGACCCGACAGCCTAGGTTTCCCCAACCTAAGCTCTGATACCATTTATGTAACACCCCCAATCCGCTCAGGGATATTACACGCCGTAGAACCCTTCCTCAAGGATCTACCAGGATGGTAACAACATATAACAACTCAATCATGCCTTTAAGGCTAAAATGACTCAGTAGACCGATTTGGTCTTTCAATAAATACATACAACTCAAATACAAATCATGCCCACGCAGGGGTCAAAATACAACCACACCCGTACAACGGGAAAAGTATAGCAGCGGAAAATAAGTACAACTGAACCAATAAACAATATACGATTCCTCATGTGATTAGTATCGATCATCTTTCATCATCCTTCGTGCCGACCCTGTGTTATGCTCCAAAACCTGAATGCAAAAACAGACATCCACCCCCCGAATACTCGAGGGTTAGCAAAACTCCACTGTTTTGCTAGTGCAAGAACAAAGTGCAAATATGAGCCATACAATTCACATTCCACGAACGATAATAATTCGGAATCCTCAAAGGTTCAAATACAACAAGATGAACACTTCCCGAGGCGAGAGTTTGAGTAAAGACTTCCCAAAATTTCAAGATCAAAATATCAAGGGAAACAATTTATAAAATGATTTGAAATACCATCGGGAGTTTTAATAGAAGACGATTTAGGATTATCATATCCTATTTTTCAAAACCCAAAAGACAAAAGGGGTCACCGCCCCAAAGGTTTACTTTCCGAAAAATGACCTTTACCAAACCGTTGGGATTTTAGCCCCAAATCCGTAAAATGACTTTTACAAAACCATTGGGATTTTAGCCCCAAATCTCATCAACTCACAGTACACGAGAACGACAACAAGGTTCGTCTACCAACGTCAAAATCCACAATTAAAGGATTTAACACAAACAACAAAATACTCTAGAGCCATCCTAGCCAAGTAGGCCAAACGAACAACTTACCTCTTACACACTTAGTCAATGCATGCAATCATGAAAACCGTTCAAAAGCACTCATTTCCGGAAATGCCATAATCAAATCACATTTGCAAAATGCACCACAATTAACCGTCGATCCACGTCTCTGTGGACCCCTACCGAGACCCCGTCGGATCTAACCCATAGTGGTTAAAAGCAAGCTCGTCGATCCACGTCTCTTGTGGACCCCTACCGAGACCCCGTCGGATCTAACCCGTAGTGAGCATACACACACACACACGTTACTCATGCAATACTAATATGCTAAGAATGTAAGTTCATTAAGAATACTCACTAGAGATGGCCATTAACTCGACACCATTATCAAACTCTTCAAAACACCATAACAAGATTAAATACGGAATACACGATTCCATAACTTTAAACAATAGGAGTATCATCATCAAAGCCTTCAACATTCAAAATAACCAAATCATAATCAATTCCCAAAACACACCATTCACAAAACACACACGCCATTTGAAAGAAAGCCTTTAACGAGGCCAAACCGAAATCTTTTGAAACTTCATTTCAAACAACCAAACAAAGACGATCACCGATCATCATATCCATAAAATAAGAAAAGTATGGGCAAGGTACTTGCCTCGAAATCACGATCGCAACGAGACGACGGATAGGACGCGGTCGAATAGCCCCGAACCCCCGAACAATATCAAGAACGCGATAGCACCACGAGTATTACGAGAATAACACCACACGAATCATCAATCACCAAACGGGATTCAACATCGGAATCCTCGAACACCTATAAACCTCCGGAAGGAACAATAACACATGGTTACGACGAGAATCGAGGCCAAAACAACGGAAATCCCAACGAACTATCGAAGGGAAACTCATTGGGACATTTAATCGAACACTAAATGTTCAATAATTCCCAAGAACACTCGAATCGTCAATCGAGTTAAACAAACTCGATATATGGATATACAACCCATAGAACACGATTAATAACATCATACTATACCAACCGATGTATCAAAATCGGACTAGAATCGAAATCAAGAACAAATTCTCCGAAAAGTCAACTTGAAGGAAAATCAAGAAATATACCTTGATTCGACGAAACACACGGATTAGATGTTGATATAATCAACAAGGATCTTCCAAAACATCTTGGAATTGAGTAGGATCGACCAAGAACACCATTTCCCGTCGCACCTGTCGCCAGCCGCCGAAAGAAGGAGAAAAATCGGGTAAAAGTGAAGTCTGGCCGAGCCCAGGCTATATATAGCCGACAGGGTTACGGCCGTAACCGGCAGTGCCTTACGGCCGTAACTCGGTCCTTATGGCCGTACTCGGCAGGCCTTACGGCCGTAACCGACATTCGTCAAAAATCAGTCCAGCAACTGTCGGGCACTTACGGCCGTAACTCGCACACATTACGGCCGTAACTGGCCTTCGTCCGGAAGATGCCCAGCGCCCGTACGGCCATACCCGATCACACTTAGGGCCGTAACTGGCACACATTACGGCCGTAACCAAAGACCTTACGATCAGAACTCGGCCAGCCAGCCCTCGCCCGGCCGTGACTCGGCCGTGGCCATTCCGACGGCCCGGGCGACCCCGAAACCCGATCCTGAGTAAAAATCGGAGATACGGTTACGAAGTACTCGCAAAGACGAATCCAAGCGCTAAGAGAACACACGATTCCGACCACCCGAAGTGTCGGAATTCGACAACGGAAGTAATTACCCTAAACTTTAGGAAATTACAAAAATGTCCCAAAACGCCCGGAAATCACGATACGTGATCGAAACACCGAACCAAAACTCGCAACATGAATAATAACATCAAATGAACTTACGAGAAACTCGAGACAACAGTTTCAGATGAGATTCGCAAGAATCGAGCTCAAGTGCGGAAAAGTCGCCAAAAGACACGGAACTCAACAAAACAATCCCGAAACGAACTCGGATGACAAAAAGTGCAGAATTAGTCATTCTCGAAATGACGAAACGGTCATGAGCGAGTCGTCAAAACGGACTTCCGCCGAAAAAAAGAAAATTACCGAAATTCGAAATTGCGGATATTACATTCTACCCTCCTTAAAAGAAGTTTCGTCCCGAAACTTAAAACAAGTAGGGGGAAGCAATATACCCGCCAGGAAAACTCGACTAGATACACAAAAACAGAAAACTCGCGCCCAACGGCGAAACGCTGCAAGAAACGCAAAGAGACATACGACGTGAAAACACGCTCCACGCCGACGAACACAACGTCGCCATTAGGGATATAATAAAACCAACAAGTGACAAGCGTCATCAAATGGATAATACAATCAAGTCAATTATCCGACAATCACAAAACACAACGAACGAAAATCAATATGATTGACCAACCCAACGGTACATCAATCAAAACGAAAGCCAACCGCTGAACAAATACGGAATCCCACCGCCCAAGGGTTGGTAGATCGAAAACGAGACTAATTTCCCGAACTGAAGGGAATTACGAAGGAGCCTGAACGTTCACCAATCACGGAATGAGATCAACAAAAACCGAACAATCAAACGATCGAACCACAACGATCGAGACAACAAAAATCGAACACTCATGTTCGAATCACGAAGAACAATAAAATTCAAACAACAACTCCCAGGTTCACGTCTCGGCTCGAGACAACATATGATCCGGTGCAAACAACGAGATGTGCATTCACATAAGATCCACAGGAAAGGGAATAGCAATCGAAAAGTCACAACGACAAACGAGTAATTCCGAAATAATACCACCCTCGTTCGATCAACAAAAGCAAGGGGCAGGACAAGCTCAGAAAATGTCAACGCACATAAACGAGTCGACAGAGTCGAAAATACAGAAGTTCCAAATCCGATCCACTTCGAATAAAAGAACTAGTAGAACCAGATGATGTCACTCCCGAACAAGGTTCACAAGAATCGAACCGAACCCGAAAAGTCACGGCGATAACCAGATCGACCCATAACAAGTTCGCAGTTCGTTCGGACGATGAAACCGAAATACAGAACAAGTTCAGACAGTATCAACGAACACGAGCGAATCGATAGACTGGAGGAAGAGAAAATACAGAAGTCAAAATAGTATGGGTATTACCCCCGACCTCATCCACGAAATTCACAAAAACAGGAGCAAGGTAACAAGACATTAAACAACCGACACATAACGGAACGATTACCGATGCACACGGTCATACCAAACCAAGCTCTAACAGCTCGCACACGCGCGACAACGCAGAAATCACCACGAGGCGACAATATTCAACACCAACATCCCATCTCTCACAGAGGCTAACACAACAAGTGTGTGGAAAACGAATCAACGCTCACACCGCCAATTCGATCATACTCGGGAGCAAACATCAAAATGACAATGCGAACATCATACATACATACCCAACCCTCAAATGGGAATGGATAGGTTTTAAAAACGAAAACCTCATTTTGAAAATAATTTAGAAGAACAACGGTTGATCTTGAGTATCACCTTTCAAAAAAAAAAAAGTACAAACGTGATACCTCGTTATCGAGACTTTGGAAAACCATTTCGCATTTGATAAAAATGAGGTCACTTTCTCTTAGTGGAAACTTTCAGAATATTCGACCCTCGGGTCTAAATAAAAGTGTTTCTAAAATATTGAAAATATCTAAAAACATTTTGGTCCTCGAGGTAGAAGAATTTTGAAACAGATTGTGGCACCTTAGAAGTACCGCAAGAAAACAATTCATTTGAAACGTACGTCTCGAAATTTATTTCTAAGATACTCAAGTTTTTGAAAATAATTCAATGCCAAAAAGGACGATGCCAAAAAGGCTAGAATGCCCAAAAATTTCGTGTAATCACACGGAACATCATAGCGCATGGGTCCCGTCGGAACCCTGTGCTAAAAACCATTTACAAAAATGCCAAAAAGGCCGATGACGGTAATATTTCAAAAACTCACAGAAGCCATTTACAAAATGCTAAATACCGTCATAAGAATTTCGCTAAAATGATCAAGGCCATAATGCCAAAAACTCGGTTAAGGGAATCGGTTTTCGAAATAAAACTCGGTCGGTAAAATACCAAAAGTCATTACAAAAGAACTCACGCAGCGGATAAAAGAAATACAGTTCAACATGCACAATCCAGCAACACTACTCCTCATAAGAACAAAATATTAGAGTCAAATAACCACATTCAGAACAAAACCAATGGCCCCATTCGAGGCTTCTAAAGACCCTCCCGCACTGGCTAGTGAACAAGTCGAACGTGTATAAGCACAAAGCTTCCACAAGAGAACTTGTAAAACGTGCAAATCGATTCGAAAATCATCAAATGCACAAAAACAACAATAAAAAGACATCACAAGCGATTTACACTCCTCGTATAAATCAAATACGAGAGTCGATTAAATACATATCGTGAAATCAAAATCCACATAAGGATTCCATCACTTAACAAATAATCATAAATATAGCTCGTGTCACACGAGGCACAACACAAAGAAGGGAGACTTACTTCCACAGGTCGCACGAAGATGATGATCGCCCCACGATACTAATCACGACCAACAAACTCAAACGACGCGTCGCGACACGACTCAGTCAGATAAAATCCGACGAAACAAGACTCAAACAACACGACTTGACCCGACAGCCTAGGTTTCCCCAACCTAAGCTCTGATACCATTTATGTAACACCCCCAATCCGCTCAGGGATATTACACGCCGTAGAACCCTTCCTCAAGGATCTACCAGGATGGTAACAACATATAACAACTCAATCATGCCTTTTAGGCTAAAATGACTCAGTAGATCGATTTGGTCTTTCAATAAATACATACAACTCAAATACAAATCATGCCCACGCAGGGGTCAAAATACAACCACACCCGTACAACGGGAAAAGTATAGCAGCGGAAAATAAGTACAACTGAACCAATAAACAATATACGATTCCTCATGTGATTAGTATCGATCATCTTTCATCATCCTTCGTGCCGACCCTGTGTTATGCTCCAAAACCTGAATGCAAAAACAGACATCCACCCCCCGAATACTCGGGGGTTAGCAAAACTCCACTGTTTTGCTAGTGCAAGAACAAAGTGCAAATACGATCCATACAATTCACATTCCACGAACGATAATAATTCGGAATCCTCAAAGGTTCAAATACAACAAGATGAACACTTCCCGAGGCGAGAGTTTGAGTAAAGACTTCCCAAAATTTCAAGATCAAAATATCAAGGGAAACAATTTATAAAATGATTTGAAATACCATCGGGAGTTTTAATAGAAGACGATTTAGGATTATCATATCCTACTTTTCAAAACCCAAAAGACAAAAGGGGTCACCGCCCCAAAGGTATACTTTCCGAAAAATGACCTTTACCAAACCGTTGGGATTTTAGCCCCAAATCCGTAAAATGACTTTTACAAAACCATTGGGATTTTAGCCCCAAATCTCATCAACTCACAGTACACGAGAACGACAACAAGGTTCGTCTACCAACGTCAAAATCCACAATTAAAGGATTTAACACAAACAACAAAATACTCTAGAGCCATCCTAACCAAGTAGGCCAAACGAACAACTTACCTCTTACACACTTAGTCAATGCATGCAATCATGAAAACCGTTCAAAAGCACTCATTTCCGGAAATGCCATAATCAAATCACATTTGCAAAATGCACCACAATTAATCGTCGATCCACGTCTCTGTGGACCCCTAACGAGACCCCGTCGGATCTAACCCATAGTGGTTAAAAGCAAGCTCGTCGATCCACGTCTCTTGTGGACCCCTACCGAGACCCCGTCGGATCTAACCCGTAGTGAGCATACACACACACACGTTACTCATGCAATACTAATATGCTAAGAATGTAAGTTCATTAAGAATACTCACTAGAGATGGCCATTAACTCGACACCATTATCAAACTCTTCAAAACACCATAACAAGATTAAATACGGAATACACTGTAATATCCGCAATTTTCGATTTTCGGTAAATTTCTTTTTTTGGTCGGAGTCTGTTTTGACGACTCTCTCATGACCGTTTCGTCATTCGGAGAATATTTAATTCTGCACTTTTGTCATCCGAGTTCGCTTTTGCCGCTTTGTTGAGTTCCGTGCTTTTAGCGACTTTTCCGCGCTTGAGTTCGGTTCTTGCGAATCTCGCTCAAACCGCTGCTTTGGGGTTTTTCGTAAGTTCATGTAACGTTGTTATACGTGTTGTGAGCTTCGGTTTGATTATTCGTTGTCGTATGGTGATTTTCGGGCATTTGGGCCATTTTCGTAATTTCCCAAAGTTTGGGGTAATTACCTTCCGTTGTCGAATTTCGAGCCTTCGGGTGGTCGGAATCGTGTGTTCTACTAGCTCTTAGATTCGTCTTTGTGAGTACTTCGTAACCGTATCTTTGGTTCGTATTCAGGTTCGGGTTTCGGTGTCGTTTTGTTGAATTCAGGATTTCTAAACGACTTTTCTAAGTATGAGTTCGACTTTGTTGGATCACCATTAATTTTTGGTAACTCCAAAAATTCTGAATCTTTGCAATATTATAGAGAATCGAGTTAGCTTTCCAATGGTTCGAACGGTGAGTCAATCGGAGTCCGGACGAGAGAGTTATGATCGTTTTCGTTCACCCGCTCATTTGGCCGATCACTGCCGACCGGACTCGGCCGTGTCGTCCAACACGGCCCGTGTCGTACTCGTCCGGATAAGCCGGTAGCCACGCCTGCAGGCTCGACCGTGTTCCAGGACACGGCCGAGTCGATGCCGAGCGCCCCTACGCGACACGAACGTCACATGCCGGACACGGTCGAGTCCTGCCGGCCAGCTGCGCGCCCACGGCCGTGTCGGCGGACACGGTCGAGTCTGTCACCCTATTTAAGGCCCAGTGATGGGTTTTTCTTCATTTTTCTCACTCGTTTCTTCCTCTTCCGCTGGAGCTTTGATGGTCATGAAGGGATGTTGTTAGAGGTTAAATCCATGAAGTTTTGAAGTTCATAACATCGATTAATCCTTCCATAACTTGCTCCGATCGACCGAATCAAGGCAAGTTTTCCTAAATTATAGTTTTGGGGATTTTGTTCGATTTGTCCGTTTAATCCGTTTTAACTCAGAATATTGATGGATTGATGATTGTTAAGATATATCATATCTAATTCCTTGTTATTCCACGGTTGGATTGCCACGGATTTGTCGTTTTATTGAGTATTTTATCGACGCCTTGAAGGTGTTCGATAAAATGTCACAAAGAGAATTCGAGCGTTCTACGATTATTTTCTTCCGCTTATGATCGATGATTTATTGATTATATGTAATTAGGGTCGAATTCTTGTGAAGAACTCGAGTCGGAACCCTTCCGTTCGTTGTCTCCTTCGGGGTCCGAGCTTCCCGATCGAACCGTGTTCATCGGAGCGTTTGCAGCGGTTATTAAGGCAAGTATCTTATTATACGACTTGTATCTTGTGAATAGTAATTACGTATGATTTGTATGACGACTTTTCTTGCCTCCGTAAATATGTTCCGTTTGAGTAGGTTGTGTTTTCCGAAATTTGAAGGCTTTGTGATAATAGTGATATATTGGTATCCGTGTTAGGCGTTGTGCCATTTGTGCAGGATTGCGATGTACATATGAGATGGTTGCACACGTGGTTGTTCAATGTATTGTGTACCGAATGTGTGTTATGTTGGTTAAATGTCGTTGATTGATGATAGTTGTTGCGAGTGTCGAGGTTGTGTTATGTGCGTGCAACGTACGATTTTGTGGTGATCAAGGTGATTGATTAATTGTGCTCATTGTTGTATGTAATGTGAATGTGAATATGTGTGTGACCGCTAAGTTCACTCGTGTTGGTTCGACGGGACCTACGAGGATTCGTGGCAGTGGACTACGGGATCAGAACTTAGTGAGGTACTGAGGTCCAATCGTGCGGGTCTGACGAGGCCTACGATAACGCATGGCAGTGGACCATGAGTTTCGGACACAGTGCGTCCAACCGGGTGAGCTCGACGGGGCTTACGGTGACACGTGGCAGTGGACTACGGTGTCAGGACTGTGTGTGTGATTGTTGTGATTGATATAGTCCGTGTGGGTTGTTATGCCTACGGAGACACGTGACAGTGGATCACGGTGTCGGGATTGGTTATGTTTAGTTAATAGTCCGTGTGGGTTGTTGAACCTACGGAGACACGTGACAGTGGATCACGGTGTCGGAATTGATTATGTTTGTTTAATTGTGCGTGATGTAGTCCGTGCGGGTTGTTGAACCTACGGAGACACGTGACAGTGGATCACGGTGTCATGAGCATGATACTTTCAAATCAAAGTATTTAAAGGAAAAGTTTTAAGAAAGAACGTTGGGCCGAGCCCCACGAGATTTATGGAAATGTTTAGGTATTGTAAATGTTGAATTATGAAACAAGTTTTGGGTTAAGGCCCTAATGTTTACGAAAAGGTTTTGTAAATTAGGACTCGAGGTCCAAAAGAATTTCGCTTTAAAAATCCCGAGATGATGTGTTCCTTTTCAAATATCTCTTACTTGAGTTCGAAATTCTAAAACTTCTCGGGAACATTCGATAATTGATTTCCGTATTAAATTCGTAGTTGCTCTTTGCTTGTTACATTTCGTATGGTTTGATACTTGCACTAGTAAAACAAAGGAGTTTACTAACCCCAGTATTCGGGGTGGATGTCTGCTTTGCGTCGGTACATGCAGTTCGGGGAGCATCACAGGATTGGCACAAGAGGATGACGAGCCGCGATACTAATCATGAGTCGAGAGTTGTTTTGATGCTTGTTGTGTTGTCGAGTTGATTTCACTTTCCGTCAGATTGTATTTCACCCCGTGTGGGTAATGTTATTTAAGTCGCTTTGTCGATTGGGTTGTGTGACCTCATCCCGTGTATTCACGTGTAAGTGACCATATCGGTCTGTATCATTTTATTGTTTGACCCTGGCTGGGCAAGCATTTGGTTGTTTATGGTTGTTTAGCCTGGTAGATCCTTGTGGAAAGGGTCTACGGCGTGTAATATTCCCTTATGGTTTTGGGGGTGTTACATTTATGGTATCGGAGCTTAGGTTGCGGAAACCTAGGCTGTCGGGTCGAGTCAAGTCGTGATTTGTCGAGTAATGTGTTGTCATGTCGTTTTAGTCATCAGGTGACAAGTTGAGTTGTGCGTAGTCACAACGTGTCGGTTATGTTGTCAGACGAGATTGGTATCGTGGGCGACCGTCACCTCCGTGCGACCTGTGGATGTAAGTCTCCTCTTTTATGCGAAGTACCTGTGTATCTCGATTTTTATCTTAGTGAGTTAATTGCGGTGCATGATTTTCTTTACACAGTATTGTGTAATATAATTGTGTTTAGTACTTGTGGCATATAGTATGTGTATAGGACTGGGCACATTATTGTTTTATCTTTGAACCACCGGGTGGTGTGGTATGGTGTGGAAGTTGTAAACCTTGACGGATTTGAAAAGGTATCGGCGGCGAGTTTTAGTTTGAAAACCGATTCCTTTAACCGAGTTTTGGCGTTATGGCCTTGAACGTTTTGGCAAAATTCTTGTGACGGTACTTAGTATTTTGTAAATGGCTTTTGTGAGTTTTTTTGAAATATTACTGTCATCGGCCCTTTTGGCGTTTTTGTAAATATTTTTATCTGGTGGGTTCCGCGCTGGGACCCACAACGCTATAATGTTCCGTAATTACTCGAGATTTTTGGGCATTCTAGCCCATTGAATTATCTTTGAAAATCTTGAGTATCCTAGAAATAAATTTCGAGACGTACGTTTAAAATGAATTGTTTTCTCATGGTACTTCCAAGGTGCCACGATATGTTTCCGAATTCTTCTACCTCGAGGACCAAAATGTTTTGAGATATTTTTCAATGTTTTATAAACACTTTTACTTAGACCCGAGGGTCGAATATTTCCGAAAGTTTTTCACGAAAAGAAAGTGTCCTCATTTTTATCGAATGCGAAATGGTTTTCCAAAGTCTCGATAACGATGTTTCACGTTTGTACTTTTTTTGAAAGGTGATACTCAAGATCAACCGGTGTTTTTCTAAATTATTTTCAAAAGGAGGTTTTCGTTTTTTTTTTAAAACCTATCCATTCCCGTTTGAGGGCTGGGTATGTATGTATGATGTTCACGTTGTCGTTATGATGTTTGCTCCCGAGTATGATCGAATTGGTGCCATGAACGTCGAGGCGTAGCCACGCATTTGCTGTACTAGCCCTCTGTGAGAGGTGTGAACCGGTGTTTACTGTTTATCGCCTCGTGGCGATTTGCGTGTTGTCACACGAGTGTGAGATGTTGAAGCTTGGGTTTGTACGCTTGTGTACATGTGGGATTGTTTCATAATGTTTGTAATTATGTGCTGATTATCGTTCGGGTCGTTGGTGTCGCCGAACGATACTGTCGTTGTTGTAGTGTTTGTGTGTGTATTACTTTACGATGGTAATCGTTGTATATGATATGTGTTATGATTCTTTATTATGCTGAGTTGGCATCTCCAGTATGTTGTTTTGCGGTGTTATGTTCCATTGTATCTAGCATCTGTATTTTCGATATGCCGAGCCGAGGCATTTCGAACGTATTGTGCCGGGGGCATGTGCGTGCCAATTGTCCTTCTCGTCAGTAACGCTTTTCAAGTGTGGACCCGAGAGACACAGGATCCAGTTTTGCGAGTTGGGTTCCGAGTCTTTCGGGGCGCGAACTTCAGTATAGATATGAGGATCGGATCTGAGAGGCCCATGGGATATATTTCGACGTTTGCTTTTTGTGTTGTCACCTTACTCCAGTTGTTGTGAGTTGCGGGAACGACATTTCTTTTATAAGAGGTCGAATGTAATGCCCGTATCGTTTGACTTCGCATTTCCTCTTTCTCGAGTCTATCGACTCGTCGTGTTCGTTGATACTTTATGAACTTGTTCTGTATTTCGGTTTCATCGTTCGATCGAACTGTGATCTTGTTGTGAGTCGATCTGGTTATCGATGTGACTTTTTGGGTTCAGTTCGATTCTTGTGAACCTTGTTCGGGAGTGACCTCATCTGGTTCCATTAGTTCTTTTATTCGAAGTGGATCGGATTTGGAACTCTTGTGTTTTCGACTCTGTCGACTCATTATGTCCGTTGACATTTCTGAGCTTGTCCTGCCCCTTGCTTTTGTTGATCGAACGAGTGTGGTATTGTTTTGGAATAACTCATTTGTCGTTGTGACTTTTCAATCGCTATTCCCTTCCCTGTGGATCTTATGGGAATGCACGTCTTGTTGTTCTCACCAGATCATCCTGGGAGTTGTTGTTTGAATTTTCTTATCCTTCGTGTTTCGAACATGATTGTTCGATTTTTGTTGTCTCGATCGTTGTGGTTCGATCGTTTGTTTGTTCGGTTTTGTTCTCGTTTCGTGATTGTTGAGCATTCAGGCTCCTTCCTAATTCCCTTAAGTTCGGGAAATTAGTCTCGTTTTCGATCTTCCAACCCTTGGGCGGTGGGATTCCGTATTTGTTCAGCGGTTGGCTCGCGTTTTGATTGATGTACCGTTGGGTTGGTCAATCATATTGATTTTCGTTCGTTGTGTTTTGTGATTGTCGGATAATTGACTTGGCTATATTATCCGTTTGATGACGCTTGTCATTTGTTGGTTTTATTATATCCCTAACGGCGACGTTGTGTTGGTCGCCGTGGGGCGTGTTTTCGCGCCGTATATTCCTTTGCGTTGTTAGTAACATTTCGCCGTTGGGCGTTAGTTACGCATTCTTGTGTATCTTGTTGAGTTTTGCCTGGCGGAATATTTCTCCTCCCTACTTGTTTTAAGTTTCGGGACGAAACTTCTTTTAAGGAGGGTAGAATGTAATATCCGCAATTTTCGATTTTCGGTAAATTTCTTTTTTTGGTCGGAGTCTGTTTTGACGACTCTCTCATGACCGTTTCGTCATTCGGAGAATATTTAATTCTGCACTTTTGTCACCCGAGTTCGTTTGGTCTTTGCTTTGTTGAGTTCCGTGCTTTTAGCGACTTTTCCGCGCTTGAGTTCGGTTCTTGCGAATCTCGTTCAAATCGCTGTTTGGGGTTTTTCGTAAGTTCATTTAACGTTGTTATACGTGTTGTGAGCTTCGGTTTGATTATTCGTTGTCGTATGGTGATTTTCGGGCATTTGGGCCATTTTCGTAATTTCCCAAAGTTTGGGGTAATTACCTTCCGTTGTCGAATTTCGAGCCTTCGGGTGGTCGGAATCGTGTTCTACTAGCTCTTAGATTCGTCTTTGTGAGTACTTCGTAACCGTATCTTCGGTTCGTATTCGTGTTCGGGTTTCGGTGTCGCTTTTGTTGAATTCAGGATTTCTAAACGACTTTTCTAAGTATGAGTTCGACTTTGTTGGATCACCATTAATTTTGGTAACTCCAAAAATTCTGAATATTTGCAATATTATAGAGAATCGAGTTAGCTTTCCAATGGTTCGAACGGTGAGTCAATCGAGTCCTGACGAGAGAGTTATGATCGTTTTCGTTCACCCGCTCATTTGCCGATCATCGCCGACCGACGGCCGTGTCGTCCAACACGGCCCGTGTCGTACTCGTCCGGATAAGCCGGTAGCCACCGCCTGCAGGCTCGACCGTGTTCCGTGACACGGCCGAGTCGATGCCGAGCGCCTTCGCGACACGGCCGTGTCATGCCGGACACGGTCGAGTCCTCGCCGCCATCGCGCGCCACGGCCGTGTCGCGGACACGGTCGAGTCTGTCACCCTATTTAAGGCCCAAGAATGGGTTTTTCTTCATTTTTCTCACTCGCTTTCTTCCTCTTCCGCGGCTGGAGCTTTGATGGTCATGAAGGGATGTTGTTAGAGGTTAAATCCATGAAGTTTTGAAGTTCATAACATCGATTAATCCTTCCATAACTTGCTCGATCGACCGAATCAAGGCAAGTTTTCCTAAATTATAGTTTTGGGGATTTTGTTCGATTTGTCCGTTTAATCCGCTTTAACTCGAATATTGATGGATTGATGATTGTTAAGATATATCATATCTAATTCCTTGTTATTCCACGGTTGGATTGCCACGGATTTGTCGTTTTATTGAGTATTTTATCGACGCCTTGAAGGTGTTCGATAAAATGTCACAAAGAGAATTCGAGCGTTCTACGATTATTTTCTTCCGCTTATGATCGATGATTTATTGATTATATGTAATTAGGGTCGAATTCTTGTGAAGAACTCGAGTCGGAACCCTTCCGTTCGTTGTCTCCTTCGGTCCGAGCTTCCCGATCGAACCGTGTTCATCGGAGCGTTTGGTAGCGGTTATTAAGGCAAGTATCTTATTATACGACTTGTATCTTGTGAATAGTAATTACGTATGATTTGTATGACGACTTTTCTTGCCTCCGTAAATATGTTCCGTTTGAGTAGGTTGTGTTTTCCGAAATTTGAAGGCTTTGTGATAATAGTGATATATTGGTATCCGTGTTAGGCGTTGTGCCATTTGTGCGGGATTGCGATGTACATATGAGATGGTTGCACACGTGGTTGTTCAATGTATTGTGTACCGAATGTGTGTTATGTTGGTTAAATGTCGTTGATTGATGATAGTTGTTGCGAGTGTCGAGGTTGTGTTATGTGCGTGCAACGTACGATTTTGTGGTGATCAAGGTGATTGATTAATTGTGCTCATTGTTGTATGTAATGTGAATGTGAATATGTGTGTGACCGCTAAGTTCACTCGTGTTGGTTCGACGGGACCTACGAGGATTCGTGGCGGTGGACTACGGGATCGAACTTAGTGAGGTGCGAGGTCCAATCGTGCGGGTGCGACGAGGCCTACGATAACGCATGGCGGTGGACCATGAGTTTCGGACACGGTGCGTCCAACCGGGTGAGCTCGACGGGGCTTACGGTGACACGTGGCGGTGGACTACGGTGTCGGGACTGTGTGTGTGATTGTTGTGATTGATATAGTCCGTGTGGGTTGTTATGCCTACGGAGACACGTGATGGATCACGGTGTCGGGATTGGTTATGTTTAGTTAATAGTCCGTGTGGGTTGTTGAACCTACGGAGACACGTGATGATGGATCACGGTGTCGGAATTGATTATGTTTGTTTAATTGTGCGTGATGTAGTCCGTGCGGGTTGTTGAACCTACGGAGACACGTGATGCTGGATCACGGTGTCATGAGCATGATACTTTCAAATCAAAGTATTTAAAGGAAAAGTTTTAAGAAAGAACGTTGGGCCGAGCCCCACGAGATTTATGGAAATGTTTCCAGATTGTAAATTGTTGAATTATGAAACAAGTTTTGGGTTAAGGCCCTAATGTTTACGAAAAGGTTTTGTAAATTAGGACTCGAGGTCCAAAAGAATTTCTGCTTTAAAAATCCCCGAGATGATGTGTTCCTTTTCAAATATCTCTTACTTGAGTTCGAAATTCTAAAACTTCTCGGGAACATTCTGATAATTGATTTCCGTATTAAATTCGTAGTTGCTATTTGCTTGTTACATTTCGTATGGTTTGATACTTGCACTAGTAAAACAGTGGAGTTTTACTAACCCCCGAGTATTCGGGGGGTGGATGTCTGTTTTGCGTCCAGGTACATGCAGATTCAGGGGAGCAGTCACAGGATTGGCACAAGAGGATGACGAGCTGCGATACTAATCATGAGTCGAGAGTTGTTTTGATGCTTGTTGTGTTGTCAGAGTTGATTTCAGTCTTCCGCTGTATTGTATTTCGACCCCTGTGTGGGTAATGTTATTTAAGTCAGTTTTGTCGATTGGGTTGTGTGACCTCATCGGTCTGTG
This sequence comes from Orobanche coerulescens, assembly GCA_033398695.1. Classification (NCBI taxonomy): domain Eukaryota; kingdom Viridiplantae; phylum Streptophyta; class Magnoliopsida; order Lamiales; family Orobanchaceae; genus Orobanche; species Orobanche coerulescens. The sequence goes on from CM065802.1 coordinate 200,741,091, forward strand.
TATTCACGTGTAAGTGACCATATCGGTCTGTATCATTTTATTGTTTGACCCTGGCTGGGCAAGCATTTGGTTGTTTATGGTTGTTTAGCCTGGTAGATCCTTGTGGAAAGGGTCTACGGCGTGTAATATTCCCTTATGGTTTTGGGGGTGTTACATACACGATTCCATAACTTTAAACAATAGGAGTATCATCATCAAATCCTTCAACATTCAAAATAACCAAATCATAATCAATTCCCAAAACACACCATTCACAAAACACACACGCCATTTGAAAGAAAGCCTTTAACGAGGCCAAACCGAAATCTTTTGAAACTTCATTTCAAACAACCAAACAAAGACGATCACCGATCGTCATATCCATAAAATAAGAAAAGTATGGGCAAGGTACTTGCCTCGAAATCACGATTGCAACGAGACGACGTATAGGACGTGGTCGAATAGCCCCGAACCCCCGAACAATATCAAGAACGCGATAGCACCACGAGTATTACGAGAATAACACCACACGAATCATCAATCACCAAACGGGATTCAACATCGGAATCCTCGAACACCTATAAACCTCCGGAAGGAACAATAACACATGGTTACGACAAGAATCGAGGCCAAAACAACGGAAATCCCAACAAACTATCGAAGGGAAACTCATTGGGACATTTAATCGAACACTAAATGTTCAATAATTCCCAAGAACACTCGAATCGTCAATCGAGTTAAACAAACTCGATATATGGATATACAACCCATAGAACACGATTAATAACATCATACTATACCAACTGATGTATCAAAATCGGACTAGAATCGAAATCAAGAACAAATTCTCCGAAAAGTCAACTTGAAGGAAAATCAAGAAATATACCTTGATTCGACGAAACACATGGATTAGATGTTGATATAATCAACAAGGATCTTCCAAAACATCTTGGAATTGAGTAGGATCGACCAAGAACACCATTTCCCGTCGCACCTGTCGCCAGCCGCCGAAAGAAGGAGAAAAATCGGGTAAAAGTGAAGTCTGGCCGAGCCCAGGCTATATATAGCCGACAGGGTTACGGCCGTAACCGGCAGTGCCTTACGGCCGTACTCGGCAGGCCTTACGGCCGTAACCGTCATTCGTCAAAAATCAGTCCAGCAACTGTCGGGCACTTACGGCCGTAACTCGCACACATTACGGCCGTAACCGGCCTTCGTCCGGAAGATGCCCAGCGCCCGTACGGCCGTACCCGATCACACTTAGGGCCGTAACTGGCACACATTACGGCCGTAACTGGCACCTTACGGCCGTAACTCGGCCAGGCCAGGCCCTGCTCCGGCCGTGACTCGGCCGTGGCCATTCCGACGGCCCGGACGACCCCGAAACCCGATCCTGAGTAAAAATCGGAGATACGGTTACGAAGTACTCGCAAAGACGAATCCAAGCGCTAAGAGAACACATGATTCCGACCACCCGAAGTGTCAGAATTCGACAACGGAAGTAATTACCCTAAACTTTAGGAAATTACAAAAATGGCCCAAAACGCCCGGAAATCACGATACGTGATCGAAACACCGAACCAAAACTCGCAACATGAATAATAACATCAAATCAACTTACGAGAAACTCGAGACAACAGTTTCGGACGAGATTCGCAAGAATCGAGCTCAAGTGCGGAAAAGTCGCCAAAAGACACGGAACTCAACAAAACAACCCCGAAATGAACTCGGATGACAAAAAGTGCAGAATTAATCATTCTCAAAATGACGAAATGGTCATGAGCGAGTCGTCAAAACAGACTTCCGCCGAAAAAAAGAAAATTACCGAAATTCGAAATTGCGGATATTACAGCTGAGGGCTAATAAGCTCTACGTTAAACTTTCTAAGTGCGAGTTTTGGCTGAAAGAAGTTGCTTTTCGTGGTCATATTATATTAGCCGAAGGTGTTCGAGTGGATCCTCAGAAAATTGAAGCAGTTCTAGTGCGGGAGCCCCCGCGGAATGTCAAGAAAGTTTGGAGTTTTCGAGGATTAGCTGGTTATAATCATCGATTTTTCGAGGGTTTATCTAAAATTGCTCGAGCACTCACCCATCTACTATAGAAAACTCAGAAGTTTGAATGGAATGACGAATGTTAGAAGAGCTTCGATGAGTTAAAGAAAAAGATGACTATGTCACTGGTTCTAGCCTTACCACAAGGAACTGAAGGTTTTGTCATCTAAAGTGATGCCTCTAAACAAGGATTAGGTTGCATATTAATGCAAGATGAGAGAGTAATTGCATATGCATCTCGGCAGTTTAAGCCATATGAGATAAATTACCCTACCCATGATCTTGAATTAGCCGCAGTAGTATTCGCATTGAAAATCTAGAGATTATTTATATGGTTCTTCTTGTCAGGTATATACGGACCATAAGAGTTTGAAATATATTTTCACTCAGAAAGAGCTTAATATGCGTCAGCGGCGATGGTTGGAACTGATTAAAGATTATGATCTCGACATTCATTATCACCCAGGTAAAGCGAATGTCGTTGCCGATGCTCTGAGTCGTAAGTCAATTGTATTAGAGGTTGGAATTATTTACTTCTCAGCCAAAGCTCAAACGAGAGTTATTTGATTTGGAGATTGGAATTTGGCCTCAAGTAACTTGAGGACAATTATGTTTCCTTGAGGTCACATCCTCCGTGATTGAAGACATTAAGTCCAAACAGTTAGATGATCCTTTGTTTGTACAGCTTCGAGAAGATGTTGTTAAAGGAAAGGCACATGGATTCATGATATGCGAAGACGGTGTTATTCAATTTCAAGGTAGAATTTATGTACCGAATCAGGATGATCTTAAGCAAGTGATTTTGACTGAAGCACATTCTACTATGTACTCGATTCATCCATGTACGAGCAAAATGTATAAAGATTTGAAAAAGAATTTTTGGTGTCCGAACATGAAGAAAGATGTAACGGAGTTCGTGTCGAAATATCTAACTTGTCACGAAGTTAAAGCTGAACATCAGAAACCTGCTGGAAAGTTACATCCATTACCGATTCCAAAATGGAAGTGCGAAGACATTGCGATAGAATTTATTGTGGGAATGCCAAGAACGTGAGCGGGGATGAATATGATTTAGGTAATCGTTGATCAACTAACCAAATCAGCACACTTTCTAGGCATTAAAGACAGCTGGGGACTAGATAAATTAGCCCGTTTGTTTATTACAAAGATCAAGAGACTCCATGGTACCCCAAAGAGTATTGTTTCAGATCGAGATGGACGATTTGTATTGCATGTCTAGCAGGTAGTGCATCGAGCGCTTGGTAGTGAACTAAATTTTAGTACCGCTTATCATTCTCAAATGGATGGACAGTCGGAGAGAACTATCCAGACGCTAGAAGATATGTTAAGGGCTTGTGCTTTAGACTGGAAAGAAGTTTGGGAGACTCATTTACCTTTAATTGAGTTTGCGTATAATAATAGCTGGAATAGTTCAATTAACATGGTTCCATTTGAAGCATTATACGGAAGACGATGTCGATCGCCACTTTGTTGGGATGAACCATATGAGTTGTTTGGAGTAGAACCTGATTTGTTCATCCAAACAAGGGAGAAGATTGCTTTAATCCGACAGAAATTGTCAACAGCCCAGAGTCGACAGAAGTCATATGCCAACGTTCGATGTCGACCATTAAAGTTTCATACGGGTGATCATGTATTATTGAAGGTATCTCCGACGCGTGGAATTCTTCGGTTTGGTAAAAAGGGGAAGCTTAGTCCTCGTTACATTGGGCTTTTCGAGATCCTGGAGAGATTATGTGAAGTAGCTTATCGACTAGCGTTACGTCCAACGCATAGTCACATTCATAATGTGTTCCATGTTTCACAATTGCATAAGTATATTCCCGATCCCAGCCACGTTATTGATTATAAGGAGATTTAAGTTAATGATGATGTTACATACGAAGAGCAACCGGTAGCCATATTGGAGCGATGAGTGAAAAAATTGCGACGGAAAGCGATTCCGTTAATAAAGGTCCAATGGTCTAAACATGGAATTGAGGAAGCTACTTGGGAAATGCCACTCAAAGGATATTGAGTATGCCCTTGAATGCCATTCATAGGATCTTGAGTGAGGGCATTGTACTTGTTATTTTGTAAATCATTATCAGAAGGAAATTGTATGTTTCTTTATTTACTTGTAGTCACTGGCATTCCTGATTTGTATATATATATATATATATATATATATATATATAGAAACTAGTCCTTGTATTTGAGAGCAAAACATTCCACCCCTTATTGGATAAGGGGATTGGTACTGAAAAGGTTTATGGCTCAAATACTTAATCGTTCGCAAGTCGATGAAACTTGACTGGGCTCTAAGTTTATGTGAAGATTTGTATGATGTGTTATTTAACTTGGAGAGTGCCCGTCAAACACTAATGATTAGTGGGAGCACACGTTGTAGGTATGCTAATGAGATTAGTATACTCAAACTGACTCACCCTCGATTCGTCACATGGATTTCACTCCGGGACAGTCAATGATGGAATCGAAAGGTTGTGAGAGGTATTCGTGGACCTTCGACTTGAGGATTTAGTAGGGATGTGCTTGTGACGTTTAGATTTTCATTAGAGTAGTTCGACCCAGAAAACTAGAAGGTGGGGGTCAACCTCGACGTGCGTCTTGACGGGCAAGTAGCAGGTTCTACTAAATACCAAGATAGGATTCTTTCTCTTGTTAGTGAACGGGTTATATGTCCTATGTGGTTATTGGCAGATGAGATCATAAGTCTTTGGCCAAAGCATTGGAGATGGTTGTATTGGATACACGAGAGCTCGATGATCTTGATTTGCATTGACTCATGCACAGTGTCAAGTACAGATAGGGTTTGACTGACCGTGACCCTATAACTTGATCGGGACATTTGAAAGAAGGGTTTATATGTATACTGGTATTCACGACAGAAAGGTTTTGTAATGATCCCCATCATTCGTTCACAGTTAGGGTACAGTGTAGGCCGCCAGACTGGCTAGGTGGTGCTACTACTCTTTGGTTCCTCCCATTGCTAACTGAGACGGACTTACCGAGTCGCGCAATAGGATTGCCGATGAAATGAATCGAGCTTATTCTATCATTATATATATATATATTAAATATTTGATATCTAATTTATTAGACATTAGATGTCTAATTAAATTTGGGACATTGGATGTCTAAATTAATTTATTGGATAAATTAATTTACGGCCTCATGAATTAAATAAATTACTAGGTGATTAATTTAATTCATGAATATAATTATTTCTTGGAGAAATTAATTATATTATTTTATATTTGATATGATTAATTAATTTGATTAATTAATTGATATAAATACATCGGAACGGAATGAAGCTTATCTGATTGGACTCACGGGAGTCCGAAACGAACCGAACTCATCCGGTTCTTCTATATGGCCACCCACCTACTTCCATTTTACTTTTGGTCTTTGTCTCCACCTAAATAGGTGGAAGACCAATGACTATGAGAGACTTGATATCTCATTATAATATGGTGTAGGTGACTTTATAATAAATGGAGTTGAAGAATAAAAGAGAAGACAACTCTTGATTCCTTGGAGGCCTTGAAACATACGGTTCATTCAAACCAAGAGAGAAAAAGTGACTTTGAGTTGTCTTCATCATCTTCATCATTCTTCCACCATTATCATCTTCATATTTTCTTAGAGAAAAATTGAGAGATAAATAAGAGAGAAAATATATCTACACACCTAGAGTGTTATAGATTATATTAACAAGCTCCTATCACTTCGTTCTAGCCGTGTTATTAGAGGACAACGAGGTGAAGTCGTTCCGGTCGTCTTTCCGGCACGTGGCAAGTAGAGACGCGGTGTTTTCGGTGTTGGATTATCCAAGAGCTTGACGAATCGGATTTGGGAAAGATCACTTAAAGCTTGGTGAATCGCATACGTTGAGTACACCATCTAATCAATGGACTGCGAGGGTATGATTTCGAATCTTTCTTTGTTTCGTTTTAATATTCGTATATATGTAGCTTGATCGATCCTCTTAAGGGATTCAGATCGAATTAGATTCGTATGTTGCTTCCACTGCACCTTCGTTTTAGGCACCGGATCCCAATAGTGGTATCGGAGCGAGGTCTTGCGATCGTATATATGATATTTAGCATTTGCAATTCTTGATTGGATGTTCTTATGATTGGGAATCATAATCGTATTAATCATTGATTTTCAATTGTTCATCTAAAAATTAATTTTTCATGCTTTTATGTTACAATATAAATCTATTTTTCTTTTGAAAAACTGATTTAATATGTAATATAAAGATTAGAAAATGATTATTTTGGAATCGGGGCGAAAAAACGAGCCGAAAACGTAAACGGACCCGACAACTTGAATCGGTCGCGCATCCTGCGGTCCCGAGCGTGGATCGTGATCTCGCCTGCGTCCAGCCCGGCACGGCCATCGCCAGCAGTGGATTGTGATCCAGCCGCCTCGCTGGCAGCCTTGGCGGTGCCCGAGCTTGGCCTTGCCGTGTTTTTCGACTGCGTTTTTTATATTTCATTCGATAATTAATTTCCCATAAATTAAATTAGATTTAATTTGACTAAGATATAATTATGGTAATTTTATTCTTAGGGGAATTAATTTAATGAAATATTTTCTCGTCCGGAACAAGTTAAAATTAACGGTCGTTTGAATTAATTGGATTAATTCGTTTGGATGGATTAATTTATATTGATTGGATCAATATTTAGATTAATTATGAAAGTCATTTATTTTAATGTGTTTGATGCATTATTTTTGAATGGTGATGTGGTTCATGGACCTAGTTTTGAATCGTTCAGTTTTATTCGATTGGGTTGTAAATTCCATTTTGAGCCTATTTATTTTACCTAGGATGCAATTTTTCAAATGTAAAATTTATATGTAATGACGAAGACCGGATAAAGATCCGTTCGAGAAGACGAAGATTCAAGACCGAAGACTTCTAATTAGATTACGATGTTTTTGTTCTAGGAACGGTTCATGAACTACATGTTGGTAGCAACTAGGTTGTGAAAGTTTATTCATATGGTATGAATGCTACAAACGCGCTTAAATTAATTAATGTGCAAAGTGTAACATTAATCACGAAAATTCTCCCATGACAAATTATTAAGTTTAAAAGATTTCAAGATTTTCCTTCCCTCCATCGAGCTTTCAGAAAATTAAAATCCAAACCAGATGTGCTATGCTTCCGAGTTATCGGGGTAGTCGTTCAGGGAGGATTCATAAATTACCGAAAGCACATTGGATGCCTTCGGTTGGAGCAAATTATATCCCTACGAACCTATTCGGTTGCCGGATAAGATTCAATTGTGAAACTGATTTGCGTCGATGGTATAAACTTAACTTGTTCACGAACCATAGAAACTGGATAGGTTGAGGGAAGTGAACAAGGGGAAAAACAAGATCGAATCATCCATTAGTTGGGTTGGTGTTGGACACCACTGTATGAAGTTTAATAGACCAGAAACCTGTTCGGTTGCCCTCTAACAAAATTTATAAAGAACTCGATCACCACTATGAAGTAATGTGAACAATACTTTCGGATTTCACATGGGACTGTGTTATTACGATAAAAATAGTGAGAGATGGGTAAAAGAATAGAAAAGACCTTAATTCTATACTCAGATATAATTGAACGAGTCACTAATAAATTTGTCGTACTTAATGCAGACAAACATAACTCTCAATATGACAATGAACCCATTCGCTATACTTAGGGGTGTATTTCGAATCGAACGAACCGAACGGTGACTTTAACGAACGTTCGTTCGTTAAGGATTCAGTTCGTTTGGTTCGTGTTCGTGTTCGATAAAATTGCAAACCACTTGTTCGTGTTCGGTTCGTTAAAATTTCACATATTTCGTGTTCGTTCGTTAGCGTTCGATTGTTCGGTTCGTTTTGATCGTTCGTTTGTTCGTTTGTGTTCTAAAAAAAAAAACTAAAGTACAAGCAATAATAATTAAAAAAATAAAAAGAGAAGATAGATTTAGAATTTAAAGATTTTGGAATGGTATGTTTTATTTTCTATATATTTATTAAATATTGTAAAATTATTAATTATATTTATTAATTATTGTAAAATTATTAATAAATATATAAGAAAACCTTTGTTCGCGAACTGTTCGCGAACTAATGAACATATATTATTTTGTTCGTGTTCGGTTCGTGTATGTAACGAACATGTTCGCGAACTGTTCGAATTTGATCGAATCGAACACGAACTGAACGTTGACCGAACATTTTCGCAAAATTTTCACGAACGTTCGGTTCGAAATACACCCCTAGCTATACTACTCCAAAAGAACACCTTAATTGGCCCTAACTTTGTGGACTAGCTCCGCAACCTGATGATAGTCCTCAGTATAGAGGCACTGGGATACGTCTTGGAGGAGAACATTCCAGCGCCTCCGGTGTGGACTAGAGCCAATCAGAAAGAAATTGAAAACCACGAAAAGTGGGTTAAGGATAACATAAAAGTCCGTGCTTATATGATGGCTTCTATATCCAATGAGCTTCAGAGAGCTTATGAGAAAATGACTTCTGCTAGGCAAATTTTATCTCACTTAACCGAGCTTTATGGTGAGCATAGTCGAACTGCTAGATAGGAGATATCTAAAGAGCTTTTCGATGCTAGGATGAAGGAATGTGAGAAGGTTGGGGACCACGTCCTCAAAATGATCTCTATGATCTAGAGATTGGAGGCTCTTGATTTTAAGATGGATACTTATCTTCAGACCGACCTTATCCTACAGTCTCTTCCTGATTCCTAACAGTTTGTTATTAATTTCAACTGCAATGAGATTGCTTGCAATTTAGCAGGGTTGATGAACAAACTGGTAACCGCTCAGTCTTAGATGAAGACTGGGCGGGTGCAGGATTCTGCCCTTGTGATTTCTTCTCGATCTCGAAGGTCTAAGAACAAGAAGAAAAGACCAAGAAGCAGACAGGACCACAAATCAAGGATCTTAAAGGTAAGGGCAATGCCCCAATGGTTCCAAAGAGCAAGAAGAAGGACGAATGTCTCAAATGCGGTGAGCTGGGCCACTGGGATAGAGACTGTCTGATTCTTCAGGGCACTTCAGGTACATAACTTTTTGTTTTGGAAACAAATTGTTCTGTTACTGTATTTTCTACTTCTTGGATACTGGATTCAGGTGCTAGTTCTCATATTTGTACCATGAATCAGGATCTGGAACAAAGTAAGCTTGGAGCTGGGGAAGTGATGATTACTGTCGGAAGTAGGCATAGTGTCGAAGCAACTGACATAGGATCACTTCTTTTAGATTTGGAATCTGGCTTTGTTTTAACATTAGATGATATACTTGTTTTGCTCAAGGGGAATAAAAACATTGTATCCATTCCGGTCATGAATAAGAAAGGCTTTTCATTTTTCATTGGTGTTGGTTCCTGCAAAATATATTTTAGAAATAAACTAGTAGGCACTGCTACATTGTTAAATGGATTGTATCATCTAAATCTTAGTTACAAAGTCGTTGTGAATACTATGACTAGGAAAAGTGGTAGGATGAAACTAAACAAATTTTGAAATGGCATCTTAGACTTGTTCATGTTGGTCAGACCAAGGTTTACAAAATGGAAAAGGATGGAATTATGGGTCCATTGGGATCGGATCCCTTTCCAACTTGTGAATTTTGACTTACTTCATTCCATTATACATATCTCTTGCCTGATCAATATTCATGAGCAACATCACACCACATATTTATGAGGCATATCCAGTACACAATCCTAACCAGGGATATAGACCCAGACATCACACACCTTATAGGGGTAGTCAACATAACTTTTATAATCCAAGAAGAAACCAATTCTCCAGGAATCCTACTAACCCCAAAGGACCCACACAAATATAGGCACCTAAATCTCTGGTTGTCTGATTGTAGAAAAGGTGGAAGGACTACAACCACATATCCTCAAGTTCAACAATAGGAGGTGAAGAATGGTTTGTAGATTCTGGATGCTCAAGGCACATGACAGGGAATAAGAAGGTGCTCTCAAACTAGACCAAAGAAAGAGGTCCAGATGTAACTTTGGAGATAGATCTAGAGGTCATACAAAAGGACTTGGAGAGCTGCACAGAGGAAACATAACCATTTCCAAAGTACACTATGTCAACGGGCTCAAATACAACCTATTGCGCATAAGCCAATTCTATAATGAAAAGAACCTAGTAGTCATCACTATTTGGAAATTCATGATGATTGATATCTTGCACGGCTTGATTCCCTTTTCAATTCCGACCGTTTGAAGATATTATTTTGTTCGCGCCGATTTTCTTGATTTGTATATACACAAGTCTACAGAGTGTGGATCTCAAGGAATATTTTATTCCTAAACTTCCGGGAATCTTTGCTTTTGTCTCTTGCTTTTATGTCCGCATGTGTTGCCGTTATTGTTGACTTTTTAATGCTTTGCTGACATGGGCTGAGCTTTTTTTTTCTGATACTCAAACTTGGCTGCAGAATTAGTTTGGTCAACCTCTTTTGATATTCTGTTTGACTGAAAAACCTCGACTGATAAAGAACTCGTCTGTAGTCAAACCTCAACTGATATTTCTTTTGACTTAAAAGATCGCCTGATAGCTCGCCTGTTAATATCTCATCTGTGGTCAAACCTCAGCTGATACTTTGAGTTGACTAGACCTTATCTGATAATAACTCTTCGGCGGTCAAACTCTTCTAAAAATGGATGGTTATGGAATAAGAGATTATGTCACCTGAATTTCAAAGCCATCAACAAGATCAGCTCTCAAAATCTAGTCAGATGACTTCCAGAAGAAATATTCAAGAAAACAGCCCTCTGTGATGCATGCCAATGTAATACCCGGTTGTAATTCAGTCATTATCATTCAGTATTTATCATTCATTAATTGTCACTCAGTATTTTTCACTCATTTATGATCATTTGTCACTCATATTCAATCATTGTATTCATCATTCAGAGTAATTGTATCGTCATTCATCATCAATCTAGTTGGAGAATCGTGCGGTGTTTACCATCGTTGTCATTTCATAGTGTGCTGTGTGTGAGGAGTAGCGCACGCTACGTACTCTCTTTAGCGTGCGCTAATTGAGTAATGGTAGCGCACGCCACCTATCAACACTAGCGCACGCTAGTGTAGTTGAACAGGCAGTCCAGAAGGCACTGGACTGCAGTTGGGATTGTAGGTAGCGCATGCTACGAATGGTAAGTAGCGCGCGCTAGTGAGCCGGGGTAGCGCACGCTATGCAGTCGGTGTAGCGCGCGCTAAGGTCGGATCAGGTTGAGTACAGTGGCTACTGGACTGAATTGAATTTATTCATAGCGCATGCGAAGAGTGGTTTTTTAGTGTATGCAAACGGTGTAGTAGCGCACGCTAATCGTTGGTTGTAGCGTACGCTACCGAGATCAGATCAGAGGAAAGAAGGTTCTGGACTCCAGTACTAGGCATCAGATAATTTGTTAGCGCACGCTAACATTTTGGGGTTAGCGCACGCTAAGTGTATAGGCGTAGCGCACGCTACAAAAAGGTACGTAGCGTGCGCTACCGTTTTCGGATAGTGGGTACTGGACTACCCAAAATACCCGTTAGCGCACGCTACACACAAGGGCTAGCGCGTGCTAAACTGGGATTTCTATAAATTGGTCAGTGTAACCCAGATTCCGTCATTTATCATTCCTTCTCATTCTCTCATCGGTTTTGGGCGATTTCGGGCGATCTGGAGAGTATTCTTCGAGGTGTAATCATCAATCATCATCTTCAAGCTCATCATTCGGATTAATCATCATTTCATCATCTTCATCACATCAAATCAAAGGTATTAATCTCTTGGATCTAGAATTTCGGATTTTTGGATTTTCCTTCCATTTTTCTTCGTGTAAGCTTGGATTGTTGTTGGAATATGTTAGATATGGATTATCTATCTTAGATAAATGTATTCCTACGGATTTAATGGCTATTTTGGGGATTTATATCAAGAACCCTTGGGGTTGACTTCGGTTAATTTGGGGATTTCCGATTGACGTTGTTGTAATCTCGAATTGTGGATTCCTATGGGATTATTGATATTATTGAAAGTATCTCGATGGTTTGAAATACTCATCTTGGAGTTGGTTTCGATATATTCGAGTTTGGATATTGTTGTATCGACGTTTGAGTCGGTTATGATCGTATTTGATTCGTGTAATGATCGAATTATTGGTAATTGTGTTATTCAAGGTTGTTCGAGCGACCGACATTTCATTTAGGACGTTGTTCGTGGACGGACATTCTTCATCGTTGTTGTGTAATTTAATTCTTACTCGGTTAAAAGGATATTCATTCCTTTTGTTGTTGTTCATTCATAATCATAATTCATTCATCATTGTATTAACCATATTGAGATTTGTAATTGCCGAATAATCACTTCATTCACGAGGAACGACGGTTCCAATCATTTCATTGAGTTATCAATCACTTCACTGTTATTTCCATTTCGGTGAGTCATTCTTGAACTTGTCGAATTATTATTCATTGATATTCGTTGTGGTCATTCTCGTTCATATGACCTTCTGGGTTCATATTGCATGGCCGGGTGAGGATGTGTGGAATTTTTAGTCGAGCACACGATGGTCATGTACTGGGTTCACCAATACATTAGACCGTGCCCACGGTAAAGCTTAACTCCGTGAGACTAATTAGGTACAAGGACGGGTGTGTCCGGTCATTCGTCTTGTACACTTGCACAGAACACTACGGGCGTACTATGATACTCCTCTTCAGCGTAATTCATAATTAAGGATATTTCATAACTTCAGTTAAATCATGATTGTGTATTTTCAACCCTTGAGGATTGTTGTTCTGTGTAAATGACCCCGTTAGGGGATTTTGTTTCAGGTCACGGCAAGGCAAAGGCACGGGAAGAGCATGTTGACGGCGAGGAGTCCCAGTGATACTAGTAGGGGCCCCAGTCATCCCGCTTAATTCAGTCATTTCAGTCATTTCAGTCATTCTTATTTCTCTTCATTTGTATTTCCGCTGCAAATTCCGTTTGAGACGTTCATTTATTCAGGGTGGTGTATTTTATCTTCATATAAAATATACTAGTATTCTGTTTTGTCCTGGTGTAATGTACTTAAGCTCCCCATCGGAGTATTTGGTAATATAATGTGGTTCGGTACTACAATTATATTATTTAATTCATCAGTTTTAATTCGCCTAGTGGGTCCCAGTCGGGGGTCCACGACACTGTAATATCCGCCTAGTTTGGGGTGTTACAGAGTTGGTATCGGAGCGTGGTTTTGAATACTACCTTCCGAGTCATGTCTCATTTGAAATCATCGTCATCGGACTAGTATCATTGGACTTTCGCGTCACGTGTGACCTGTGCAAATGCCGAGCCAATCAGACCAAGAATTGTAAGATTTGTAACGCCATGGTATAATTTCTGGCAATAATCATTCATTCATAATTCATCAGTTAACAATCCTCATTCATCATTTTCAATTGTGATCAAGTCGATCATGTTAATTCATTAATCACTCATTTCATTTCATTGTTCAGTTATTGATCTTGAGGAACATATCATTAACCTTGTTAAATTGTTCAAGATAATCATATCAAGAATTTCATCAGATAATCACGTCATTTCAGTTGATCATTCATGTAATCGTTGCATTTGAGCGCGTATGCTCATTTTCATCATTTCATAATATAATCATATTGTGATACTCATGCGAGATATATAATCATCATACGACTTTCCACTTCAGTATGGAAAGGGCTGGTAGAGGACGTGGGGGAAGAGGCCGTGGTGCAGGCCGGAACCCGAGAACTCGTGTGAATACACGCGCGAATGCTAGAAATAATGCTAACTCATCGAGCAGCGACGCTGCCACTCATTCACCTGGATGCGATCATTCACTGTCGGGAAATTGTACCCAGGATTCCTCTCGATCGGAAGATGTTCTGGTTGACCCACTCACTTTTATGCATGTCATGATGACCCATATACAATTGCTTAATCATCATTGCGCCACTCTGGCCGAATTAATCGAGAGGACTCTCACGTATAAGCCTGCTGCTAAGGAAATTGCTGAGCAACAACCTTCATCTGGCAGTAAGAAATCAACGAAGCATAATCAATCCGAAGGCGGTCAGTCAACCTTCAAGAAGCCTCGTGCGGGTCCTATCATTTCTGAGCGACCTCCTACGGCGCATAATCGTGCGGGATCTCAATTTCGAGCGGCCAGTTCGGCCATCATCTGTTTCAACTGTGGGGCACCGGGCCATTTCAGCACTAGGTGTACGACGCCGTCTATCACATGCCATAACTGTGGAATTGTTGGGCATACGGACCGTTTTTGCAGAAAGGACTCCAAGTCAGCTCCAGCGGCATCTCAGGCCCCGAAGCAATCAGCGATTCAGAATCAGACTACTCTGCCAGTGTCGTTTAAGACAATGGAGGCAAATAAAGGCGGAGCTCATATTTATCAGACGAGAGCGTCCGGTTCGGGGTCCGGCAAGTCCCGGATTCATGAGATGAAGAAGACCGACGATCCAGAGGCCCGGATGATCTCAGGTACACTCGATATTCTATCTCAACCTGTGTGTACCCTTTTTGATACTGGTGCATCGCATTCATTCATTTCCGAGTCATGCTTGAGTAGACTACGTCTGGGTAGTGCTACTAGTTGTGAGCCTTATGTCATTGATCTACCTGACGGTAGAAGAATTATCGGAAATCGTGAGATTCAGAATTGTCCGATTCAGCTTCATGGCCGTGTATGGCTAGCAGACCTAATCGTGGTAGATTTACCAAGAGACGACGTCATTCTGGGTATTGACTGGATGGATCGTCATGATGCCATCATTAGTGTCCGTAAGCGTATGGTCACTATCATTTCAGACGATGGGGTTGAATGTGTGTTTCAGGGAGGTAATCCCGGCTGTTCTGGTAAGGTCATTAATTTGATGAAAGCAGTGAGATTGCTCAATCAGGGGTATGTTGGTTATTGGTGCTATATGACCAAAACGGAGAAATCATCAGTAATGTTGACGGATATTCCGGTAGTGAGGGAATATGCCGATATTTTTCCAGACGAGTTACCTGGTTTGCCTCCACAGAGGGATGTGGAATTCACGATTGAGTTGGAGCCCGGTACGTCCCCGATATCGAAGGCACCGTACCGGATGGCCCCGACCGAATGCAGGAATTAAAGAACCAACTTGAGGAGTTGTTCGAGAAAGGTTATATCCGACCGAGTGCGTCCCCATGGGGGGCACCAGTGTTGTTTGTCAAGAAGAAGGATGGTTCGTTCCGCTTGTGTATTGATTACCGGGAATTGAACCGGGTAACGATCAAGAATAAGTATCCTCTACCCCGTATCGATGATCTTTTGGATCAACTTCAGGGAGCTTCAGTATTTTCCAAGATCGACTTAAGATCTGGATATCATCAGTTGCGGATTCGAGAGTCGGATATCGCGAAGATGTCGTTTCGAACACGCTATGGTCATTATGAGTTGTGGTTATGCCGTTTGGGTTGACTAATGCACCTGCGATATTCATGGAGTTAATGAATCGGGTTTTCATCGACTATCTGGATCAGTTCGTGGTTGTCTTCATTGATGACATTTTGATTTATTCTCGTGATCGGGAGGAACACGAGTTTCACCTTCACGAAGTGCTCGACGTGTTGAGACGAAAACAACTTTATGGGAAGTTTTCCAAATGTGAGTTCTGGATGTCCGAAGTGACGTTTCTCGGACACGTGATTTCATTAGATGGAGTTCGTGTCGATCCCCAGAAGACGGAGGCTATTCGAGATTGGCTACCTCCGAAGAATGTTAAGGAAATCCGAAGTTTCCTCGGATTAGCGGGTTATTATCGGCGATTTGTGGAGGGATTTTGTAAAATCGCTCAACCCATGACGAACCTTTTACGGAAGGATAAGAAATACACGTGGTCCGACACGTGTCAACAGAGTTTTGAGGAACTCAAGATCCGGTTAACTTCAGCACCTGTCCTTTCTTTACCGCAAGGGACGAAGGGATTTGTGGTTTATAGTGATGCGTCCGGACAGGGTCTCGGATGTGTACTCATGCAGAACGGGAAAGTTATTGCTTATGCTTCATGACAATTGAGACCTTACGAGGTTAATTATCCGACCCACGACCTGGAGTTAGCAGCTGTGGTATTCGCATTGAAGATTTGGCGTCATTATCTTTATGGCGTTACCTGTCAGATATTCACCGATCATAAGAGTTTAAAGTACATATTTACTCAGAAGGAGTTAAATATGCGACAGAGACGGTGGTTGGAACTAATCAAAGATTATGATATCGAGATCCTTTACCACCCGAGCAAGGCGAATGTTGTCGCCGACGCCTTGAGTCGTAAGTCCGTTCAGGAGCAGATGCTTGCTCGATTAACAGTTCAGAAGGAACTTCAGCAGGAATTTCTGAGACCCGAGATCGAGGTTTGGTTACAGCGAGTACAAGGGCAACTTTGTACGTTGGAGATTTCATCGCCACTTGAGGAGGCGATCAGGGAAAATCAGGGTGTGGACCCATTTTTGTTACGCATTCGAGAGGATGTGACTCAGGGGAAAGCCCCCGGATTTGTGGTTCACGAGGATGGACTTCTGCGTTTTAAGAATCGATTGTGCGTACCGGTGAATTACGAGTTGAAAAACTCGATTTTGAAAGAAGCTCATGCTACCCCTTATTCCGTTCACCCGGGGTCTAGCAAGTTGTATAAAGAATTGAAACAAAATTACTGGTGGAGTAATATGAAGCGAGAAGTCGCGGAATTTGTTTCGAGATGTTTAACCTGTCAACAAGTCAAGATAGAACATCAGCGATCAGCGGGTATGCTTAAACCTCTCCCTATTCCAGAGTGGAAGTAGGAGGATATTACTATGGACTTCATCACGAGTTTGCCGACGAGTCGTCGTGGCATGAACACAATCTGGGTAATTGTGGATCGCCTAACTAAATCAGCTCATTTCCTTGAGATTAAGGATACATGGGGTCCCGAGAGACTTGCCCAGTTATTTATCAAAGAGATAGTGAGATTGCACGGTACTCCTAAAAGTATCGTTTCCGATCGTGACGGACAATTCGTGTCTCATTTTTGGAAATCAGTTCATCGTGCTATGGGAACTCAGCTTAATCTCAGTACAACTTTTCATCCTCAGTCTGACGGACAATCAGAGAGGACTATTCAGACTTTGGAGGACATGTTGAGGGCATGTGTCCTCGATTGGAAAGATGATTGGGAAGTTCAACTACCGTTGATCGAGTTCACATACAATAATAGTTGGCATTCTTCGATTAAGATGGCACCTTACGAGGCGTTGTACGGTCGTCGTTGTCGATCTCCTTTGTGTTGGGATGACTTATCAGAATCAATCGGCACCGAGCCCGATATGCTTATAGCCGCCCGTGAGAAGGTAGCTTTGATCAGGAGTCATTTGTTGACCGCTCAGAGTCGACAGAAATCATATGCAGATAATCGTCGTCGACCGTTAGAGTTCGAGACGGGTGACCATGTTTTGGTAAAGGTATCCCCGAGTCGTGGTATCTTTCGTTTTGGGAAGAGAGGAAAGTTGAGTTCGAGATTCATTGGACCGCTTGAGATTTTGGATCGAGTAGGCGAGTTAGCTTATCGATTGGCTTTACCTCCGGCGTTGAGCCGAATTCATAATGTGTTTCACGTCTCTTAGTTGCGGAAGTATGTTGCCGACCCGAGTCACATACTTCAGTTCGATGAAATCGAGATCGCCGATGATCATTCATATGAGGAGCGTCCTATACGAGTTTTAGAACGGTGAATCAAACAGTTGAGGAAAAAAACGATTCCTTTGGTTAAATTCAGTGGTCTAGACACGGAGTCGAAGAGGCTACTTGGGAAACCAAGGATAGTATGCGGGAGAGTTATCCAGAGTTGCTTGACCCTTAGTTTCGGGGACGAAACTCTTTTAAGGGGGGGTGTATGTAATACCCGGTTGTAATTCAGTCATTATCATTCAGTCATTATCATTCAGTATTTATCATTCAGTAATTGTCACTCAGTATTTTTCACTTATTTATGATCATTTGTCACTCATATTCAATCATTGTATTTATCGTTCAGAGTAATTGTATCGCCATTCATCATCAATCTAGTTGGAGAATCGTGCGGTGTTTACCATCGTTGTCATTTCATAGTGTGCTGTGTGTGAGGAGTAGCGCACGCTACGTACTCTCTTTAGCGTGCGCTAATTGAGTACTGGTAGCGCACGCCACCTCTCAACACTAGCGCATGCTAGTGTAGTTGAACAGGCAGTCCAGAAGGCACTGGACTGCAGTTGGGATTGTAGGTAGCACACGCTACGAATGGTAAGTAGCGCGCGCTAGTGAGCTGAAGTAGCGCACGCTATGCAGTCGGTGTAGCGCGCGCTAAGGTCGGATCAGGTTGAGTCCAGTGGCTACTGGACTGAATTGAATTTATTCATAGCGCACACTAAGAGTGATTTTTAGCGTACGCAAACGGTGTAGTAGCGCACGCTAATCGTTGGTTGTAGCATACGCTACCGAGATCAGATCAGAGGACAGAAGGTTCTGGACTCTAGTACTGGGCATCAGATAATTCGTTAGCGCACGCTAACATTTTGGGGTTAGCGCACGCTAAGTGTATAGGCGTAGCGCACGCTACAAAAAGGTACGTAGCGTGCGCTACCATTTTCGGATAGTGGGTACTGGACTACCCAAAATACCCGTTAGCGCACGCTACGCACAAGGGCTAGCGCGCGCTAAACTGGGATTTCTATAAATTGGTCAGTGTAGCCCAGATTCCGTCATTTATCATTCCTTCTCATTCTCTCATCGGTTTTGGGCGATTTCGGGCGATCTGGAGAGTATTCTTCGAGGTGTAATCATCAATCATCATCTTCAAGCTCATCATTCGGATTAATCATCATTTCATCACATCAAATCAAAGGTATTAATCTCTTGGATCTAGAATTTCGGATTTTTGGGTTTTCCTTCCGTTTTTCTTCGTGTAAGCTTGGATTGTTGTTGGAATATGTTAGATATGGATTATCTATCTTGGATAAATGTATTCCTATGGATTTAATGGCTATTTTGGGGATTTATATCAAGAACCCTTGGGGTTGACTTCGGTTAATTTGGGGATTTCCGATTGATGTTGTTGTAATCTCGAATTGTGGATTCCTATGGGATTATTGATATCATTGAAAGTATCTCGATGGTTTGAAATACTCATCTTGGAGTTGGTTTCGATATATTCGAGTTTGGATATTGTTGTATCGATGTTTGAGTCGGTTATGATCGTATTTGATTCGTGTAATGATCGAATGATTGGTAATTGTGTTATTCAAGGTTGTTCGAGCGACCGACATTTCATTTAGGACGTTGTTCGTGGACGGACATTCTTCATCGTTGTTGTGTAATTTAATTCTTACTCGGTTAAAAGGATATTCATTCCTTTTGTTGTTGTTCATTCATAATCATAATTCATTCATCATTGTATTAACCATATTGAGATTTGTAATTGCCGAATAATCACTTCATTCACGAGGAATGACGGTTCCAATCATTTCATTGAGTTATCAATCACTTCACTGTTATTTCCATTTCGGTGAGTCATTCTTGAACTTGTCGAATTATTATTCATTGTGGTCATTCTCGTTAATATGACCTTCTGGATTCATATTGCGTGGCCGGGTGCGGATGTGTGGAATTTTTAGTCTAGCACACGATGGTCATGTACTGGGTTCACCGATACATTGGACCGTGCACACGGTAAAGCTTAACTCCGTGAGACTAATTAGGTACAAGGACGGGTGTGTCCGGTCATTCATCTTGTACACTTGCACAGAACACTACGGGCGTACTATGATACTCCTATTCAGCGTAATTCATAATTAAGGATATTTCATAACTTCAGTTAAATCATGATTGTGTATTTTCAACCCTTGAGGATTGTTGTTCTGTGTAACTGACCCCGTTAGGGGATTTTGTTTCAGGTCATGGCAAGGCAAAGGCACGGGAAGAGCATGTTGACAGCGAGGGGTCCCAGTGATACTAGTAGGGGGCCCCAGTCATCCCGCTTAATTCAGTCATTTCAGTCATTTCAGTCATTCTTATTTCTCTTCATTTGTATTTCCGCTGCAAATTCCGTTTGAGACGTTCATTTATTCAGGGTGATGTATTTTATCTTCATATAAAATATATTAGTATTCTGTTTTGTCCTGGTGTAATGTACTTAAGCTCCTCATCGGAGTATTTGGTAATATAATGTGGTTAGGTACTACAATTATATTATTTAATTCATCAGTTTTAATTCGCCTGGTGGGTCCCAGCCGGGGGTCCACAGCACTGTAATATCCGCCTAGTTTGGGGTGTTACAGCCAGAAAAGAAAGTAGACCAGAGCATCATTCAAACCAGTTCAGCCTACTTCTCTCACCACTAGGATTTTAGATCTATTCCATATGGATCTCTTGGCCCCATCAAGCCAAGGACATTGAGTGGAAGGAAGCATGCCCTAGTAGTTGCGGATGACTACTCCAGATTTACATGAGTTGTTTTTCTCTATAAAAAGAGTGAAACACTAACAAAGTTACCTAAATTGTTGAGGAAGATTCAGAAAGAGAAATCTCTTTCCATTATAAAGATCAAATCAGACATAGGTGGAGAATTTTTCAACAAGGCAATCACTGAGTACAGTGATCGGAATGGAATCCAGCATGAAGTATCTGCCGCAAGAACACCACAGCAAAATGGTGTTGCTGAAAGAAGAAACAGAACCTTGATGGAAGCTGCCAGGTCAATGATTGCTGAAGCTGACCTGCCAAAGAGGTTCTGGGCTGAAGATGTCAACACAGCATGCCATACTCATAACAGGAGTATGATAGTAGGGAGACATGGCAAAACTCTCAATGAGGTTTGGAATGGCAGAACACCAAATGTTGTATACTTTCATATATTTGGTTGTAAGTGTTTCCTCCACAACAATGGTAAAACCCAACCGAATGCCTTTGATGCTAAAACTGATGATGGTCTCTTTATGGGATACTCACAAATAAGCAAGGTATACAGAGTCTTTAACAAAAGAACATTAGTTATGGAAGAAACACCCCATGTTGTGTTTGATGAGTCCACTGTTGAGTATAGGAAACATGTGGAATCAATTGAGAAAAAGCTCATCCGCCACCCTAGAAGAAGTTATCATCCATGACACAGGAATGATGGATGCACCTGAAGATCCAACTGTAGATCAGCCTGAAGACTCAACTGCAGATCAGATAGGATCCCAAAACCTAGCTGATCCAATTGCAGCTGATGATGTTCCAATTGAAGCCAATAAAGACACACCTGCAGAGCAGACAGGATCCCCATCTGCAAATGACAAGACTGCAGTTGAACCAGATGCAGTTCAAGAAGACCAGAACCAAGCTGATATAGAGAGAGACGAAGTTCACCAAAGTAACTCAAAAGGGGGAACAAACTCTGAAGAAGATATCCCCAAATGGCTCAGAGATTATCCCATTCAACAAATTATTGGAAATCTAACTGATGGATCCAGAACCAGAAAATCTACAGAACTAGCAGGAATGGCTATGTTCTCATGTTTCATGTCTCAAATGGAACCCAAAACAACTGGACAAGTACTAGGGGACTACTAATGGATAATTGCAATGTAAGAAGAGCTAAATCCGATGGAAAGGAACAATGTCTGGGAACTAACAGACAGACCAGATCACAATAAAGTCATAGGCACTAAATGGGTGTATAAAAACAAATGTGATGAAGATGGAGCTGTTGTTAGGAATAAAGCTAGACTCATTGCAAAAGGATATTCTCAATGTGAAGGAATAGATTTTGATGAAACATATGCACTTGTAGCAATTTTAGAAGCTATCAGACTATTCCTTGCATATGCAGCATTCAAAGATTTTGAAGTCTATCAAATAGACGTAAAAAGTGCATTTCTCAATGGAGTACTAGAAGAAGAAGTCTATGTGGAGCAACCACCCGGGTTTGTCAAAGGAGACAAAGTATACAAGCTTTTGAAAGATCTATATGGACTCAAACAAGCATCAAGAGCATGGTATGAGACACTTTCTGTGTTTCTGGAGAAGAATGGATTCAACAAAGGAAAGGTGGACAAGACCCTCTTCAGAGTGGAACATGAAGACCACATATTACTTGTTCAAATATATGTGGATGATATCATATTTGGCTCAACCAACCCTGAGCTATGTGAATAATTCTCAACTCTCATGCAAGGAGAATTTGAGATAAGTATGATGGGAAAGCTAAATTTCTTTCTTGGTTTGCAAGTCAAACAAGTTGACAATGGAATCTTCATCAACCAAGCCAAGTATACAAGGTACTTAATCAAAAGATTCGGCATGGACTTAGCCAAAACACTAAGAGTTCCCATGAGCACATCCCTACACCTTGATGCAGATGAAGGAGGCATTTTAGTGGATCCAACACATTACAGAGGACCAATTAGATCACTTTTATACCCCACTGCAGGCAGACTAGATATCTCATATGCAGTAGGAGTGTGTGCAAGATTTCAGTTCAAGCCAAAGCAGTCTCACCAGGAAGCAGCTAAGAGGATAATCAGATATCTTAAATCCACAATCAATGTTATTATGGTATCCCAAGTATGACAACTTTGAACTCTCAAGATATTCATATGCAGATTTTGCTAGATGTAAGATTGACAGGAAAAGCACCAGTGGAACATGTCAGTTCCTAGGAACCAGACTAATATCATGGTTCAGCAAGTATCTAACTCAATATCCACAACTGAGTCAGAATACTTAGCTACAGGTAGCTATTGTGCTCAAACCTTATGGAGCAGACAACAACTAAGGGACTACAACATCAGTTCAAATGAAGTTCCTATATGGTGTGACAACTTTGATTTGGTGTTATTAGGATCGTGGATCCGGCATTGTCAGGATCATAATCTAAATCCAAGAGAGTTTTTTCTAGTACTAATAGAAAGCTAGAAATGTTGATTCCTTATCCGATAGAAAAGAAAAATGGTTTATCTTAGACCGACATAAAGACAAGATTATAACGGTTTATCTTAGACCGATAGAAGACAAGATCGTAACGGTTTTCCTCGGACTGATAGAAGACAAAGCGGAAAGGTTTATATTAAGCCTATTGAAAAAGATAAGGAGAGAGGACGTAAGCACATTGCCGAACCTCCATATATCGCTGTGTCATTTACATTCCGCACTTTATCGCTTCCATAATCACAAAAAAATTCTATATTCTTAACCGCACTATCTAACCCCCCTTCAAGTGACAGTACCATACTCAACAATTGGTATCGGAGCGGGTATCTCTAATAGTCGGCTTAACATCTAAGGAGAAAAAGATCCAATGGTGCTTCATTTTGCTCCGGTCGAAGGCCTCGCCTTAAACTGACCTCCATTCTTTGATGGATCTAGCACAGGAGAGCTCAGCTGAAAACACTCATCACGCAGAGGCGCCTGCATATCAGCTGCCTCCTAACTTCATGATCTTTGTCTCCACCTAAATAGGTTTAAGACCAATGACTATGAGAGATTTGATATCTCATTATAATATGGTGTAGGTTGATTTTATAATAAATGGAGTTGAAGAATAAAATAGAAGACAACTCTTGATTCCTTGGAGGCCTTGAAAGATACGGTTCATTCAAACCAAGAGAGAAAAAGTGACTTTGAGTTGTCTTCATCATCTTCATCATTCTTCCACCATTATCATCTTCATATTTTTCTTAGAGAAAAATTGAGAGATAAATAAGAGAGAAAATATATCTACACACCTAGAGTGTTATAGATTATATTAGCAAGCTCCTATCACTTTGTTCTAGCCGTGTTATTAGAGGACAACAAGGTGAAGTCATTCCGATCGTCTTTCCGGCGCGTGGCAAGTAGAGACGCGGTATTTTCGGCATTGGATCATCCAAGAGCTTGATGAATCGGATTCGTGGGAAGATCACCTAAAGCTTGGGGAATCGCATACATGAATTACACCGTCTAATTAATGGACGATTAGGGTATGACTTCGAATCTTCCTTTATTACATTTTTAATATTCGTATATACGTAGCTTGATCGATCCTCTTAAGGGATTCGGATCGAATTATAATCGTATGTTGCTTCCGCTATTGATCCTAATAGTTACATACGAAGAGCAACCGGTAGCCATATTGGAGCGACGAGTGAAACAATTTCGATGGAAAGAGATTCCGTTAGTAAAGGTCCAATGGTCTAAACATGGAATTGAGGAAGCTACTTGGGAAACCGAAGAAAGTATGTGAGCCCGATACCCTGAACTTTTTGAATCTTAAGTTTCGGGATGAAACTTTTTTTAGGGGGTAAGGGTGTAATCTCCGTGCATTTTGTTAATAATGTGTGTTATTTTGGATATATTATGTTGGGAATTTATTTGTATTTCCCGTGTTGTATTATCTAGCATTTGGAATCATGTGTATTGGTGATTGGAATTGGAATGTTCATGGTCGGTAATTATTGAGTTTTGTGATTATCGGAATGTGTTTGTTCTGGCCGGACTTTGCAAATTTAATACTGGGAAGTAGCAGTTAGTGCACACTAGACTCTGTTGCAAGTGCACGCTAATCGTGTATCAGTACCGCACGCTACTCTTGCTCATAGCGCACGCTAGGCCGACTGGGCAGTGAGCTTTCTGGACAATGGAATGGAACATTAGCGCATGCTAATGGTGGACTAGCATACGCTATTGCGATGTGCTAGCGCACGTTAATAGTAAGGTAACGCGCGCTATGTCGGCAGGACAGTGAGGGCAGAACGTTACTGGACTGCAGGTGCTAGCAGGTAGCGTACGCTATTTCTGGAGCTAGCGCGCACTAGTGACGATGACTAACGCACGCTAAATTATGGGTAACGCACACTATCGGAGTCAAACAGAAGGTTATGGACCGCCTTCCAACCAACAGTGCACTGCCTTTCAGCCGATAGCACACGCTAAACTTCAACCGTAGCACGCGCTAATCGCGTGCAGTATATATAGGACTGCATGGCTTAAATCCCGTCATTTCATCCTTCTCTCCTTTCTTCTCCGGTGGTGGGCGACCTGGAGTTTAGGGAAGTGCAGTTCTTCACCTGATATCATCATCCATCCACATTTTGAAGTTCCTAACGCAAAGTTATCAACATCTTAACGTCTTTTACTGTCCGGATTGAGGTAATTCATGCAAAACCCTAGTTTTAGGATTTTAGGGTTTATTGGGACTACATCATTTAGAGTCCGTGATTAACCTTGATTTATGATGGATTAGGATGTTATAACCATAATTCCTTGTTATTGTTGAAGTCTATGGGTTAAATTCCGAGTCTTCATGCGTAGTCTGAGCATGACCCATGTTGTCCGCATGGTATTCGATTGATTGTGTCTAAGGGTAGAACTTAGGGTGATTCTTTCCATTTCCATCGTATTGTGTTTGATGTAGTCTTGTCTTGTGCTAGGATCAGATCGTTGAAGAAAGTCAGACAACGGGTCCCTTAGTTAGCTATTTCTTATGTTGTTCCAACTAAGGCAAGTACTTTGATTGAGTTTGATGTACCTCGTGTGAATATGTGGAAAATGTGATTTTGTGAAAGTGTTAATTTCGGAAAATATGTTTGGTGCCATCTGGGTTTTGTGAAAAAGTGATGATTTCAGAAAGTGCGACTTGTGGTCGTGTGCCAAGTAAATCCAGCGAGGGTCCCCTGGGATCCGTTAGACTGCGAGTATCTATGGATCACTTGGTAGGGCTGTACAACCAGAGAGGGCCTGACGAGGACTCCCAGGGGTGTGTATCTCACCTGAGGTACAGTGCCAGTATAGCCCCTGTGGTTGTTTTGTGATTATGATTGTGGTATGATATTCCGGAATATATGTGATGGCACTGGGATTTGGTTGTTTATTCACTTATTGTATATATTCATAAATTATCGTACTTGCACCGCTTGTTTGCTGACCCCTTTGGGGCTGAATACTTATTCTATATTCAGGTACAGGTCCAGAAGGAAATACGGCACAAGGCAGACACGAGCTTGATGGGAGCGTTGATGTCATGTGTCATTCTTGAGTTTGTGGTTGTTTTGTTTGAGAAGAATTGTGGTTTGTTTTGTACTCGCGCGAGTACCATCGTGTAATATGTATTGTTGTGTTGTTCGGTTGTTTTGAGTTTGGTAATGTTGTTAATGTTTCATGTATTTCGTGGGTGTAAATTGTTAATGTGGTTTTATGTCGGTCTAAACGTGGTAGGTTCTCTAAAATGAATCTACGGGCTGTAATATCTCCGTATATCATGGGGGTGTTACAGATTGTGGTATCGGAGCCTAGGTTTATGGATACCTAGGTTGTTGGTGTTTTTGGGTCTGTTAAAGTTGAGTCGGTCGTTTCTTTCCGACATCACTACCTGCTGCCACCTCAGGCTGTCTGTGCTGGAAGTCTCTTCGGACGATAGTCATTCCCTCTCATAGAGTAATTACTAATGTGATCGTGTAACCTATTGTTGCAGTTATTCCCTTATTGAACTGTTCGTTTCTCCAGTATGCTGTGAGGTAGAACTAATCGTCAACGCGGCCGAGGCCATGGTAGGGGAGTGGTGCCCGAACCAGAGATGTCCATATCCGATTCTGCATCTCATTCTGTGACTAATCAATCCCAAACCTATCTGGAGGTACGGGTGCGAGTGCAGAAGCAGAGGTACCTAATGTGCTTCAACAAGTTGTGACTCATGTGCATCAACTGGCCTAAGTGGTGCAGAATATTCATACTGGCCAGACTGGTGATGATCGATGGCTTCAAGAAGTCATAAAAATGAACCTCCCAGATTCGACGGCTCCGGCGATGCAGTTAGTTGGGATCACTGGTTAGTCAAGTTAGAGAAGATATTTGACGGTATTGGCTGCCCTGAAGCTAAGAAGGTACCAATTGCTCAGTACCTAACTGTTGATGATGCTTTTGATTGGTGGCGAGCCGTTTAGCCTAAGGATCGTGTTGCCACCTGGGAAGAATTCACAGAGCTAATGGAAGCCCAATATCGCCCAACGCCTATTCGACAAGCTAGAATCAATGAGTTCTTTAGAGCTCAGCCTCAAGATGTCCATATCTCCGAGGTGATTAAGACATTCAACAGGCAATTGGCGTATGTCCAAGATCAAGTCAGAGATGAAGCAGTAAAGATAATTCATTTTGATGCGAGAATGAAGCCTGAGGTTCAAAAATACATGGTGGGACTCGGGTGTACTACCTTAAGAGAGTATCAAGATAGGGTACTTTCTTACGAAATGGTGACAGTTCCAGTCCAGACTACTCCTACCTGGATTATCGCCGCATCGTGATGTGGAGTTTATTATTGAATTAGAGCCTAATGCGGCACCAGTATCTAAAGCGCCTTACAGAATGGCCCCATCAGAAATGCAAGAGTTGAAGAAGCAACTAGGTGACTTGTTGGACAAAGGTTATATTCGTCCTAGCGCCTCTCCATGGGGCACACAGGAGTTGTTTGTATGGAAGAAAGATGGATCTTTACGATTATGTATTGACTATCGTGAGTTGAATAAACTAACTATCAAGAACAAGTATCCACTGCCACGGATTGATGATCTATTTGATCAACTGCAAGGAGCTACAGATTTCTCAAAGATTGACTTGAGGTCGGGATATTATCAGCTGCGAATCCGGGATTCGAATATTTCAAAAACAGCATTTCAAACGAGATACCGGCATCATGAATTCATAGTTATGCCTTTTGGTTTGACTCTTGCCACGACGGTGTTCATGCAGCTCATGAATAAGACCTTTATTGAATATCTTGATAAATTCGTGGTGGTATTTATTGATGATATCTTAATCTATTCTAAAAGCGAAACAGAGCATGATGTGCACCTAAGAATAGTACTGAGTATTCTGAGGGCTAATAAGCTTTATGTTAAACTTTCTAAGTGCGAGTTTTGGCTGAAAGAAGTTTATTTTTTTGGTCATATTATATCAGCCGAAAGTGTTCGAGTGTATCCTCGGAAAATTGAAGCAGTTCTAGTGCGGGAGCCCCCGCGGAATGTCAAGAAAGTTCGGAGTTTTCGAGGATTAGCTGGTTATAATCATCGATTTGTCGAGGGTTTCTCGAAAATTGCTCGAGCACTCACCCAGCTACTATAGAAAACTCAGAAGGTTGAATGGAATGATGAATGTTATAAGAGCTTCGATGAGTTAAAGAAAAAGATGACTATGTCACCGGTTCTAGCCTTACCACAAGGAACTGAAGGTTTTGTCATCTAAAGTGATGCCTCTAAACAAGGATTGGGTTGCGTATTAATGCAAGATGAGAGAGTAATTGCGTATGCATCTCGGCAGTTTAAGCCATATGAGATAAATTACCCTACCCATGATCTTGAATTAGCCGCAGTAGTATTCGCATTGAAAATCTAGAGATTATTTATATGGTTCTTCTTGTCAGGTATATACGGACCATAAGAGTTTGAAATATATTTTCACTCAGAAAGAGCTTAATATGCGTCAGCAGCGATGGTTAGAACTGATTAAAGATTATGATCTCGACATTCATTATCACCCAGGTAAAGCGAATGTCGTTGCCGATGCTCTGAGTCGTAAGTCAATTGTATTAGAGGTTGGAATTATTTACTTCTCAACCAAAGCTCAGACGAGAGTTATTTTATTTGGAGATTGAAATTTGGCCTCAAGTAACTCAAGGACAATTACATTTCCTTGAGGTCACATCCTCCGTGATTGAAGGCATTAAGTCCAAACATTTAGATGATCCTTTGTTTGTACAGATTCGAGAAGATGTTATTAAAGGAAAGGCACCTAGATTCATGATATACGAAGACGGTGTTCTTCGATTTCAAGGTAGAATTTGTGTACCAAGTCAGGATAATCTTAAGCAAGTGATTTTCAATGAGGCACATTATAATCTGTACTCGATTCATCCGGGTACGAGTAAAATGTATAAAGATTTGAAAAAGAATTTTTGGTGGCTGAACATGAAGAAAGATATAACGGAGTTCGTGTCGAAATGTCTAACTTGTCAGCAAGTTAAAGTTGAACATCAGAAACCTGCTGGAAAGTTACAGCCTTTACCGATTCTAGAATGGAAGTGGGAAGACATCGCGATGGATTTTATTGTGGAATGCCAAGAACACGAGCGAGGATGAATATGATTTGGGTAATCATTGATCGACTAACCAAATCAGCACAGTTTCTAGGCAATAAAGACAGTTGGGGACCATAGAAATTAGCTCGTTTTTTATTACAAAGATTACAAGACTCCATGGTACGTCAAAGAGTATTGTTTCAGATCGCGATGGACGATTTGTATCGCATTTCTAGCAGGCAGTGCATCGAGCGCTCGGTACTGAACTAAATTTTAGTACCGCTTATCATTCTCAAATGGATGGACAATCGGAGAGAACTATCCAGACGCTAGAAGATATGTTAAGGGCTTGTGCTTTAGACTGGAAAGAAGATTGGGAGACTCATTTACAGTTAATTGAGTTTGCGTATAATAATAGCTGGCATAGTTCAATTGGCTTGGCTCCATTTGAAGCATTATACGGAAGACGATGTCGATCGCCACTTTGTTGAGATGAACCATATGAGTTGTTTGGAGTAGAACCGGATTTGTTAATCCAAACAAGGGAGAAGATTGCTTTAATCCGACAGAAATTGTTAATAGTCCAGAGTCGCCAGAAGTCATATGCCAACATTCGATGTCGACCATTAGAGTTTCAGGCGGGCGATCATGTATTATTGAAGGTATCTCCGACGCGTGGAATTCTTCAGTTTGGTAAAACGGGGAAGCTTAGTCCCTATTACATTGGGCTTTTCAAGATCCTGTAGAGATTAGGTGAAGTAGCTTATCGACTAGCATTACCTCCAATGCTTAGTCACGTTCATAATGTGTTTCATGTTGCACAATTGCGTAAGTATATTCCCGATCACAGGCACGTTATTGATTACAAGGAGATTGAAGTTAATGATGATGTTACATATAAAGAGCAACCGATAGCCATATTGGAGCGACGAGTAAAACAATTGCGATGGAAAGCGATTCCGTTAGTAAAGGTCTAATGGTCTAAACATGGAATTGAGGAAGCTAGTTGGGAAACCGATGACAGTATGCGAGCCCGATACCCTGAACTTTTTGAATCTTAAGTTTTGGGATGAAACTTTTTTTAGGGAGTAATGGTGTAATATCCGTGCATTTCTTTAATAATGTGTGTTATTTTGGGTATATTATGTTGGGAATTTAATTATTTGTATTTCCCCTGTTGTATTGTCTAGCATTTGGAATCATGTGTATTGGTGATTGGAATTGGAATGTTCATGGTAGGTAATTGTTGAGTTTTATGATTATCGGAATGTGTTCCTTCTGGCCGGACTTTGCGAATATAATACTGGTAAGTAGCAGTTAGCGCACGCTAGACTATGTTGCTAGCGCACACTAATTGTGTATCAGTAGCGCACGCTACTCTTGCTCATAGCGCACGCTAGGCTAACTGGGCAGTGAGCTTTCTGGTCTCTGGAATGGGACATTAGCGCACGCTAATGGTGGACTAGCATACACTATTGCGATGTTCTAGCGCACGTTAATAGTAAGGTAACGCGCGCTATGTCGGCAGGACAGTGAGGGCAGAACATTTCTGGACTGCAGGTGCTAGCAGGTAGCGCATGCTATTTCTTGAGCTAGCGCGCGATAGTGATGATGAATAACGCACACTAACTTATGGGTAACGCACGCTATCGAAGTCAAACTAACGGTTCTGGGCCACCTTCTAACCAACAGTGCATCGCCTTTCAGCCGATAGCGCACGTTAAACTTCAACCGTAGCACGTGCTAATTGCGCGCAGTATATATAGGACTGCATGGATTA
Organism: Orobanche coerulescens; assembly: GCA_033398695.1. Classification (NCBI taxonomy): domain Eukaryota; kingdom Viridiplantae; phylum Streptophyta; class Magnoliopsida; order Lamiales; family Orobanchaceae; genus Orobanche; species Orobanche coerulescens. The sequence goes on from CM065802.1 coordinate 200,772,058, forward strand.
AATCCCGTCATTTCATCCTTCTCTCCTTTCTTCTCCGGTGGTGGGTGAACTGGGGTTTGGGGAAGTGTAGTTCTTCACCTGATATCATTATCCATCCACGTTTTAAAGTTCCTAACACGGAGTTATCAACATCTAACGTCTTTTACCGTCCGGATTGAGGTAATTCATACAAAACCCTAGTTTCGGGATTTTAGGATTTTCTTGGGACTTCATCATTTAGAGTCCGTGATTAACCTTTATTTGTCCTGGATTAGGATGTTATAACTACAATCCCTTGCTCTTGTTGAAGTCTATGGGTTAAATTCTGAGTCTTCATCCGTAGTCTGAGCATGACCCATGTTGTCCACATGGTGTTCGATTGATTGTCCCTAAGGGAAGAACTTAAGGTGATTCTTTACATTTTCTTCGTATTGTGTTTGATGTAGTCTTGTGCTGTGCTATAATCAGATTGTTGAAGAAAGTCAGACCACAGGTCCCTAAGTTCACTGTTTATTGTGTTGTTCCAACTAAGGCAAGTACTTTGATTGAGTTTGATGTACCTCGTGTGAATATGTGGAAAATGTGATTTTGTGAAAAGTGGTAATTTCGGAAAATGTGTTTGGTGCCATGTGGTTTTTGTGAAAAAGTGATGATTTCAGAAAGTGCGACTTGTGGTCGTGTGCCAAGTAAAACCAGTGAGGGTCATGTGGGATCCGTTAGACTACGAGTATCTACGCATCACTTGGTAGGGTTGTACAACCAGAGAGGGCCTGATGATGACTCCCTGGGGTGTGTATCTCACGTGAGGTACAGTGCCAGTATAGCCCCTGTGGTTGTTTTTGTGATGATGATTGTGGTAGGATATTCCGGAATATATGTGATGGCAATGTGATTTGGTTGTTTATTCACTTCTTGTACATGTTCATAAATCATCGTACTTGCACGGGCTATTTGCTAACCCCTTTGGGGGTGAATACTTGTTCTGTATTCAGGTACAGGTCTAGAAGGCGATACGGCACAAGGCAGACACGAGCTTGATGGGCAGCGCTGATGTCATGTGTCATTATTGAGTTTGTGGCTGTTTTGTTTGAGAAGAATTGTGGTTTGATTTGTACTCGCGTGAGTACCGTCGTGTAATATATATTGGTGTGCTGTTTGGTCGTTTTGATGATGATGTTGTATCAGTCATAGTTCCTCAGAACAGTCTGTCGTTTGTTATGGTGTTGAGTTTGGTTTAAAGTGAATGTTGTTAATGCTTCATGTATTTCGTGGGTGTAAATTGTTAATGTGGTTTTATGTCGGTCTAAGCCTGGTAGGTTCTCCAAACAGAATCTACGGTGCTGTAGTATCTCCATATATCATGGGGGTGTTACACTAACTAGCAGAGTACTGGAACTGCTACACATGGATCTTTTTGTACCCATCAAGCCCAGGACCTAGAGTGTTAGAAAGCATGCCCTATTAGTTGTAGATGACAACTCAAGATATACATTGACAAGTTTCCTATACAAGAAGAGTAAAACACTAATCAATCTGACTGATCTTATGAGGAGAATCCAAAATGAGAAATCTCTATATATTATCAAGATCAGATCAGATAAAGATGGAGAATTTCTCAACAAGGCCATAACTGAATATAGTGATCAGAATGAGATTCAACATGAAGCTTCAGCTGCAAGAACACCACAATAAAATAGGGTAGCTGAAAGAAGAAACAGAACCCTCAATGACGCAACCAGAAATATGATTGTTGAAGTTAACCTTCCCAAAAGGTTCTAGGCTGAAGCTGCTAACACATCCAGTCATACACAGAACAAAAGTATGACAGTAGGGAGACACTTTAAAACTCACTATGTTAGGAACAGCAGATTAACAACTGTTGCATATTTTCATACTTTTTGTCGTAAGTATTTTGTTATAAAAAATAATACTCCAAGTGTTTTGATAAATGCATTCTACATCCGGTCCCAACAGCGAACTTGATACAACACCCAAAAGGTGTTTCCTATATCCAAATGAAGATTCCAAGCATATGGCAAAAGACTGCTGGCTACATAAAAGAAGCTGTAGGTATATTACTTGAGAAAAGTAAAATACAATCCAACAGGATTTACACTTAGACATTTAAACCGTTGTGAGATAAGTCTTTCTTTATTCACAAAGTATTCACGGTTTTAAAGGAACATTTAATGCTAACAGGACAGCACTTTATGCGGCTAAAAAGGTTGCGTACTAAGAGCATTTAATTCGGCTAAAAAATGTCTAAAGCATTAAATGCTGATACTTTAATTCAATCATTCTTTCAAGCTGCCAATCCGATATGTTCACATCTCACTAACCGGACAACGACTACATTTATAATGGATATATTTCTATGGTTATAAATAGCCCAATCAAGAGGACATTGCTCACTTACTGACTTATTGATTAATCAAGAATCTGAAGCATTCATTATCTAAGATCAATATATTTCTTCAAGTACATAACATATATCCTTGAGTGAAGAAATACTAGGTCCTCAACTGAGAACAACACACTACATCGAAAACTTTCATAGCCTACAACTGCTGTTCTATCGTGTTATTCAAAACCCAATTGTTGAGATCATTAGCCCTGTGTGGACTAAGTTAAATTATTCCAACCTATGTGGGATGAGGAGAGTTCGAAGATGAATCTTCAATCTATGTGAGAAGAAGTAAGTCAATGAAGCCTACAACCAATCCGTGTGAACGACTCAAGCTACAGTCAGCTGTATTAATATGTGAACAATATAGTGACCAGTTTAGTTTAAATCATATAGTTGTGTACGCCTTGATTTTAATAAACTATTTACTCATGTGTAGGACCTGTGGACATAGAGGGGATTACCTCGAACCACATTAAACTTGCGTGTTATTACTTCCTGCTGCAAAGTTACAGCCGTTACTGATTCCAGAATGGAAGTGGGAAGACATCGCGATGGATTTTGTTATGGGAACACCAAGGACGCGAGTGGGGATGAATATGATTTTGGTAATCGTTGATCGACTAACCAAATCAGCACATTTTCTAGGCATTAAAGATAGTTGGGGACCAGCGAAATTAGCCCGTTTGTTTATTACAAAGATCACGAGACTCCATGGTACCCCAAAGAGTATTATTTCAGATCGCGATGGATGATTTGTATCGCATTTCTAGCAGGAAGTGCATCGACCGCTCGGTACTGAACTAAATTTTAGTACCACTTATTATTCTCAAATGGATGGACAATCAGAGAGAACTATCCAGACACTAGAAAATATGTTAAGGGCTTGTGCTTTAGACTGGAAAGAAGATTGGGAGACTCATTTACCGTTAATTGAGTTTGCATATAATAATAGCTATAGTTCAATTGGCATGGCTCCATTTGAAGAATTATACGGAAGACGATGTCGATCGCCACTTTGTTGGGATGAACCATATGAGTTTCTTAGAGTAGAACCAGATTTGTTAATCCAAACAAGGGAGAAGATTGCTTTAATCCGACAGAAATTGTTAACAGCCCAGAGTCGACAGAAGTCATATGCCAACATTCGATGTCGACCATTAGAGTTTCATACGGGCGATCATGTATTATTGAAGGTATCCCTGATGCGTGGAATTCTTCGGTTTGGTAAAAAGGGGAAGCCTAGTCCTCATTACATTGGGATTTTCGAGATCCTGGAGAGATTAGGTGAAGTAGCATATCGACTAGCGTTACCTCCAATGCTTAGTCACGTTCATAATGTGTTCCATGTTTCACAATTGTGTAAGTATAATCCCGATCCCACCCACGTTATTAATTACAAGGAGATTGAATTTAATGATGATGTTACATACGAAGAGCAACTGATATCCATATTGGAGCGATGAGTGAAACAATTGCGATAGAAAGCGATTTCGTTAGTAAAGGTCCAATGGTCTAAACATGGAATTGAGGAAGCTACTTGGAAAACCGAAGATAGTATGCGAGCCCGATACCCTGAACTTTTTAAATCTTAAGTTTTGGGATGAAACTTTTTTTTATGGGGTAAGGGTGTAATATCCGTGCATTTATTAATAATGTCTGTTATTTTGGATATATTATGTTGGGAATTTATTTGTATTTCCCCTGTTGTATTGTGTGGCATTTGGAATCATGGGTATTGGTGATTGGAATTGGAATGTTTATGGTCGGTAATTGTTGAGTTTTATGATTATCGAAATGTGTTCGTTCTGGCCGGACTTTGCGAATTTAATACTGGGAAGTAGAAGTTAGCGCATTCTAGACTGTGTTGCTAGCGCACGCTAATCGTGTATCAGTAGCGCACGCTACTCTTGCACATAGCGCACGCTAGGCTAACTGGGCAGTTAGCTTTCTGGACTCTGGAATTGGACATTAGCGCACGCTAATGGTGGACTATCATACACTATTGCGATGTGCTAGCGCACATTAATAGTAAGGAAACGCGTGCTATCTCGGCATGACAGTGAGGGCAGAACGTTTATGGACTGCAGGTGCTAGCAGGTAGCACACGCGATTTCTTGAGCTAGCGCACGCTAGTGACGATGAATAACGCATGCTAACTTATGTGTAACGCATGCTATCGGAGTCAAACATAAGGTTCTGGACCGCCTTCCAACCAACAGTGCATCGCCTTTCAGCCGATAGCGCACGCTAAACTTCAACTGTAGCGCATGCTAATCGCGCGCAGTATATATAGGACTGCATGGCTTAAATACTGTCATTTCATCCTTCTCTCCTTTCTTCTCTGGCGGTGGGCGAACTGGGGATTAAGGAAGTGCAGTTCTTCCCCTGATATCATCATCCTTCCATGTTTTAAAATTCCTAACGCGGAGTTATCAACATCTAACATCTTTTACAGTCCGGATTGAGGTAATTCATGCAAAACCCTAGTTTCGGGATTTTAGGGTTTTCTTGGGACTTCATCATTTAGAGTCCATGATTAACTTTGATTTATCCTGGATTAGGATGTTATAAATATAATCCCTTGTTCTTGTTGAAGTCTATGGGTTAAATTCCAAGTCTTCATTCATAGTCTAAGCATGACCCATGTTGTCCGCATGGTGTTCGATTGATTGTCCCTAAGGGAATAACTTAGGGTGATTCTTTCCATTTCTGTCGTATTGTGTTTGATGTAGTCTTGTGTTGTGCTAGGATCAGATCGTTGAAGAAAGTCAGACCATAGGTCCCTCAGTTCACTATTTCTTGTGTTGTTCCAACTAAGGCAAGTACTTTGATTGAGTTTGATGTACCTCATGTGAATATGTGGAAAATGTGATTTTGTGCCATGTGGTTTTTGTGAAAAAGTGATGATTTCAGAAAGTGCGAGTTATGGTCATGTGCCAAGTAAAACCAGCGAGGGTCCTCCAGGATCCGTTAGTCTGTGAGTATCTACGGATCACTTGGTAGGGCTGTACAACCAGAGAGGGCCTGATGAGGACTCCATGGGGTGTGTATCGCGCGTAAGATACAATGCCAGTATAGTCCATGTGGTTGTTTTTGTGATGATGATTGAGGTAGGATATTCCGGATGATATGTGATGGCACTGTGATTTGGTTGTTTATTGACTTCTTGTATATATTCATAAATCATCGTACTTGCACCGGCTGTTTGCTGACCCCTTTGGGGGTGAATACTTGTTCTGTATTCAGGTATAGGTCCAGAAGGCGATACGGCACAATGCAGACACGAGCTTGATGGGTAGCATTAATGTCATGTGTCATTCTCGAGTTTGTGGTTGTTTTGTTTGAGAAGAATTGTGGTTTGTTTTGCACTCGCGCGAGTACCATCGTGTAATATGTATTGGTGTGTTGTTCGGTCGTTTTGATGATGATCTTGTATCAGTTGTAGTTCCTCAGAACAGTGTGCCGTTTGTTATGGTGTTGAGTTTGGTTTAAAGTGAATGTTGTTAGGCTTTGTTCTTTTGGACTGAATGAATCTAAATCGAATCGAATCGAATCGAATGGATCTCGAATCGAATCGAATGGACTCGAATCGAATCGAATGAATTGAACTGAAATATATATTAAGGGTAAGTAATAATAATAATAATAATAATAATAAATAATAATAAAAGTAATTAACAACAACAACAATAATAGTAATATTATTAGTAATAATAACAATAATAATAATAATTAAGATTAATAATAATAATAATAATAATAATAATAATAATCGAAAATCGAACTAAATCGAATCGAATTGAATGGACTGAATCAAATGAATGGACTCGAATCGAATCGAATCAAATCAAAAAATAAGTCCAAAAGAACAGGGCCTTAATGTTTCATGTATTGCGTGGCTGTAAATTGTTAATGTGGTTTTATCTCGGTCTAAGCCTGGTAGGTTCTCCAAAAAGAATCTACGGTGCTATAATATCTCCGTATATCATGGGGGTGTTACACTAAACTAGAACTGCTACACATGGATCTTTTTGAACTCATCAAGCCAAGGACTTAGAGGGTAAGAAAGCATGCCCTAGTGGTTGTAGATCACAACTCAAGATATATTTGGACAGTTTTCCTCTATAAGAAGAGTGAAACACTAATCAAGCTGCCTGAGCTTATGAAGATAATCCAAAATGAGAAACCTCTATATATCATCAAGATCAGATCAGATAAAGATGGAGAATTTCTCAACAAGGCGATAACTGAATATAGTGATCAGAATGAGACTCAACATGAAGCTTCAGCTGCAAGAATACCACAACAAAATAGGGTAGCTGAAAGAAGAAACAGAACCCTCAAGGACGCAACCAGAAATATGATTGTTGAAGTTAACCTTCCCAAAAGGTTCTGGGCTGAAGCTGCTAACACATCCTGTCATACACAGAACAAAAGTATGATAGTAGGGAGACACTCTAAAACTCACTATGTTAGGAACAACAGATTAACAACTGTTGCATATTTTCATACTTTTTGTTGTAAGTATTTTGTTGGAAAAAATAATACCCCAAGTGTTTTGATAAATTCATTCTACAGTTGGTCCCAACAGCGAACTTGATACAACACCCAAAAGGTGTTTCCTATAGCCAAATGAAGATTCCAAGCATACGGCAAAAGACTGTTGGCTACAAAAAATAAGCTGTAGGTATATTACTTGAGAAAAGTAAAATACAATCCTACAGGATTTACAATTAGACATTTAAACCGTTGTGAGATAAGTCTTTCTTTATTCACAAAGTATTCACGGTTTCAAAGGAACATTTATTGCTAACAGGACAGAACTTTATGCGGCTAAAAAGGTTGCGTACTAAGAGCATTTAATTCGGCTAAAAAATGTCTGAAGCATTAAATGCTGATATATTTAATTCAATCATTTTTTTCAAGCTGCCAATCTGATATGTTCACATCTCACTAAAACCGGACAACGACTACATTTATAATGGATTTATTTCTATGGTTATAAATAGCCCAAGCAAGAGGACATTGCTCACTTACTGACTTATTGATTAATCAAGAATCTGAAGCATTCATTATCTAAGAGCAATCTATTTCTTCAAGCACATAGCGTATATCCTTGAGTGAAGAAATACTAAGTCCTCAACTGAGAAAAACACACTACATCGAAAACTTTAATAGCCTACAACTGTTGTTCTATCGTGTTATTCAAAACCCTATTGTTGAGATCATTAGCCATGTGTGGACTAAGTTGATTTATTCCAACCTATGTGGGATGCGGAGAGTTCAGAGATGAATCTTCAATCTGTGTGAGAAGAAGTAAGTCAAAGAAGCCTACAATCAATCCGTGTGAATGACTTAAGCTACAATCAGCTGTATTAATATGTGAACGATATAGTGACCAGTTTAGTTTAAATCATATAGTTGTGTACGCCTTGATTATAATAAACTATTTACTCATGTGGAGGACCTGTGGACGTAGAGGGGATTACCTCGAACCACATTAAACTTGTGTGTTATTACTTCTTGTACTTACTGTTTTCTAACTGCCTGTGATTTATTGTGTACTTACTTTGAAAATCCTGTAAGTACCAAGCTATAGGAGACTCTTTAATTGTTGTACTTATAGCAACTTAATTTAAGACTTCCGCTGCGCATAACAAACTTAAAAAAAGAGTACAACTTATTCACCCCTCCATTCTAAGCTATAAGTAAAGTATACCGTGACCAACAACTGGTATCATAGCGGTTGATTCTACAAAGAATCAATCGATTTTTAACCTGAATCAGATCCAAATCACTACCTTTCGGAAACTGCATTTTCGTATCTTTATCATTCATCCCAGTTTATTGTCATGGACACATCACTAAGCAAAAAAGTTCCCATGTTTTATACTAACGAGTTTGATGACTGGATAATCAGATGGAAGACCATCTTGCATCCATGCACGAAAACATGTAGGTCGACCCAGCTTCAGGGGTGGAAGGCCAACCTCATGCAGAAATGCTCGACAAAAAAAGGGAAGAGTGGACAACTGATGAATGCAAGCGTGCAACTCTGGACAACATCACTAAGAATGCGCTATTTGTCACTCTCGACAAAGGCACATTCTCGAAGGTAAAGAGATGTAATATAACTAAAGAAATATTGGAAAACTCAAGTTAATTTATGAGGGAACTGAGCTCAGATTCACTGGCATTGTTGGTGAACTTGAAGTTTTGGGCAAATTGTATACCCAAAAAGAGAAAAATCTCAAAATCTTTAGATCACTCCCTGCCCGTTGGGATATTAAGACCACAAGTATGCATGTGTCATGCAATCTTAATGATATATCTATATTTGACCTCTTCAGTGACCTCAAAGCTTTTAAGTATGACATTGGCAGGAGAGAAAAGGCTAAAGAGTCCCCTGCCAAGTCTACAGCACCGGCCGTTGTGCCCGTCAGGAGACATAGCTCTGCCCCCATCACATCCAAAGCCGCCGGCAGCAATGATGAAATCCTCTCACAAGACAAAATGGCATTGCTCATGCATAAGTTCCATAATTCATTAAGAAATCCATAAAGGCTCCCTACAAGCCTAAACCCCTCAACAAGGTCAGTTCTGTGTCACCATCTTCCATATAGACTAACTTATGCTATAATTGCAAGAATCCAGGACACTATGCAAATAAATGTCCTCATCCTAAGGCACAGAAGCTACCAGAGGCTGAGAAACAAGAGAAGGATGAGAAAGGATGTGTCTGGAGAAATAAGTTGGAGGTACTAACCAGGGAATCATAAGCCACACCTACAACTATCAAAACAGAGGATTGCCTACAGACTGTCATCGACAGTGACTCCTCTGATGATGAAATTGAAGAAAAGCCTATACATGCTTTATGGAAAATGAGGATGATAATAATAGCAATAATGATGAGGTGAGCTCAACCTCAGTTAACCCTATAAATGCATCAAATACTTTTGATATGATGAACGAGTTTTAGACCATTCAAAAAGTTCATGAGATGCTCAAACAAGAAAACCTACAGCTCTCTATTTCTAACCTAGAGCTGAAGGATGAAAATGACTTGCTGAAAATTAATTATGAAAACAAGTCTTTAGATGGCGAAAATAGCAAGGTCACTCATAAAAAACTCATGGATAGAAATCATCAACTTACAACTAAACTAAATGAGGTATGTAAGACAAATGATTATGCTTTGCATCCAAGACACATATCCTCGAGAAACGAGGGGGATAACTCGAGACCATCCTCAATTCATTTGAGAAATGATCGAGAATGATGGAATACATCTTGAGCACTGGACAACATATCCGTGATAAATGTGGCTTATGATACAACTCGTTCTCCAACAAACCAGTACGGTATTTGTCAAAGGGGTGGAACCTGTCCATAAGACCAGGGAAGTTCCAGAGGCTGTAACTATAGACAAAGGAAAGACTACAGCTGTACCTTTTCAAAAATCAAATGCTTCCATTCCACCACTGATCTCTTATCGCAAGCAGCAGATTACACAACCTCATAAGCCTGTAAGATGCAATGCACAACATCAACAATATGGTCCCCAAGCATACTAACATCATCGCCAGTAGAGAAGGAAGAAGGCTTGTACCGAAGTACCGTCAACAACATGTGCCTCCGTACTATCAATAGTATATTGCTTCTCAATACTGGGTATAAGAACCCAGTCATGGTGTGGGAATCCAACTGGAAACCCAGAAGGCAATCCATAAGGAAGACAAACACGGTTTATTCCCCCAGACAACAAACTTACTGGAATCAAAGTTCTCAATTTTACATTCATAAAAACATTGCTTATAAAGATTACGTGCCTGCCAATGTAAATTTCGTCAAAGAGGACCTAACAAAACCAACAGCAAACCTATTGCTCTCAGGCAAATTTGGTTACCTAAAGGCACTAATAACCAAGGATCCAAAGATGAAAGGGGACCTAAAACTACTTAATTCTTGATTACAGGATATCATGGAGAAGCACATATGGTACTTCGATAGTGTATGTTCTCGCCACATAATAGGACATATGACCAAGTTAACAAATTACATAGAAGGTCGAGGTCCAAAGGTGCGATTCAGTGACAAATCAAAAGGAAGAACAAGAGAGAAAATAACCCTACTTGTAGGAAAATTCAAAGTCACCGATGTAGTCTATGTAGAAGGAATATAGTACAATCTTCTAAGTGTTAGCCAGGTTTGTGAAAAACAATTCTCGATTAAATTCTATGAAGATCATTGTAGGGTTCAATGAGAGAAAGACCAAATAGATTGTCCTTGTAGGAAGCCAGTCAGGTAACATGTACATTGCTGATTGGAAACCTACTAGTGCTGTAATTCCTTTTTTTGTTGCAAAAGGCACTGCAGAACAAAGATGGCTATGGCACAAAATGATGTCTCACATCAACTTCAACACCACCAAAACATTTGCCCGACAGTGAATGGTCATAGGCTTGCCCGATGTTTCATTTTATAAGAACAGCATCTGCGGACCCTGTTAGAAAGGTAAGCAAGTCAAGAGTGTTTTAACGACAAATCATATCTCTCAACCCACAGGGTCCTGGACTTACTACATATGGATATTTATGGCCCTGTGGACCCTGTCAGCCTGGGACATAGGAAAGATTGTTATCGTTGATGATATCTACAGGTATTCATGGACCATATTTCTGAGAAAGAAGAAAAAGACAACCACAAAGCTACTGGAACACTTTATAAATATTCAGAATGAGAAAGTGTTGAGAATTGTATCCTTTAGGTCTGATAGAGGCACAAAATTCAAAAACCACTTCATGGAGCAGCACTGTGCGGAAAATAGCATACAGTATGAATACTAAGCAACCTGGACTCCTTAATGAAATGGTGTTGCCGAGTGAAAGAGCAGGATGTTGAAGGAGGCCACAAGAACAATTATTGCTGCAAGTGTTAGGCGTATTTTTATACGCTTATTTATCATTATTTTATATTCATTTGAGGTCTAAATCTGCTTAATTGATCTTTTAATGAACTATTCTTCTATGTTTGGCAGGAAATTGGAGTCCGGAAGCTCGAATGATGAAAACCGGGCGAAAACGGTAACTTTTGGCCTGGGGCTACGGCACAAGGAGACTGAGCCGCGGCACACGAAGATGACCTGAAAGTCCCGAGCAAACTGTACCCTGAGCCGCGGCACAAGGATGCTGAGCCACGGGCACAAGGATGCTGAGCCGCGGCCCAGAAGAAAAATGTCGCGCCCAGGCATAGGTGCTGAGCACCGTGAGCCGCGGCACAGATTAAGTGAGCCGCGGCCCACGGGGCGGTTTTGGGCCATTTTGGAGCCGGTTCTCGACCTAATCACACGGACGCGTTTTGGAGGCTGATAGGAGTTATAAATAAGGGTTTAAGGTCATAATTGAGGGGATTATCTTGGGGATTATCATCAGAGGACCGATCATCAAAGAAGAGAAGCAGAAGACATCAAGAAGCAGAGAGCGGAAGCAGAAGAACGGAGGAATCCGAGCACTTCATCTGCGTTTGATATCAATGCTTTCTTTAATTATTTCTATATTTCTATTCTTTAGCATACCAGGCTAAAACCCTGTTCTAGGATTTTGATGAAACCAAGGTTTTGACGAATTTGCGTTTGATTATCTATATAATTCCCTTTTTTGTTGAGTTTTCCCAATTGTTTTTAATGCTTTTAATTGTGTGGCCTATAATTGGATCGTTTTAATTACTTAACTCGAATCGGGATAGGAGAGTTGGTGAGGATATATTGGTAAAGACCGTTTTATCTTGTGAGATAGGAATATACTCATAGGAACTACGTGGCCTTTTGAAGATTCTGTGCCTTTTGCCTATTGTCGAATTAATTCACCTAGGGATAGAGTGTGTTATTCGCCTTTAGAAAAATCTATTGACCTCGGGAGAGGCGATAGAGTACTTTAGTAACCTTCGCCTTCAATAAATTGGGAAATCATTAAATTCAGATAATCGATAGTAAATTCGGATAAACCGAGATGGATTCAGAATCCTAGATTGATTCCATATTTGATCTTCTTCCTTTGAATAATTGATTCTATTATTCCTTTGTTTTTTAGTAATTTTCCTTAATTATTTCTTGCACCTAAAATTTCGACAGTTCAGATAAAATTAGAATACGAATAAATCGGTAGTTAGTAATTCAGTCCTCATGGGAACGATATCTGACTCATCATTTTATTACTTGTCTGCGATAACGTGCACTTGCGTTAAACGAAATTCGCAACAAGTTTTTGGCGCCGTTGCCGGGGACTGATTATTCTACTAATATCGATTTCAGTATTTCTAGTCTTAGTTTGAACAATTTTTTTTATTTATTATTTTTGTGTAATTTTATTTATTTGTTTTTCCTTGTAGGAATTTCTGGTTAGTGCATGAGAAAATTCGGTAACGAAGGCCTACTACCTTTGGATACCGAACTCGAGCGCACTCTTCGGAGAAGCAAGAAGGAGAAACGAGAGTTACCAACAACAGTCATCATGGCCGATAATACCGAAAATCACGGAGGAGATAATCTTGTGCAACAAGCTCAACCGGCACTAGCACTTCGCGATTATGCTATGCCGCAAATCAATGCGAACTTTTCGGGAATTCGGCGTCCAACCATCCAGGCGAACAATTTCGAAATCAATTCGGCTATTATTCAGATGGTGCAAGCAAGCCAGTATTGTGGATTGCTGAACGATGACCCCAACTCACACATTGCTTCTTTTCTCGAGATTTGTGACACCTTCAAAAACAACGGTGTCACCGATGATGCTATTCGTCTACGACTTTTCCCTTTCTCTTTGAGGGACAAAGCCAAATTTTGATTGAATTCTTTACCGCCGGGGTCGATCACTACGTGGGCAGAATTAGCGCAAGCTTTCCTGGCTAAGTTCTTCCCACCATAAAAGACGGCGAGGCTGAGGAACGAAATCACTACCTTTGGGCAATTTGATATGCAGTCGCTTCACGAGGCTTGGGAGCGATACAAGGATTTACTGAGAAGATGCCCACACCACGGCTTGCCGGACTGGCTACAAATTCAGACGTTCTATAATAGATTGAGTGCTTCTACACGCACTCTTGTTGATGCAGCCGCTGGAGGAGCGCTGATGGGAAAAACGATGGCCGAAGCCCACTATCTATTGGAAGCGATGGCCGCAAATGCGTATCAGTGGCCTTCTGAACGAGTAAACCCGAAACGAGTTATGGAAATCTCCAATACCGATCCGATCTCTACATTATCAGCTCAAGTCGGCGCATTGACGCAGCAACTTCAAGCCTTTTCACATGCTCCTTCCCCCGTTACCATTGAATCGTGCAATTGGTGCAACTGTTCTCATCCTAGCGCAGAGTGCCAAGTCAAAAACCCTTTCGAGCAACCTCCGATGGAACAAGCTCAGTTCGTGGGGAACGGGAACCGGCAAAATAATTTATAATCCAACACTTATAATCCGGGATGGCGTAATCATCCTAACTTTTCATGGAAGAACGGACAAAACTCGAACCAGCCCCCGTTTGCTCAACACCAACAACAACCTCCTCCTACTCCAAAAATCTCTCTAGAAGAAGCAATGGCGAAATTAGCAGCAAACACGAGTCAGTTCATGGCCGTACGGAAGCGACCTTGCAAAACCATTCCGCTTCTATCCGCAACTTGGAAGTCCAGCTGGGCCAGATTGCTAATCTATTAACAGCTCGTCTGGAGGGTACCTTGCCAAGTACAACCGAGACAAACCCCAGAGAGAGTATCAACGCCATCAGTTTGAGAAGCGGGAAATAAGTGTGTAACCAGCCCGAGAGGAACGAGAAGAGAAGTGAGGATGAGGAGAAGAAAAACTCGGTAAGCGAGGAATCACAAAATTCGAGACCCTCGATACTATTTCTTGATAATCCGAAGGTATATGTACCTCCCGTCCTGTTTCCACATCGTTTGCAAAAGCAGAAATTGGACAAGAAATTTTCCAAGTTCCTCGACGTCTTCAAGAAAATTCATATAAATATTCCATTTGCTGATGCGTTGGAACAAATGCCGAGCTATGTCAAGTTCATGAAAGAGATCTTATCTAACAAACGGAAGCTCGAGGAATACGAGACGGTGGCATTGACTGAAGAGTGCAGCGCGGTTCTACAGAAAAAGCTCCCGCCAAAATTGAAGGATCGTGAAAGCTTCAATATACCATGCAGCATAGGAAACCTCTCTTTTGATAAGGCGTTGTGCGATCTCGGCGCTAGTATTAATCTCATGCCTCTTTCTATTTTCAAGAAGCTAGGAATTGGGGAAGCCAAGCCGACGAATGTCTCCTTGCAATTAGCTGATAGATCGATCAAATACCCGAGAGGGGTAATAAAAGATGTCTTGGTTAAGGTCGATAAATTCATTTTTTCCTGCTGATTTCATTGTGCTAGATATGGAGGAAGACCATGAGATTCCGATTATATTGGGTAGACCATTCTTAGCTACCGGAAGGACCCTTATTGATGTTCAGGAGGGGAAATTAATACTTCGGGTTGAAGATGAGCAAGTCACATTCAAGGTGTTTCAATCTCTCCCGTGTCCAAGCAAGGTCGAGAAGTGTTCAGAAATTGACATCTTTGAGGAAGACACACACCGGGGGAGTTGTCCACCTAAATGTTCAGGATCCGTATTAGTTGCTCCGACGTCGAAGATAAGTGTAGAACGAGTCGCATATCTTAGGCACCAGGACATGTTGTCTTCATCAACCGTTCATACACCAATGAAAAATTCTAATGCTGTCATAAGTTCGTTCGAGAAAAAGGAGAATAAGCCGGAAGTCAAACGGGCGCCAAGTCATGTGCAAAATGGGTGCTTCGGAAAGTTGTTTTTGTTAAAATCTTTTCCCAAAGAACATTAGGTGCCCAAATCGAAAATCGAATTGTTAAAGACAATGGTCAAAAATTTAAAACACACAATAACGGTTCGATGGATGGGGCGGAATTCAAATGGTCTTTGCGAGAAGCGAATTGATCTTCAAAAAGTCTGGCTGAAGACTATAAACTTAGTGCTTCTCGGGAGGCAACCCGAGTATTAGTCGTAGTTTTTTGTGTTTCAGTATTTTCTTGCATTCTTGGATCTTTATTTTCATCATTTTAGCTTGGCTATGCTTATCTCTTACGCTCTTGATGTTTTCTGTTGGAAATTTTGTGCAGAAATAACTACAGGGAAGAATTCATGTCTGATCCGCAGCACAAGAAAAATGAGCCGCGGCACACACAAGTGAAGAAAAAAGGGCCAAACCAAACTGTACTCTGTGCCGCGGCACGACCTTACTGAGCCGCGGCACACCAGATCCCTGAGCCGCGGCACGTTGCTGCTGAGTCGCGGCATGCCAATTACCAAAAATCTGCCCAGGAGGCTGTACTCTATGTTGCGGCACAGACCAAATGAGCCGCAGCACACTAACATTCTGAGCCGCGACACCCGTATGCTGAGCCGCGGCACATAGCGATGGAACAAAGAAGCCCAGACGGACTGTACTCTGGGCCGCGGCTCACTTAAGCTGTGCCGCAGCCCCCGTCGGAATTTCAACAGCCCAGGTATCCTTCTTATACTCGATCGGCCGGGACCCAGGTAAATTTCTTCCTCTTCTTTGCACAGCGATCGGCCGAAAACTTCTTCCCATCTTCTTCTTCCTCTTGCATACTACAATCCAAGTCAGGTAATCCTAAATTTCTTGATCCTTATTGACACATATTTTGAAAAGTAAGTTATTGTTCTTCATTCAATATTGATTATGTTGTTAGTTTTTCAAAGTTCTATCAAAGGTTGAGTGGGGAATATGAAGTTTTTTTTGATTGATTATTGATGTTATCTGTCGATTATGAATGATTTGTTTATGTTATATGTCGTTTGTCATGACGATCGATTTGTGTTGTTGTTTTTGGGGATTGAATGAAGCTATGGTCATGTTTGTTCCTCAATTAAAAGTATGCACACAAGGTGTTTGATGAAATGAATATATGAAAAATTTTCTTTAAGCCAACGTTTTGAAACTATGTGCAACAAATTCGTTTCTGGATTTACAGCAAACCCCAACCCTTACGTCAATTTTAAACGTGAAATGCTCAATTTTAATTCTCCTTCACGACGGTGCAAGCTCGTTCAATTCTTGATTCACGTTTCACATATCCTTAGCCGAGTAGTGCTGTTCTCCTTATTGCTTAAGTAAGTAAACTCCGGTGTTTATCTTTTCAGGACTCGCTATGGCTAGAAAGAGAACGGTTAACACAAGGGCCAGGACTCAATCGTCCCCCACACGAGGGGAAACTTCATAGAGCCGAGCCGAGTTGGAGGCGCACCAATTCTCCGACCCGGAGATTCATAAAATCTTCAATGAAAAGATCCGTCCTCGACCTTTGATTCCGGAGCGGGGATTCACTCCAGCACCCCAGGACGGGGAGCTTCTGACGATGATCGATGAGATGGGGTGTGCCCATTTCGCTGCGCCTCCCGAACCGGCGGTGATATCCATTGTACAGGAGTTTTATGCTAGCGCTCTGCTGAAGCACATTCGGGCGGGGAAGATGATACCGAAGTCGGATACTCGGACTCAGGTCGTTGTCCGGGGCATTACTGTAGATTTCTCTGTGGCCGCCATTCGGAGATTATTCGGGCTGCCTGTGGTTGAGGATACGGCATATACGCGAGCTATGAGGGGCCTCACGAGGGAGGCCCTGCTCGAGACACTGACTCAGCCCAGCTCCGTCTGGGAGATGTGCGCCCCGGGTTCCTCGGCCTTCTACTTTAAGAGCTCGCGCCTCAGTCGGCTCGGGCGAGCCTAGTTGTACTTCATCTGTGCACGTATTGATCCTACCTCGCAGATCCGCACTGTTTTACTCTCTTGTGCCCGTACATTATATGCTATCACTTTCGGGGTCAGATTCGATGTGGCCCCTCTTCTGGTCCGATCTATCTTCCAGTGTATTCAGGGAGGGGCCAAGACGGGGCTTAATCACCCCTCTCTTATTTGCGCTCTTTGCCGCCATTCAGGCATGACCTGGTCGGATGACGAGCCGATGTTAGCACCTCAGGGCCCGATCGACCATCACATCAATTCTCACTTCGATCAGTGGGGAGGAGCGCCAGCACACGTTCGGGGGCGAGGATTTCTTCTAGATGAGGCACACGAACAGTCCCCCGAGCCTCTTCTTTTGATGCATGGGCAGGCAGAGTCCAGCCCGCCGCCCGACAGAGAGCACTTGCAGGCGATGTTCGACGGCCTGATAGAGGAGATGAGGAGAGAGAGAGAGAGAGAGCATCCTCGCAGCCGTCCGAGATGAGATGAGAGAGCAGGCCCGCCGGGCCAACCGACGTGAGACGAGGCGCTTGGCAGCGAGGGATGCTTACCACCAGGATTACCTTGCTACGTGGACGAGCCATATTATGCACCCGGACGGGCCATTCATTCCACCGGTTCGGCCAGCCACACCACCCTCCTCGCCGGACGAGGCCGGCACCAGTTCGTGAGCAGACTGTAGGGGAGTACTTGACCTTTTCTTTTATTACATTTTACTATTCTTGTCCATTGAGGTCAATGTACGTTCTAAGTTTGGGGGGGGTTACTTTTTGTTGCTGTACTTATTCGTTGAACTTTTCATTATTTTTTGTTATTTTTGTTGTTGCTAGCCTTGCTTGTCGTGTTGTTAATTGCATTCGTGAATTTTTCGTGCTTCTTTTTGTGTAAAACTGATGTTACGATACTGATTTCTCGGGGAAGAAACGGTTGAGTTTTAGTTGAGTTGTAGTCAGTGATATCTGTTTCTGTTGAGTATTCATTTAGGTCCGAACTTTTTCATTTAGACTAGTGGTTTAGAGATTTTTCATGTGCCGATGATGGGGAGCCTAGTAACCAGGGGTATTCGTACCCTCGCGTAAAACAGCGACCTTGAATCGGACATGCGGGAATAGCTATTCGAGTTGTTTTTCCGCTATGGGGGGGAACTTAGTAACTAGAAGCATCCATGTACCCCATGAGTGTCTTTTACGTCAAACGGTTCCCCAAGACATGAGAATGGAATTCCACCCTAGGATTATCCCGATGAAACATCCTGAGATCCGAACCTAGTGGTCAACTCGAATCATCTTATTGAGCATATATAAGGGAATACTGTCCG